>JADWQK010002395.1:0-600000 GCA_017933935.1 Sesamia nonagrioides
ACTTTAGAAAAGTTACATTGGTACTTGCCTGACCTGGAATCGAACCCGCGCCCTCATACTTGAGAGGCTGGTGTTTTAACCACTAGGCCACCACGACTAACGACTAACAATAAATGAATATTTTGCTATAAAGGCTGATTTAATTGGCTGATTAATGATGGCATTAATTAAACGGAATACATTCTGCATTCTGAATGCGGAATATAAAATGAAATTTCGGCGCATCTCCAGTTATGAGACGTAACTCGTTAGTCGCAGATTGTTTAAAAAGGTTATCATCCGTTCAGTTCAGCCGCTCCCGGCGTTGATCCGGTTAGAGCTGAGGGTAATCTAGTTTATATGCATTGTGCGCGGTGGCAGCCGCGCGGGCTGGGGGCGGCTGCCGAACGTGTAAGTACCCTTCGGCCACTTGCCGGATAGTCGGTTTCACAATAATAATATAACCGGGCGACACCTATACAGGACGTACCGATATCACCCACATATTTGATTATCACTACTTTTATGTATTTTACATTATTTAGAGTTTAGCTACACGGTAACACGGCCCACTAGTGGCATATAATGTCGTGTGACCGTGTGTACAATACATGACTTGTTGGCGAGATTCCTTCGGTTAATCTAATCTAATCTAAATATGTAACGTAATCCTCCACCGACACCTGAGATTGATTGAAGAATGCGAGGAAGTACAGAAAATGTCCCAACTGCTACTTCTTTAGAATAAAATGAAATGCAAGTTCGTTGTTAAGCGGATCACTCGAGAACGGAAATTGGAAAAGTCTCCCGGATAATGGGGAAAAATTGGGGAAAACCATTCGTTTTCTGGAATTTATGTATGAATTATTAAAATATGGACATTTGTCGGGAGAGCTTAACTAATACTGCAGAAGGAGCGTTTGCATATAAGATGCAGCCAGTTTCAGACACCATAGACAAGTGCATGATGTTCGCGTGTACTTACTGCCACTGGCATCAGGTTCTGTGTGACATTGCAGCAAACAGACAATATAACAACAAATGTAATAATGTTGATTGCGAATGCGATATCACTTGATCGGTGTTGCTATGGGTAGAGGAATTTATTTCGTTCTGACTTTTGTGTTGCAGCGTATTTGCTTATGTTAACTCGGTGATACTTAATCAAAATAGAAATAAAAAGCGCGGATCGTGCGCGATTTAATTATCAGGTGTTTTGAACATCGAGCGCTTCCTATAAGGACTTGGCAAGCTGGCAAGCAGCGCAACGCTGGTGGTGCCCACAGACCGCTACCCAGAACCTGTAGCTCATCGGCTTCGGCATCTTCTCTACATTTAGGTACTACACAAACCATCACTCGTCTCACAAGAAATAACTAAATAGGTAACTAGTTTTTTTTTGCGTAGTATGACGTTATCTATGTTTGTGATCACATCAGACGAGTGTCGTAGTCCATAGTGGCGCATCGCACCGCTATCAGTAAGGCGCGACGATAAGCGCCGATAATTAATGCGCACGCACCGCCTGTAGGCCACAGGTACTGCTAAAGGGCCGACCACGTGGCTGGACCTCATCGCGGTCATCTGCAGTAGTTTCACACTCTTTTCAAAACTTGGCCAATTGATCATTCTCCTAGTTTTTCTGGTATTAGATATTCATCCAATCCCACAAAAATGAACCATTCATGTGATTTATGTAGTAGTACAATGTCACGGCGCATGAGGGAGTATTTATCGTCAATTTGCGCGACCGTGAGTAGTTTTAAGTGGCTGACAGGCGCCGCCGTGATTAGGTACCGATACAGATACAGCATGTACACATCAGGTGCTCTTATGTTGAACAATGTGCTATGTTGACCCTTAGTTTATCAGTGGGGTGATTTTCGTCACAAGTGTTTTGCTTCTGAATTGTACATATTTCCATATGCCTATTCGTTTATGAAATCGAGAAAATAACAATCTTGCTGTCATATACATTCATGATGTATATCGGTCAAGGTCAGTGTTCGGCGCTCGCCCTCGCGCCGCGCACGCATCTATTCATATCGCGAGCCTTAGGCGCTCTCAAACAAGATGCAGAGGTAGCACCGCGCCGGCAGGGTGATCTGCGCTCGCACGTCATACCGAGCATTCTATAGTCCGCAGATCGGTCGAGAACTCCATAATACTCTTATGTGTTTTACGCATTACTGTTTATTTAGTCAATCAGCGTAGAAATTTGATATTTGGAGTTGTGGAAATAACTAACAATTTTGTACAGTCGTTCAAGTCTTTCCAATATAAAAGTAAGTACCTAACTACCATACAAGTTTACCTGTAATAGCAGGAAAATATTTCACAAAAGCAAGTTGAGTCAAAAACAATGTGATTGTCCTTAAACATGAATTATAAAATTAATGCCTACTATAAAAAAATAAGAAACTAATATAAACAAAAAAGGTACCGAATCCAAAAACTTACCTACCTGAAGGCCGATTCAATTTAATTGTGACGAACATTTCAAGTCTGTTTACAATAAGTTTGAGCAAGTACCTAACTAATTTAACAGTCACGAAACCGAATCTTTGCGTTTAATTTTTAAAATTCTAAATCAGCTGACCCCGAAATGTTCCGCAACTATGCTTATATTTCCTCAGTTCCTTTCGGAGCTGTACTGCGTTACGTGTATCTTGTGTCTCAGATGACACGGCTCACAGCATGCACTGATGTGCGGAAGTGTCGCAGTGGGCTCCTAGCGGGTATCCCGCGACACCACCCTTTCCAACATTCGGCTGTCAGAGCTAAGGTCACGGTATCGATCCGCGCCAGCTGGCGAGCGCTCCGCGATACCTCCCCACTCAGCACGAACCTCCAGCACATGAGCACCGCGCAAGCCGCTCTAGCTTGTGTAAACCCCTGCGATCCTATTCGAACCCCGACCAGGCGGCCCGAAGAAGTCGAATAACTTCCGATTCCATTGCGATCGCTCGGCTATGTAGCTACCGCAAGCTATAGGTAAGTTCATGCTTTTCGGGAAGGGGCCACAGGGGTGCGGGTCGATCGAACGGCGGAAGCTTCAATGCGGCAAAGCTTATCGTGTGCGGAGATCCGCAGTTAACCGAGGAGCGAGGAGCGGGCAGCGAGCAGCGGGCACGACGAGCGACACCGCTGACCCAGTGCCCCAGCGCGCCGGCACGCGGCGCGCCTAGCCCGCGCGCTTCGAGCGCGTGACGCGCGCTCAGCCCGCTGCACTGCGGCCGCGCGCCGCCGCGCTCTGCGGCCCTCGAACCCTCGGGACTATAACTCAGGAAGCACTCACCGTTTCCGTTTATGAGGGGGTAGTCGTCGTCGTGCCGGCCGATGTAAGTCTTCAGCGGGGTGTCCGTGAGGGAAGGCGACGATCTATCCCTGTCGCTCATAATAGTCACTTATAACACCGGTTACAGACTCGATACAACAACACTCGACGGGGAGACCGGCCCCGCACGCTCGTCTCCAGTCACGACCGACCTCCGGCCCGCGGCTCGCGCGGCGAATAAATAGTAAAATACTGGCAACGACACTCGGGCGAGCTCGCGGGACATCCGCGCAATCAATGTCCCGCGGCGTTGCCTGCCTCACGCACGCCCTCTTACGGGCGCCGCGTGAGAGCCGCCCGTGCCCACAGATGGCGCGCATGTCAACACGACAATGCATTTAACACATTGCACTTACACGAGCAGTGGTCATGAACTAGAACTACCGCTAAAATATTACTGATGAGAGTTACACTATTTAGCCGTTCATAAAGAGCTCTTACTATAAAAAGTGCTTAATTTTAGAACATGGAGATAACTCTCGTGTAACGTGTAAGTAGCGCCATCTAGTAAACTGAAATCAACACTTCGAAGGGAAACTCCCGCTTTCAGAATTAAGTTCACAAGAAGTTTGAGCACAGTTTTGACTTGAACAAAAGGTTTCTACTGACTATATGACTTCAGTAAAAAGTATACAGAGGGAAGGCAGTCTTTTTTATATATTAGCTATGCTATATATATATATATATATATATATATATATTACATGCTCGATGTTCACTTTACCTACTTTACTTACTTGTGTGGAGTACTGCAGCCACATTTGGGCTAGTGCTGCAAAATGTCACCTGGATACTGTGATTCAGTAGAGCGGCGTCCGAAGAGATTTAACTCAAAACGGTCTCCAAGCCTGGAGCACAGGCGTAGAGTAGCCAGCCTTTCGGTGTTCTATAGGATACATTTTGGTGAATGTTTGAGGGAATTTCATGATTTAATTCCTCCATCTCCGTTCCACGAGCGAGTTTTCCACCCTTACTTTGTTAACACCACTATGATCCGGACGAAGCGTTTCGTCTCCTCTTATATACCGCATACATATATCGAAGGACTAGAACAATTTGCAAGCGGCAGTGTATCCGCATGTCTTCAAGGCTAGAGTGAATAGGCTCTTAATAAACTAGCGTGCTTTACTATCAACGATTGCATCACTGCTTACCATCAGGCGGAACTGTGGTCAAGCACTAGTTTATAATTTATAAAAAAAAACCTCTTTTTTTAATTTGTTTCATTTTAGTAGTCGTTGATGGAATAGCATGCCTATGAACTACGGTTGGATGTTTCTTGAGTATTATAAGGCAAATCAATCTATCTACAAGGTTATACCAAGTCCAACATATGTGTTATGATCCATATGAAGCCGGTGAAACGCACACAAGATTACATCCTAAAGTTCCCTAGTAAATTACTTTCTGCATTTTATCTCAACAGTAGGTTATTAATGCTCCATCATGTATACAATGTAAGAACAACCCGCACTCTCACACACCCATGCATTTTTTGTTTGTACATAAGTAAATATACTACCCTTTATTTCAAAACCAAACTTTCGTTCCAGACTTGAGCCTTTCAGTCGGTATTATTTGTACTTCGAACTTTATTGAGGTTAAGTCAAAGTTCTTTAATAGAAAAGTGACAACTTAGTACCTAGTTAGTATCAAACTAAGCTGTATTTTTTTATATAAAGAATTTCATTTCGATAATGATTAGGTGCATAATTCAATAACCATTTAGGTGGTTTTAACCTGATCTATACAAAGTCCATGTTTTGTAATATACTTACATAATAATATGTATATTTTTTTTAATAGTTATAAACTAGTGCTTGACTGCAATCCCGCCTGATGGTAAGCAGTGATGCAATGGATGATGGTAAAGCGCGCATTCATTTTATAAAACTCATACATATATTTATAATGAAATCTTAAACAGTATCAATTTTATATAATCCGACAATCACAGCTTACAAATATTTTCTCATTGTTGTAAAAACCTAGAATTAACCTAGAAAAAAGTTTGTCGGAGATTGTGTTTTTGTTGTGTTGAATGTGTTTTGATCGATGTATGTTTTTGGTGGACAATAAAGTCATCATCATCCCAGTCGCATCCGCAGCCTTTCAGCCTTAGAGTCTGGGGTCCGCTTTACCAGTCGAACTGCTGATTTTGGCTAAACTTCGATATTATTAGTGAAGCGACTGCCGTCTGACCTCCACAACCCGAAGGCGACATCGAAGCATTGCAGTTAGACCAATTGTTAGACTTTTGAGGGCTCCAACAGCCCGTAACCACTGCCACTAGGTGTTCATATGGCAACCGGGACCAACGGCTTAACGTGCTTTCTGAGGCACGACCAGACCAGTGCAAATATTCATATTCATGCATACAAATATTTGCACTGTGCGGGGATCGAACCCGCGCCTCCTTGCGCAACGGCCGCGTTCGCTACCGCTACGCCACGGAGGCTGTGGTGTACAATAAAGTATATATAAATAAATAACGAAATATGTCTATCTCTCGTTATTATCAGGCATATTTTATTTACTATAGATGTATTGTGGGTAGTGTTGGGCGTGTTGGCTTTAACACAATAGAGAAAAACGGTATGCAGTTCATTCAAATCTATACTAATATATAAAGCTGAAGAGTTTGTTTGTTTCTTTAAATGCGCTAATCTCAGCCCATTGATACCCATCCCACCACCGGGACGGGGACTGGGATCGGGGGGGGGGTGTCGGGAGTTTGGTCGTGGAGAGTCTCCAGATCAATCTCCCTCTTGCGCAGCATTTTTGGTCGTGTTGGTCTTGGGTTTAACATTGCATCACCTCGCTCAACTGCCGTTATCCTTCTTATTCCTAAGTTTTTTAAGTGAATAGGCTTAATAAACTAGTGCGCTTTACCATCAACGATTGCATCACCGCTTACCATCAGGCGGGATTGCAGTCAAGCACTAGTTTATAATTATTTATAAACAAAATAAACACGAATGAAGTCGCGGGCGGCAGTTATACGCTAGTCAGATTATAATTTACGAGCAAGTTAGTCACTCGTATCGAAAAACAGGTTGTAGGTACACAATTCAACGGTAAGGGAAGCGAGGCGATATCTAGCACAGTCATACATGTTGTTCATTCAATGTCTATTGTCTCGATGGTTCACAGAGTTCTGCTCAACCAATCTTGTACCTTACTTCATGAGCATAAAAGCAAGCAAACACACCGCGTCGCAGCTTGGTACGCCGCGCCGTCGGCCATTAATAGGAAAGCCTCATCATTATCAACCTTTTTATTGTCCCACTGCTGGGCACAGGTCGCCTCAGTCCAGGTTTCCTCAAGATGTTTTCCTTCACCTTCAGTCATTGGTGTCCAAGATATACTTAGAAAGTACATATAACTTTAGAAAAGTTACATTGGTACCTGCCTGCCCTGGAATCGAACCCGCGTACTCATACTTGAGAGGCTGCTGTTTTAACCAATAGGCCACCACGACTACAATTAATAGGAAAGCCTCACCTCAACCAAAATACCATGCTATTTTAAATGTGTTATTTATCTAACTATCTATTTTGAATATTTCAATGGTTCCGTTGATCCTAACGCTAAAATTTTATTACTAATAACTATTATTGATATTACTCAACTTAGTCTGTATTGTAGGTCAGACCCAGTTATAAAATAAATAAATCGGTGAAACCATTATCTAACTCTCTGGAGAGTTGGAAAATTCTTAGAGGCTTTAAGAAAATCTTAACGAAATTCTGAAAAAAAGTGGACCTTTGCTTTAAGTTATTACTAATTTGCATAAAAGTCTCAAAGTGCTTTCAAAAAAAAAAAAAAAAATGGGGACTCAGTCCAGATACACACGTCTTTACGTGTTTCTTGGTGGCCGTACTAATTCATATCTCAAAAATGTAATTTCGAAACACAAATAAGTATGTCATGAGTCTGCATAAACTTAATCATCAATTTATTGGTAACATTGAGCTTACGTTATTAATAATTATTGTAACATATTATAGGTGAAAGGCGCTCGTTTCGAGGGACTGTTTTTGGTCATTTTAAAGTGCTGATTCTCAGCCTAATTTGAATAAAATGACTTTCATTTTGATTTTATACTTTGGCCACCATAGTCTTGGGTTAATTTGTTGCAAACTTGCGTGTAGAGCTGCTACGCTATCTACGCGACATTCGTAGCAGGGACTACGAAGGTCTACGAAATTACTATCTACGTCGTAGACGTCCTTGAAATTAGATCTAATAATTTGTTTTTTAAAGCATATTCTGTATATGACTTTTCCATATCGTTGAAGATTGTGAATAGGCATAGAAGATGAACAGTTGCCGCAACGAGCACGGATGTGAGTCGTTATTCCTCGCTAGATAACTACGATTATAAATAATTAATAACTATTATAAATATACGTAACTACGTTACTTTGTCTATGTTGTATTGCGCTGTTGTTTCTAGTTTCCTACCTATACTGAAGAAATGTCATGAAAATATTAAATTATGATATGTTACGCTCTCTAATTGATGGCCGTTTAAATATGTATGTAATTTGTAACAATAAATTAAATTAAAATAATTTGATCATTATAATATTATCATATATTATAATTTATTCTTTATTTATTTATTTTCATCATCATCATCATCATTTCAGCCGAAAGACGTCCACTGCTGGACAAAGGCCTCTCCCAAGGTTCTCCACGACGACCGGTCCTGCGCCTCCCGCATCCAGCGGTTTTCCGCGATCTTCACCAGGTCGTCGGTCCACCTTGTCGGAGGCCTACCCACGCTACGTCTTCCGGTGCGTGGTCACCACTCGAGAACCCGTCGGCCCCATCGGGCATCGGTCCTACGAGCAACGTGTCCAGCCCACTGCCACTTTAGTGTTGGAATTCTTCGGGCTATGTCGGTTACTCTTGTTCTTCTGCGGATCTCCTTATTCCTGATTCGATCGCGCAGTGAAACCCCAAGCATAGCCCTCTCCATTGCCCTTTGAGCGACTTTGAGCCTTCTTATAAGGCCCATTGTTAGAGACCACGTTTGAATTCCATAAGTCATCACTGGCAACACACACTGGTCGAAGACCTTTGTTTTGAGACACAGCGGTATTTCGGACGAGAAGATTTTACGTAGCTTCCCGAAAGCAGCCCAGCCGAGTTGGATTCGACGATTGACCTTTCTCGAAGTTGGACCTTCTTAACTGGATAGTTTGTCCCAGATACAAGTAACTGTCAACAACTTCGAGAACAGAGTCTCCAATCTTTATAGGAGTCGGTACAACATGGGCATTAGACCTGACTTTCGTCTTGTCCATGTTCATTTTAAGTCAGGTTAGAGTCAGGTCCTCCGCGGTCTCAGCCATGACTACGACACCATCAGCAAACCGAAGGTGTGTCATGTACTCGCCATTGATGTCGATGCCCAGCCCTTTCCAGTCCAGAACCTTGAAGACATCCTCCAATGCAGCGGTGAACAGTTTCGGGGAGATAACATCTCCCTGTCTGACACCACGCTGCAGAGGTATTGGTTTCGAGGTCTGGTCCTGTATTCGGACTGACATGGTGGCGTTTTCGTACAAAACCTTCAGCGCTTCAATATACCGATAGTCTATTTGGCACCGCTGGAGAGAGTGCAGTACAGCCCAGGTCTCGATCGAATCAAAGGCTTTTTCGTAGTCCACAAACGCCAAGCAAAGGGGTACGTTATACTCCTCGGTCTTCTGTATAACCTGCCGCAGCGTATGTATGTGGTCTACTGTGCTGAAGCCCTTTCGGAAACCGGCGATTTATTTATTTATTTTATTTTAATTTTTATTGTATTTTAATATCATTTATTTTATTTTAATTAAATTTATAGCCTATAAGATAAAGTTGCATCATTGCAAAAAATTAATGGTATTTAAAACTTATCTGGGACATCGGCCTCCGTGTCTCGGAAAGCACGTTAAGCTGTTGGCCCCGGCTGTCATTTTAGGATCTTTGACAGTCGTTACGTCAAATGCTTGAGACTCTGACCACCTACCTCACCAAGGAGCGCATTATCCAGTAGCTGAGTTGTGCAGGTAGGCAGTCGCTCCATGTAAAATACTGGTATATAGCTAAATCCGGATAGACTGGAAGCTGGTCATTTTTGGGTGCTATACGTGATTCATGTCACACAGTTTGATCATTAAATTGCTGAATATGATCAGCCATACATCACACGTACTTACCAATGTGCGTGTGATGTTATGATGCACTGCAGCCTGCAGCGGACAACAAGGCGGGTGTACATAGAGATGGAGTTGGCGCTCACTGAAATATTCCTATACTCGTATCTCTGGAAACAGTTTATTAAAGCTAAAAAAGTAACATATATGGAAAATTGCAGCCGCGGGGACTTGTTGGCGGCAATGAAGTCGTTCCACTGTTGGTTGATGTCGGCCGGCACGGCGGAGGGGGCGAAAGTCGGCTGGGACTCGACAGGGATGACTGGCAGAGGCGCAGCGAGCAGCGGAGCAGGCTTCAGCTCCGCCTCTTTACGGGTACGCAGCGCGCCCAACTCACCCAAGGCCGCCGTTAGCTCGCGCTCGGCCACGCTAGCGCCTGACGACCGCCGCGCATCCTCTGCACAACACAACAATAGTTTGATGAGACGCTGCCAGAGTCTGGCGCACGCCACAGTTAAGTATCACTATCGGGACTCTGAAACCTATACTTCGTCAACGACAAACGACTTTCACGTATGAATGATCATCGGCACGCAACACGGTCTTTCAGTCATTTGTTTGTAATGTTTTTTACAAATTTCACCACGGGGCTAAAGTTTAAAAATAAATAGTCAAAAAAGCAATGACATTTTTCACACGGATGTAGTAAGTATAAAATAACAGCTACCTCTTTATAAAACTACCATCTATACTTCGCAGTAGTAAGCAGACGTGTTATTACGATTTGTTCTGTAACACTCTACAAGCGACTCATCCCATCGTCTCTGGTTAGATTGGGTAACGAGTGGATGCGAGTTCTGGCAAGCGAGTCTCCAAGCACCCATAGCCTCAGTAAAGCATACAAAATCTAAATCTCTCTCTCTCTGTGCCGTGGACCGAGGTTGGGAAAGCGGAAAGGAAAATTCAATCACTATGAATGAATGGGAATCACAAAGCTCTCTACGTCTCAAAGAAAGTTTTTATTCAATCATTTTTATTTCTGGATCAGTAAGTTTCAGATTTCTGCTAGCACAGCCATGGGCGTAGCCAGCCTTGGGCTCAGAGTGGGGCAGCAGTCAACCTATCCCCCCCCACCACCCCCTGTACCGGTATTTTTTTTTACCCGACTACGGCAAAGCAAAAGGAGGGTTATGATTTTGACAGGCTATGTATGTATGTATGTATGTATGTATGTATGTATGTATGTATGTATGTATGTATGTATGTATGTATGTATGTATGTATGTATGTATGTATGTATGTATGTATGTTCATCTGTTCCCTCGTAACTTCTAAAGTACTTATCATAATTCGACAAATGACATATCATTAGAAGCGTCTTAATTGTCCGCTGGTTATAGGCTATATGGAGTTTCATAAAATCTAATGTGGCGCCCTCTAGCGGACAAAACATACAGAGTACAAAAATTAAGTTAAGATAAATATGCCGTGTTTGGTATCATTTGAAAGCGCTTTACTTGTACATTTTGAATATATATATATTATTAGCATTTGCTTGTGACTTTAGCTGTATTCATGGGCTGATTGCATATAATTCACATCTTTTCGTTCATAGCTTCTTTACTTCTTATCAGAATAAGACCACTGCAGTACCATTAGAAGGGCCTTGATATTCTGTTGGTTATCCATACTAATGTATAAAGCTGATGATTTTGTTTGTTTGTTTGTTTGTGCGCGCTAATCTCAGGAACTACTGGTCCGATTTGAAAAATTCTTTTTGCGTTGGATAGCCCATTAATCCAGGAAGGCTTTAGGCTATATAACATCACGCTGCGACTAATAGGAGCGGAGCATAATTAATTCTACGTGAACGAAGTCGCTGGCGGCTGCTAGTGAGCTATAAAGCTTGTCACCAAATTTAGTATTGCGCCCTCTAGCGGACAAAAAGTTCTATGATAATATAAAATTAAAATAAATATACCGTATTTGGTATCACTTGAAAGAACTTCACGAGTACTTTATGCCTGTACATAATACCGAGTAATGCTTCGTAGAAATTTGAATGTAAACCAGGATTTGGTAAACGGAGCGATGGGAGTGGTGAAGACCTTCGAATGGCCTGCTCTTCTGCGCGATCAGTTGGAACAGGGAGAACAGCCTAGCGCTGTCATACAATTTGACGACGCATCCATAAAAGCAGATATTAACGGACTTATCAGAATCGAGCCTTGCCTCACTGAATTTGACGGCTTGAGGGGGTCTGGGATAATTCAGCGTAAAATGCCCCCGCTGATTCTTTCTTGGGGTTGTACTGTACATAAATTACAAGGTTGTACTCTAGATAAAGCAGTTATCAATCTAGGAAAGTCATTGTTTGCTAAAGGACAGGCCTATGTTGCTCTCAGTAGAATCAAAACCATAGAGTGATTGTTTATAACTGCCTTGGATCATAATAAATTACTTAAAAATCCACATGACAGTCGATCTTTACCAGAATTACATAGATTAACAAATCTTCCCAGGTCCTCTCAATATATGAAATATCCAATTTATTTATACTTACTAACGACCTCATCCACTAATTCATGACCCATTCGCTGCCATCGACGCAAATGTGCGTCGCTACTACGAAATACTGGAAGCTTCATACGGGGAAACCATTGCTATACGCGCTACGATCCACGTGCTACGAAATAGTAAAATAGGACATCTCTACATATTACTATGCGCTGATACATAAGTCAAAAGAGATGTCGTATGTTAACTACCTAGTTTTTAGTTCGTCATTTTAACTTTTGTTAATATCACAGTAGGTCGACGCCTTTGATCTCGTGTAAAATGCCCACATCGTCTAAACAGTATCGCATCGGCCAGGGTTGTCACAAATAAACAATATTTATGAAATTATTGCAGATCAACATCGATAGCTGTATTATATTTAATTAATTTGCTATTTTTACTACGGAAACAACTCGAGACAGATTTAAATTATTTAGATGGCATATTCGTAAGCAGCACCCCAATCCACCTCAGAATACAACCCATATCACTCACCCATCACTCACCCATATGACCCATATCATATTAATATACATTTAAATTGGCGTCCGCCATCTTGGATTTCAAAAAAGGCCTTTTTCGTAACAAGCACCCCAATTATACTTAAAATTGACACTCATATCAAATTATAAAAAAAATTACGTCCGCCATTTTGGATGTCAAAAAGGATGACTTTTTCGTGACAAGTAACCCAATTATACTCAAAATTGACACTCATATCAAATTATAAAACAAACAAATAAAAAAACGAACACGTGTTAGTCCTTAATGATAGATACCGAGCTACGAACATCGTTTTGTTTGCAGCTCGGGTGCCGCTTACCCGCGTCTCGTCCCTCACAACCCGCACGATTGCTCTGTCTAGACGTCTTCGTCGGACGACTGTATGATTTTTAGACTGTGTTAATATTATGCGCCACAAATACACTTTAACACCAAAATAGTACAAATAATAAAAAGTAAAAAAACTAAAACCCAACTACTACAAAAAACGACGCTGAAAAAGTATAAAACAAGATTTTCAGAATGCTGAACGGAACAAAGTTGCTAATGTAGTTGCAAGTAAATGGACAAAGTAGACTCTACCAAGATGCCTTCGTTGTAAATTGACAATAATGTCATACAATACTATTCTGAAGTATGCAATATTCACCAAGTAGAGATAAATTTTCGTGTTTGAAAAGGCGTAGTCACACGTTCTCAAGGTGCTACGGTAGGTAGGTATATGTAACGTGTGACTACGTCTTTCCAAACATGAAACATTTATCTCTACTTTGTGAATATTGCATACTTCAGAATATTATTGTATGACATTATTGTCAATTTATAACGAAGGCATCTTGGTAGAGTCTACTTTGTCCATTTACTTGCAACTACATTAGCAACTTTGTTCCGTTCAGCATTCTGAAAATCTTGTTTTATACTTTTTCAGCGTCGTTTTTTGTCGTAGTTGGGTTTTAGTTTTTTTACTTTTTATTATATACTACATACATAGCGCTCGCCCTCAGCTCCGTTTGTGTAGATGTCAGTTACCACTGCAAAACGTCTACCAAAGGACAGACACGGTCAGCAAAATGATTCCCAAGTCAATTCACAGACACCGACACTAACATCGACGACGCAGTCATTATCCGCACAGGCTGCTTAGATTGTCTATATGAGGATGTTAAAGTTGTTAATGATGAAAATATTGAAATGTAATTACTTTAGACTAAGTTTTTACTTCTGCCAGTTCCGGAGTGCAACCCGTTGTTACCCGACTACGGCAAAGCAAAAGGAGGGTTATGATTTTGACAGGCTATGTATGTATGTATGTATGTATGTATGTATGTTCATCTGTTCCCTCGTAACTTCTAAACTGCTTATCAGAATTCGACAAATGACATATCATTAGAAGCGTCTTAATTGTCCGCTGGTTATAGGCTATATGGGGTTTCACAAAATCTAATGTGGCGCCCTCTAGCCGACAAAACATACAGAGTAAAAAAATTAAGTTAAGATAAATATGCCGTGTTTGGTATCATTTGAAAGCGCTTTACTTGTACATTGTAAATATATATATATTACTAGCATTTGCTTGTGACTTTACCTGTATTCATGGGCTGATTGCATATAATTCACATTTTTTCGTTCATAGCTTCTTTACTACTTATCAGGATAAGACCACTGCAGTACCATTAGAAGAGCCTTGATATTCCGTTGGGTATGAGCTATAAAGCTTGTCACCAAATTTAGTATTGTGCCCTCTAGCGGACATAAAGTTCTCTATGTTAATATAAAATTAAAATAAATATACCGTGTTTGGTATCACTTGAAAGAGCTTGACGAGTACTTTATGCTTGTACATAATTACAAGAATGCTTTATTGATGTTAAATATGAGCGATAATTAGTTCAACAATTTAAATTTTCTTAATATTATGGGCCACAAATACACATTAACACCAAAATAGTACAAATAATAAAAAGTAAACGAACTAAAACCCAACTACGACAAAAACGACGCTGAAAAAGTATAAAACAAGATTTTCAGAATACTGAACTGAATAAAGTTGCTAATGTGTAAAGAGATAAATTTTCATGTTTGGAAAGGCGTAGTCACACGTTACTTATACCTACCTACCGTAGCACCTTGACAACGTGTGACTACGCCTTTCCAAACATGAAAGTCCGCTCGTGTGTGGAGTACTGCAGCCACATTTGGGCTGGCGCTGCGAAATGTCACCTGGCTACTTTGGATTCAGTGGAGAGGCGTGCGAAGAGGCTGATTGGCGACCCAGACTTAACTCGAAACGGTCTCCAAAGCCTAGAGCACAGGCGTAGAGTAGCCAGCCTTTCGTCTTCTATAGGATGCATTCTGGTGAGTGTGCAAGGGAATTGACTTGAAGACACTCAAATTGTAATGTGACGGAAACACCGCCGCTGGCAAATTGTTCCAGTCCCTCGATGTACGCGGTATAAAGGAGGAGGCGAAACGCTTCGTCCGAATCGTAGTGGTGTTAACAACGTTAGGGTGGAAACCAGCCGTACGACGGGTCGTCCGATGGTGGAACGGAGATGAGGGAATTAAATCATGCAATTCCCTCGCACACTCCCCAAAATGCATCCAATAGAACACCGAAAGGCTGGCTATTCTACGCCTGTGCTCCAGGCTTTGTAGACCATCTCGAGTTAGATCAGAGTCACCAATCAGCCTCTTCGCACGCCTCTCCATCGAATCCAAAGTGGCCAGGTGACACTTAGCAGCACCAGCCCAAATGCGGCTGCAGTACTCCACACACGAACGGACCTGTGCTTTGTATAACATTAGAAGCTGCCCAGGTGTGAAGTACTGCCGGACCTTTGCGATAACGCCAAGTTTCCTGGCAGCCGCCTTGGCCTTGGACTCAATGAACCGCCCAAAGTTAAGGTTCGAGGAAATCTCAACTCCCAAAAGCTGCAGGGGGGGCATGCAGGCGGTGGGACATCCAATTATAATTCCTTCTAACCAATATATCACTACGCTATTAGTAAAGAAAGCCCACATTTGAACACTACATGGCAGAATTCAAGCTATAATGGCTTTTCTTAGAACCAAATATTGGATTGTAGGGCTGAAGTCTGCTATACGAAAATTCATTCACAACTGTAAGCTCTGCATTGTTGATAAAGCCAAGATAAATACCCACTTGAGTTGATAACACTGCCTAAAGATAACAAAAAATGAGTGAGCTACGGTGGGCGGTGGTGTACCTTCAACTTATTGCAATTAAGTTTGCTGAATGATTCAAGTGTTGTGTTAAAAGTAATTAGAATGTAGTAGTTTATTATTTGTGTTAGTAATCCATACTAATATTATAAATGCGAAAGTATCTCTGTCTGTCCGGCTTTCACGATAAAACTACTGAACCGATTGTAATGAAATTTGGTACTCAGTCTAGAGCCTGAGAAAGGACATAGGCTATATAACATTCCGCTATTAGAAATAGAAGCAGAGCAAAAACAATTTTTTTTTGGGAAAACGGGAGCAAACGCATACGTACATTTTGCTCCCATTATTTTAACTGGCGCTTATTTTATATCAACTGAGCTCTTTCTATTTTTTTTCGGAATGGACTACGGCTTTGAAATTTGGCATAAATATTGTTTATTATAAGCCGTATGTTTGCTATCGGGACTACCCCGCTGTAAACTGAACTGAATTCCACGCGGACGGAGTCGCGGGCAACAGCTAGTGTATAATAATTTAGAGTCTACTGTTTAAAATTGCATGTATTACACTTATGGTGGGCGGACTGTCCAATCCTTTAAATAATATATTTTGTCTCTGTTACAACCAGTCCTAATAAACTCACCTCCGGAGTTACACGTTTGTTGCGTACCAAAAATTACACCGACCCATTCATCTACTAAATTGAACCCTAGCAATAGGTTATCATTCTCGTGGCGGAGTTAAACGATATTATAAGACTTACCATCAGTCACCATAGCCCAGGGAGTGAGACGGGTGGTGGGAAGAAAAACATCGGTATGAGGTAGGTACCGCAACCGTATAAGGAGGTACTGCAAAAACGAGGTCGTCGCAACAGCATACTAATAACATTATTATCGCTTTTACAAATAAAACTGAGAATGCTTAACTTGAGTCTTTTATTGGTTTTTTCATACATATAAAAATATAAACATATGTTAATCTGATCCATTAAGTTCTTATTAGTCAATAACATTTTTACAAGTCATATGTTTCTGCCATTTCTAATAAGCTAGTATAAACTCCGGAACAGCAACAGATGATGCCGAAGATAATGATAAATATATCTATTAGCAACTTGTAGTTTAAATTTCCGTATTGATTCGGGTAGTAGATGCATATATCCATCACGGCGGGGAATAAGATAGCCACCATCGAGAGACACAGCGCGCCTAGTAGCCCCATAAACGCGCCCAGGTTCGGCGCAGCCACCGCCATGCCAACTGCAACAAGGGCGAACTGTGGATGAGGCTGCGAGAGTGTCGGCAAGTTAAATATCAATTGCTTGTATCCCATTATTCTCACTATCTCTTCCTGGTTTCCTCGTAGTAGGCTAAACCGAGCAAATACAAATACTTACACATAGTTTTAACTTTAGCTACTGCGATTGTGCTATTGTGGCGCTGACTGTGTTGTTCACATTTTAATTCACTGCATCTCTTTCTTTTTATTTCAATAGGATAAGGATAGAAGATAGAATTAAGGATAGAAAAGAAAAATACATTTAGTCTCGTCAATTTAGTCTGCGTCTTTTCTAGTAAATGTAGTAGAAAGAAAGAGGTGCACAGAATTTAAATTTAGAACAGAACTAAATTAATATTTATGTTCTTCTCAATTGGACGTAGTTACGCAATAAGGATCCAGCCAGCAAACTTGCTTTTGAGAAAATAGAATTTGAAGTAAAATTTATATTTTAAAAAATCATGACAGTAGATTTAAATAATGAGTATTTTCCTGTAATTTTTTCCATATACTAAAGCTGATGTGTAGATTTTAGACATTTATGACAGTAATTCTACAAACGGTTTTTGTGGGTTGGATCCATTTTGCATAACTACGTCCAATTGTTTTACCGTTCCGATGCGATCGTTGATGTTGATGGTTAAGCGCGCTAGTTTATTATATCAGCCTGTTAACTCTAGCCTTGAAGACACTTAAATAGTAATGAAATGGGAAAGATCGCCGCAGACAACTTGTTCCAGTCCAGCCCTCTAGGTAGGTGGTATAAAAGACGAGGCGCAACGCTTCGTTTGGATCGTAGCGGTGTCAACAACGGAAGAGATCCAGCCTTGCTCACCATGCATTTACTGAACTTAATTTTTGTTTAGTTTCTATACAAGGGAATCGGCGCCTTTGTATTGTTAAAACAATTGGATGTATTTCTATTAAATTTTGTCGGTTGTTTGGTATCATATACAACGTTATTTTTTGTTTATGCGAATAAAATCGAAACCTGAATACAGTTTGTTAAGAATAAGCAATTGAATCGATTCCAATAATTTTTACACCGTGTTATATTTTTTGGCAAATACATTTAGAAATAGTCGCAGTGTGGTACCGAGCGCGCTACGCAGCTTACGATAGATCATAGTACTTGCGCGCGCACAACTGCTGACGCCAGAGGTTAACGCACCGCGCTCGCCTGCCCAAGCGGAGCTTTGACCATATTTTTGTTGGTACAACTAAGTAGAATAGCAAACTTTGTGGTTTTTCATTATATTTTTTTGAAATTTTGTACATAGATACGTTACTTAAAAATACTGAACACGAGTTTCGGGTTACGCATAAAAAAAATGTTGTATATCAGTAAGAGCTGAAGAGTTTGTTTGAACGAGCTAATATTTAAAACTAAGATATATAAGTGGAAAAATATTTTTACATTTTTAGCCTAACTCCCGAGGAAGGCTATTTAACATTACGATGACTCTTAGGATCCGCAGAAAGCAGATATAAAAAAGGTAAAAATAACGATAAGCGAAAACAAATAATAGCGCGCTCATACGGCTAATAATGATGGAGATAAAGCAGCATAACGCTATACTTACATGGTATGGTCGCGATGATGATCCTGATACCAAAGTCTGCAATCTTGCTGTTGTTGAGCCGTTTCCTCAAAATACGCCACACAATTTGCCACGCCACAAAGTTCTGAAGCGGGTACGACAGAAACAATGCCATCGCAAAGCTTAACTTCACCACCTGTGCCTTTCTGGAACAAAACCATCCCAAATGTTTTTTTACAACATAAACGTCATCGTCTTCTCCAGCAACAAACCTCCAACCGACTTTTAATAAAATCATCGTCAACCCCGAGAAGTCGCATCTCGGGTTGACGACATACTTACTTTTCATCCTGTGGTAGATTCAGTGTGATCGATCCTTTGCAGTCATTCCCGTATTTAAGATAACCACAAACTCCTAGTGTGACATAGATGGCGAGAATAATGACCATCCCAATGCTGAAAAGTCCGCACCAGCCCGTGAACTCTCTGGGTTTCTCCATGTTGTACTCCAGCGCCAGGATCTGCACACATGCAAGACACATCAGTAGCGTAAAGGTCTCATGCATCAATTGTACTCACAACCCACTAGTCACTTACCACTCCTACTGCCTCCAACGCGAACAGGGTGATGCCGATGAATATTGGAATCTCTACAATGCCCTTAACCTCAAACTTTGAGTCATCAATGACTGGATCCTCTTCTATTAAATAATAGAACGTGAGAAGCAACCCAATCATTACTAAGCCATTAGAAATCGTAGAGAACGGTGTCAACAGCTTCAGGTCCTTTATCAAGCTGATAAGGAGAGCGAAGGGGTAGATATAGCAAATAAGCAACCGCACTGATAAAATGTCTCCTTCGCCGTAGAAATCAATTATCTGTCGACACAAAGACATAACAATTAGTGACCGAGTACATTCATGGAAATTAACAGTTTATCAAATTGACACACTTCGTCATTTGCCATGTTATAGCCATTTCATACAACGACCAAATAATAATGGTTGCAATACGTGGGACACTCAGAAAGTATTGCGATAATAAAAAAAGATATTCAATAGATTCAGTACATATATTTTTATTACGTTTCAGGATCGTATTGATAATTCCAAGATTCATCACCTGTAACCATGTCGTGAATACGCCGAATTCGTCTATCATATCATGACACCATTCTACCCGTGCCTGCTTCTGAGCATCGGTGAGATTGTGCGGCACCCAGCGTAAAATTATCTTCCGCAACCGAAGATGTACTTACTTGTCGTCATCTTGTGAAGGCTTCCTGATCCAATCTGCAGTTTATGTTCGTTTAGATTCGTCTATTGTTTTGGATCAAACTTTTCACTGCTAGCACGTTGTCTTCTGTAACAGTCAAAAGTCAAAGGGCGACCACTTCTTTCTTCATCCCCCAAAGTTCAAGTCCCGAAAGTTCGCGCTTAAATTCATTATACCACTGATACTCGGTTGCCTTAGAAGGGCCTTCATCTACGAATGTCATTTGAAGTCTATCGTACGATTCGTCTGGTTTCGGGCGACATTTGAAATCGTAAAAAATCATAGCGCGAAAATGGTCTCGACGCATGTTCATTTTTCAAAGAGACATTATAATTGTAATTAACTCGCATAAAATGCGGAGGGAATTTTTGAATTTAGAACGTACCTATTATTAGTTATAAATAATAATATTTTTTAAGTAAATTATGACTGTCCAGTTTCTCATACATAAAAACCTTTTGTCGCAATACTTTCTGAGTGACCTGGTATATAATAATAACAACTGGCAACAGCGACGTCAATGTCAACATCTCTTTTGATAGCTTTTCATATTTAAATATTAATAAAATTATTACAAGTAATTTACATATTACGGGGCTACAGAGGGGGGAACTAACCTCACTGCGTACCATGAAAGGATGCTGTCTCTGTTTCAGGCACTGGAACCAACTGTCAGCGTATCGGCCCAACGACTGTCGGATCAGGTGCGGGTCATCCAACGCAATCACAGGTTGGACGACATCGCACTTGATAGGCTGCGCTCAGAGGTACTGAGCAACCAAATCCCCCCGACTCTGACACAGACCGCGGCACAAGCGTCAAGTATTGATGCTGTTCCGCCGCGGTCCAATCGTGTTGAAGAAGAGAATGATAGGGTTGAAACAGTAAGTAGCCAGTATAACGACCGACTGAGAAGCGCACTGGAGGATGCGTTCCGGGACTATAGATCCACTCCAACCAACCTTGAACCCCGGTTACCACGGCTACCTATGCACAAAAAAGCCGGCCAAGCGCGAGTCGGACTCGCACACCGAGGGTTCCGCCGTACAAACGTAGCGGTCTCCAAAGCCTGAAGCACAGGCGTAGAGTACCCAGCCTTTCGGTCTTCTATAGGATGCATTCTGGTGAGTGTGCAAGGGAATTGCATGATTTAATTCCCCCATCTACGTTCCACCATCGGACGACCCGTCGTACGTCGAGTTTCCACCCTTACGTTGTTGACACCACTGCGATCCGGACGAAGCGTTTCGCTTCCTCTTTTATACCGCCTACATCGAGGGACTAGAACAATTTGCCAGCGATGGTGTTTCCGTCACATTACAATTTAAGTGTCTTCAAGGCTAGAGTGAATAGGCTCTTAATAAACTAGCGCGCTTTACCATCAACCATCGCATCACTGCTTACCATCAGGCGGGATTGTGGTCAAGCGCTAGTTTATAACTAATAAAAAAAAGCGGTTTATTTATAAACAAAGTAGAAGTAAACAAAATCAACGAGAAATTGTCGCAAATTATACTAATTTCGGTACACGTGCGAACAGCATCTAAGCGCTCGTGCGTATGGCGCACGGCTGCCGCTCGCTGTGCCGCGATACCACTTCCCTTGACCAACCGCCTGCCTTCGCGCCAGCGGGCGGCTAGTTCTTGCGCGTTCTTTCGTTACTACTTACTCCCTCCCGTCCCGCTTCGCCAGTAAGAAGCAAGCTGTCTGATAATCATTGACAACAATATGAAATTACAATTAATGTCTTTGAATATATTTATAAGTACTAAGTATAACACAGCAGTTAGGACGCATTTAGGTTATATACAGAACTACATTCACCAAAATATTTAGATTGAATGACGATTGTGTTGGTCTTTGTTTTGGTTTAACTAGTTACTGTGCCTAAAAATTTTAAAAGGTTTCGGGTTTTTCTGTTAGGTTACCTTATGCTATTGTTTCATACCAAAATTCAATATTCAATGTCAGCGGGAAGTAGTCTATGTTTTCATTCCGTTGCGAGTAGTGGCAAATTTCAAAATATACGGTATGATTATAGGTAGGTACCTCAGCATTTTGAATTTTTGCGTTGATTTAGAATTTTTCACATTTTAGAGGTAATTAGATATAGGAGGTGTTTGATATGAATTTCAACTTTAATATCTCTACGCGTTCATGTGAAAAAGGGTAGGTAGTAAGTTTATAATTATTAAAAAAATATTTTATGTCATGTAAGCAAAAAATGTGTGTGGGTGGAATAAAGTTGTGAAAGAGGTTCATGCTCGGACGCGGCTTGCTTTTCGGAGATGGGTCTTGCACGGAAAACCTGCATCGGGGGCTATATATCAGGAAATGAAAACTTTGAGACAAACATTTAAATCAAAGTTGAAGTGGTGTCAGGACAATGAAACCCAGATTAAAATGGACATCATTGCAACCCTTCACGAAAATAAGAAATTCAGTTCTTTTTGGAAGCAAACCAGTTCTATGAATCCCACACCGAGTCTACCATCAAACGTTGATGGCTTGTCACAGAACAGTGATATAGCCGGCATGTTCATGAACCATTTTAGAGTTGTTCCGCATTTTGTAAGTACGTCGATGCGAGGCACTCAAGCCCCGTGTGTGGGCGATTCTCATTTAAGGTTCAGCGTGAAAGACGTAAAAGACGCGTTGAAAAGTATGAAGCGAGGTAGGTCGCCTGGGCACGATGGTTTGAGTGTTGAGCATTTAAGGTCCGCTGGTGTACATTTGCCTAGGCTACTCGCTATGTTCTTCAATTTTTGTATGGGTCACTCTTATCTGCCTGACGATCTCGTACGAACTGTTGTGATTCCTATTGTTAAAAAGAAGACCGGTAATTCGATAATGGGCTAGAATGTGGGGTGACGCAGGGGGGGTTGACCTCGCCCAGCCTTTTTAACTTGTACATAGATCGGCTGGTTGGTGAGCTGAGTAGCACTCTGGTTGGTTGTTCTGTTGATGGCAAAATGATTAACAACATAAGCTATGCTGATGACATGGTGCTGCTCAGCCCATCAATCTGTGGACTAAGGAAGTTAGTGGCTGTGTGTGAAAGGTATGCGGGGGCCCATGGCTTGAGGTATAATGCCACCAAAAGTGATATTATGGTATTTAAAGTTCGTAATAATACACCCACGAATATACCACCGGTGATGTTACAAGGAACACCATTAAAAGTGGTCTCTCAATTTAAATACCTCGGTCATGTGGTGACGGATTCTCTCACAGATGACCAGGATATAAATATGGAGCACTGAGCAGGTAAAACTGACGCTCTTTAGAGTTTACTGCCAGTCGTTTACTCGTGCAGCTTGTGGGTTAGGTATACGCAGAAGGCTTACAACGCGCAACGCTCTGCGCATCCAGTATAACAATGGGCTGACGATGTTGTTGGGGCTGCCTCGGTTTTGCAGTGCATCAGGCATGTTTGCGGAAGCGCGAATTGATGACTTATGCCATCATTCGCAAACGGTGTGCTTCGATGTTGCGGCGATTTCGGGGCAGCCCGAACAGTATCCTAGCTACACTGGCGGACAAGGTCGACGGACCTTTTATTAGGCTCTGGGCGGACAGCCATGTGCGTGCACATATTCATGTCGCCAACTGATTCTCTTTTATTCTGTTTCTGTTTCACTAACATAGGATAAGTTTTTTACTAACAACATATGGGCCCTGCCTGAAATAAAATGTTTGAATTTGAAAAACAATATTTTAATATTTTATGTAACTACAAATTTATCATTTTCGCAATTTTTCCTTTATGTGTCTGTTATAACGTTGCTTCGTGCCGAATTTCAAGATTCTGAGTTCACAGGAAGTACCTTGTAGGTTTTGATTTCCTAGCGTATGACGGAAATTCGTCTAAGGTGTCGGTATAAACTGCTGTATCTTTTGATCGCGTTAACTTAGAAGTTTGATTTTTTTTTTTCACTGCTTAAAGGGACAATAGACCCAGCTATTTGGTATAAATTTCAATTTGATACCTTTATTTGTTCGTGAGAAATAAGGTAGTAAGTTTCATTTTATTAAAATATTTTCATCATATTAAATAACTAAAAAAATGTGATTTTCGCAATTTTTCCTACATTTGCATTATATGGCAATGCTTCATGCCAAATTTCAAGATTCTGAGTTTACGGGAAGTATCCTGTAGGTTTTGATGCCTTTGCGAGTGTCGAAAATTTGTTGAAAATATCGACATAATCGGCTGTATCTTTTGATTGGCTTGGCTTAGAAGTTTGATATTTTCACAGCTTAAAGGGACAATAGACCTGAGTATTTCATGTGAATTTCAGCTTGATACGTCAACGCGTTCTTGAGATAAAGGGTCTTGACAGACAGACAGACAGACAGACGGACAACAAAGTGATCCTATAAGGGTTCCGTTTTTTCCTTTTGAGGTACGGAACCCTAAAAAATAGGGCGCTGGTGTGTGCTTTGAAATCGCAGCTCAAGAATTTCTTCGAGAGCAGCGAGGATCTCATTGATACACACTCGATCTTGTATTGCGCATCTGTAGCGGCATGTCGATAGCCAAAGTCAAGTTCCCAAATTGTGACGAAGCTACTGGACGAAAACCAGCCGTACCAGCCTGGCAACGCAGAATCGAGCGTCTTATCGATGGGACCAGGGTACTCATTGGCAAACTATACTGCTTCAGGGAGGGCAATACTAGACCACGAGTGATGCGCTTTGTGAGATAGGCATTCTCAGGGACTGGTATCAGCCCTCGAGAATACATAAATAATGTCACAGAGCGCATCGACTTCCTGAAGCAGAAAGTTTGTGGATGGGCGAGGCGTATTCGGCGGTATAAGAAACGAGTGGACCGATATACGCAGAATCGCATATTCCAGAGCAATGAGAGGTGGGTATATAGAGCTTGGGAGCGACCTGAACAAAACGAGGCTGACGAGTGCCGCCCGGATGATGCCACCACAAGTGCATTCTAGCGCGGCATTTGGTCGGTATTCGTTTGTCACACTGAGGGTGACTGGATACAGGATGTCAAACAAGTGTGTGAAATTATACCAGAAATGGATAACATCTTAATAACACCATCAGATGTAGCCACAGCAGTCCATTCGTTACCGAACTGGAAATCACCGGGACCGGACGGGCTGCATAACATTTGGTTAAAATGGCTAATTAGTTCACACAGTTGTTTGGCATCTCAATTCCAGTCATCCTTAGAGTTTAGTTCGCTACCCCATTTCTTAACAACTGGAATTACCCACCTGCTCCATAAATCAGGTAGCACCGCGGAACCCAAAAATTATAGACCGATCACTTGTTTACACGATTAATAACAGCCCACTCCAAGAAGTTAATACAATTAGAGACCTTGGTATTTTGGTAGACAGTAGTTTAAATTTTAGGAGTCATTACGATGAAATTATTAATAAAGCATCTAAATTGTCAGGTTTCATCGTGAGGGAAATGAAAATTTTTAGAGAACCTACCCTGACTATTTCCATTTATAATAGCGTTATTCGCAGTATTCTCGAATATTGCAGTACGGTATGGAACCCGTTTTATCGGGTACATTCAGATAGAATCGAACGAGTCCAGAAAAGGTTTCTGTTTCATTTATGTTACTCTGATAACAGATGTCGTAGTCTGAGCTCGTACGACTCCAGATTGAGACATTATAAAATAACATCTTTAAACGCACGTAGGAAATATTTAGATTTTATGTTTGTGTTTAAAGTGCTCAATGGTTTAGTAGATTCTGCCAAAATACACACATCAAAAGTGTCTAGGGATCAAGCATTTTTATGCGGATTTCTTGAGATTGAGATGTGGCTTTGTAATAAATTTATGATTTTATAAATTTATATGGATCCTTTTTGGTGCATTTCATAATTTGAATCAGGAACTGTGAATCAAATTCGAGTAAAAGATGAAAATCAGCTGTCAATATTTTCCCTATAAAAACATACAACGCATTGAAGACATTATTAGTGCTACTGTTTCCCTACTACTGATTAAAACCAACGTTATTATGGAGCGGCGACGTCATTTAAGCAGGGAAGAAATGCTCAGAGCCGTGGGAATGATAGAAGCTGGTTCCCGGCAACGTACTGTGGCTTTAGCTCTGAATACAAGTCAGAGTGTTATCAGTCGACTTTGGACACGTTACCGAAGCACTGGTACCGTGGCTGAGCGCCATGGAGGACGGTATCGCTGCACCACACGGAGACAAGACCGATACATTCAAATCTTAACTCGAAGAGCTCCAACAATAACCGCCATGATGTTAGCCGTGAGGCTTCATCACTCTTCAGGGAACTTAATTAGCGACCAAACGGTCAGAAACCGCTTGCATGAAGTGAACCTTCATTCCCGAAGACCGCTACGGGTACCACCTATAGCAATGCACAATCGTAGGATTCGATATCAATGGGCTCTTGAACACAGAAATTGGGCAGAAGAACAATGGCGTTTCGTGTGCTTTTCTGATGAGTCTCGTTTTGGTATGAGACCGGATACAAGACGTATACGACACTGGAGAACCCCTGGACGCCAACAGCGATTAAAATCCTGCCAGGAAGTCCATCCTTATAGTGGTGGAACCATCATGGTATGGGCGGGTATTTGGATCGGCGGAAGAACTGAGTTGATTTGGATCAGAGGCAACCTCAACGCTCAAATTTATGCTGAAACGATTGTATCAGACGTCATCGTTCCTCTACAAGTGCAAATCGGTCCCTAATTTCAGTTAATGCATGATAATGCACGACCGCACACCGCAAGAGTTGTAAGACAGACTCTCGCCGCAGCTAACATCAATGTCCTGCCCTGGCCTGCTCAGTCGCCAGACTTGAACCCGATTGAGCATGCATGGGATATGCTACAGAGAAGAGCTCTGCCGAATATGGAGGGCATCCAGTCGCAAGAAGACCTTTTTTTGTTGTTGCAACGAACATGGGCGGCCATTCCACAGCGTGATTTGGATGAACTCATTTTGAGTATGCCAAACCGATGTGATGACCAATGTGTTGTTAGTGTTCGCGGTAGAAACACGGATTATTAATTGTTTAAGTTACCCAATAAAATTTTAGAGAAAACTGTTATTTCAGTGTTTTTTTCGAACTTTTGTGTTAGTGGTTCAAATGTCAAATATCCCTTTATTAGGAAAATGGCAAATTTCTTTATTAATGCAAAGGTGACTTGGTTTATCGTTACTGTGACAAACGAAAACACTTTATTTGATGAATCCTTAAAGAAAATTTTAATTAATATCAATCAGGAGAAAAGTTATTGCAAAAATATATGTTGATCCCTAGACACTTTTGATGTGTGTATTAGAAGAAGTGAAAATCAGAGTCCCTCGTAGTGGTAGCCGCTTAATTAACAGAAGAACATTCGCCCTGCCTCACAGTCGAACTAATATAGGCAACTCTTCTCCCATAAGCCGCATGCTTTCTTTTGCCAACTCTATTGGTGGTGATGTGGATGTCTTTGCTGGTTCTATAGCCTCAATGAAAGCTAAACTCAAAAATTTAATGTTATGATTAGTTTTGGTTTTGTTTTTGAGATTTTGTTTTGTTTTTGTTCTCAATTTTTTTTTTTTAATTTGTAAGTTTTTATTAATAGCACCTAAGTGGTTTATTTTACCTGTGCATGTTAGATTCACATCTAGTAGGTGTCAATCAGATGTAATATGTTATGATTATTTTTTGTATGCATGATTGTACACCAGTTTTGTGAATTACAAATAAAAAAAAAAAAAAAAAGCCAGGGAGTCGACAGAACCAGGGGAATGATGAACCTGTATGGATTAAGCGGGGAATATTCCAGGGCGACAGTCTGAGTCCACTTTGGTTTTGCTTAGCTCTGAATCCTCTAAGCACAGTGCTGGAGGATTCAGGTCTGGGTTATCGATTGAAGAGAGGTGGTCAGGTCATATCTCACCTCCTCTACATGGATGATTTGAAACTCTTTGCCCCCAATAAATTGCATCTAATGAAGCTACTGACTGTAACAGAAAATTTTTGCAGTGGCATGAAAATGGAATTTGGTGTGGATAAATGTGCAATCATGCATGTAAAGCAAGGTCAGATTATGGAATCCGAGGGAATTACTCTCCCGGATTCCATACACCTTAGATCCCTCTCCTCATTCGAGAGCTATAAATATTTGGGTATGTCGGAAGCGTTAGGTATCAACGATGCTGACATGAAGCAATCGTTGAAGGAGCGCTTCTTTGGTCGCCTGAGGAAGGTATTAAATAGTCTTCTCTCGGGTGGAAATAAGGTGCGCGCCTTCAATGGGTGGGTCATGCCGGTTTTGATGTACCTACTCTTTCGGCATACTTAAATGGACTAAGACCGAACTCGACGCCCTGGATAGAAGGGTCCGTACACTGCTGACAGCAAACAGGATGCATCACCCACGATCATCGGTGATGAGACTGTATATTCCGCGGAAGTGCGGGGGTCGAGGCTTTTTAAACGCGAAGACCCTCCACAACCAAGAGGTATGCAGTCTCAGAGAACATTTTTTTAAAACCGTAGTGGGTATGCATCATGATGTGTTCACAGTAGACAAGGAGCTTCCCCCGCTATCCATGGCGAAAGAGAACTGGCACAAGCCTATAATACTTACCACAGATGACCGCAAGATGGTATGGCAAAGCAAGGAACTTCACGGGCGATTTTATCGGGCTCTTCATGAGCCCGATGTTGACTTTTTAGCTTCCGTATCCTGGCTACGATTCGGTGACCTTTTCGGGGAAACTGAAGGTTTCGTCTGTGCAATTATGGACGAAGTTATCTTGACTAATAATTACCGGAGATATATTATGAAGGACGGGACGAATGACGTGTGTCGGGCATGTCACCATCCGGGTGAGTCCATCAGACATATTATCTCTTGTTGCTCTCGATTAGCTAACAGCGAGTATTCAGGCATAACCAAGTAGCTAGGATCATTCACCAGCAACTTGCTTTGAAATATAAACTTGTAAATTCTGAGGTACCGTATTATAAATATGTGCCCGACCCAGTTCTTGAAAATGACTATGTCACGTTATACTGGGATCGCTCTATCATTACTGGCAGGAAAAATAAGCCTGATATAGTGGTGATAGATCGATTAGCGCGCCTCGCAATGATTGTCGATGTTACCATTCCACATGACGGGAATCTCGTGAAAGCTGAGAAAGAGAAACAAATTAAATATCTCGACTTGGCGCACGAGGTTGTTGACATGTGGAATGTGAACTCGGCAGTCATTGTACCGATTGTCATATGGGCCAATGGTCTGATAGCCAAGAGCCTCGATCAACATCTATTGAGACTCTCGTTAGGCGGTTGGATCAAGGGCCAGATTCAAAAGGCAGTCCTCCTCGATACGGCCCGCATCGTGAGGAGGTTCCTGTCTCTGGAGCCCTAACCACCGGTACCTTGGACCCGCTCCCGCCATCGGTGGAACACTATCTTTTATATTTTTAAATGTTTTTATGTTTTTTATAAATATTTAAAAATGTAAATGTATATGTAGAAAAATAAACGGAATAATAATAATAATTTATTTGCATCAAAGTAAGTGTAATTTGGTAGTAGATTTGGTAAACTTTTGTTTACATGAATGTGAACAAAGCGTGGGGGCGGTAATTACCTGTTTCAAGTTTTCAGCGACGAACACGAAGTAGACAGCACAGATACCAATTTGCCATAAAAGGAGGAAGAAGTCTACCCCATTGGCGAAGCAGTTGGCGGTACCATGCATGCACTTGGGCCCAAACTGCACCGCTAGACGCATGCTCTTGGTGTAGGACATGTAGCCACGACGCATCCTCTTGCACAGCTCGTATTGCGCCAGTACCTGCTTACCAGTGAACACACAGTCAGCCTCACAGAGTCTATCTATGTATCGCATCGATAGGGCTCTGTTTACTCGAGAATCCACTTTGTAAGTATTCCCATAAGTTAATAAAAAAATTAGGAACGCCTTCAGGTTACACATACATTTTAACAAGCTGCGCCAAAAGTGATCGATGGCCAAATACCAACTTCCTATATTATGCTGAGTTTTGTGTATGTAAACTAGAAAGTTACTTTGTAAATATTTCGTGATTGTTGAGGTATTTATAATTTAAAAAAGATTTTAAAATGTCTTAAAACTTATACTTAGATATTTTTCGTCTAAATTAATTTATGTTGGCGCCTATTTAGTAGGCAAGTATTTTTTAGACTTCTTGTAATACCTGAGATTACGAAAATTATCTTAGCATTAATGATAAAAAATTATTAGACGAAGCATCGACTGTTGCGTAACGCGATTGTATATATTGCATAATTTTCTCGAATTTTCTCGTGTGACAGCCTCCGTGGCGCAGCGGTCGCGAACGCGGCCGCTGCGCAAGGAGGCGCGGTTTCGATCCCAGCGCAGTGCAAATATTTGTGTGGATGAATATGAATATTTGCACTGGTCTGGTCGTGCCTCGGTAAGCAAAGTTAAGCCGTTGGTCCCGGTTGCCATACGATCATCTAGTGGCAGTCGTTACGGGTTGTTGGAGCCCTCAAAAGTCCAACAATTGGTCTAACAGATATGCTTCGATATTGCCTTCGGGTTGTGCAGGTCAGACGGCAGTCACTTCACGGAAAATATTGACAATTACTATATTATAGACTGGTAAAGCGGACCCCAGACTACAAAGTTGAAAAAGTTTGGGATGCCACTGGGATTAACACTGAGATGATGATGATGATGATGATGATGATGATGCGTTATGGTGCCGTAAGTTACTGAAGTACATAGTGTTACCCGACCAGTAGTTGGATGCAGTAAGTGGCGAAAAACCCGATGCCTATGATGCCCAAAGTGCCGAATAAGAGGCCCATCCGAGACACGGCGTTGGGCATGGCGAGCAGGCCGGCGCCCAGGCAGCCCTTCAGCATATGCATCATGGTCTCCGAGTACCTGCACGTTGAACACACTCAATACGATAGCTGAATGTACATTTACAAAACTGGCAAGTTTGTATCCAAATACAATGAAGCTTACAAACATAGGAATTGAAAACATAGCCATTCATTCATTCCGACTGCAAATATAGTTTTGCATGCACAATTATGCATATTGACGTTCGGACGACAGTAGGTCAAGCTACCCAAACAGTCAAATATTCCCAATGAACCTTGAGCCTTAATGCTATAGGGATAAAGTTGAAGATCTAATAAAGAAATCTAACAGATTGTAGTAGCTTGATATGCTGTCGTCTGTACGTTAAATGTTAAATCTCATATAAGTGAACCTAGAGCACAGGCGTAGAGTAGCCAGCCTTTCGGTGTTCTATAGGATGCATTTTGGGGAGTGTGCGAGGGAATTGCATGATTTCATTCCCCCATCTCCGTTCCACCATCGGACAACCCGTCGTACGACTGGTTTCCACACTTACGTTGTTAACACCACTACGATCCGGACGAAGTGTTTCGCCTCCTCCTTTATACCGCGTACATCGAGGGACTGGAACAATTTGCCAGCGGCGGTGTTTCCGTCGGACTACAATTTGAGTGTCTTCAAGGCTAGAGTGAATAGGCTCTTAATAAACTAGTGCCCTTATCATCAACGATTGCGTCACTGCTTACAATCAGGGGGGCAATCGCGCTAATATAATTCAAACAAAACAGAATTGGATCGCAACCAAACCATAACTTTTGTTATGTTTCGTATCGCGCTAACCTTTTGACAAATGGTTTAACCATAACTGGATCGCAATTGGAACGTAACCGCTGTCAAATGAAAAAGTTAAACAAAGCTAACTTTTTCTATGCCATGTCAAACTCACGTCTAAACGATTAGATTTACTTATAATTCACTTAGTTTAAATTATTATATCTGACGAAATGTATCACTCATACCTACATTGATTTTACTTCAACCGAAGTTAAAAGTTTAGCGCGATATGAAATGTGATCGAAACTAAACCATAACTTTAACTGGATTAGATACGAACAAGAGTTGAACTTCTACCGTTTTATTTAGCGCGATCACCCCCCAGGCAGGATTGCGGTCAAGCGCTAGTTTATAATATATATAAATAATAAAAAAAAACCTTAATAAAAGTGTACAAAATATACAAAATAAGTACAAAACGTTATCGTCACCACCACTCCTCATATGTCACAATGTGCTAGTGATAGTTTCCGTGGGCTCATTATTGAGTGTACCAGTCACTCCTTTCCTCCATTTGATCCGTATGAAAAATTTTATACAATCAGACAAGGGCCATAATTCTTCCATACTTCTATAGTTCTCGGTTATCAGTCTACTTTCACCACTCAAATCAATGGAATAGCTTGGCTTATGTCCTGCAATAGTCTTACACCAATCAGGGATTGTCCGTTTTTTATACAAACTAAGACAACATCGGTTGACCCTCTGTGAATTGGCTTCGGCCCCTCGTACGACGTCATCCATCGTAGGTTACCCCAATTTCCAGAGTAATAAAAATAATAATAAAGTCAACAAGTCAATGTCACGATATTTTTGATAAAATTTTTACTAAAGACATTTTCGTAGTGTGTAGTCACCCCCGCACTCTTTACTCAGCACGGCCTCCTAGCCACCGGAACCCAGGCCTACTTTGAGCGCCGTGACGACACCAACCGCGGCAGCTGCGTCGAGCTCGCCAGACGAGTATTTCTCTCCGCCGACGCGACGTCGCCAACACCTTTATGTGAACAAGCTCTCTCCTGCCAACCACCGAGGAGCATGAACGCATGTGATGGACTCTGTCCATGAACGATTACGTCATGCATGCATATTAGTTGGCGACATGGGTCGAAAGAAATGTAAATAAATGCTTAATTTTGAGACCATCATGACCAAAGGACTTACCTCGCACCTGTAGCGATGGTCGCAGTCGCTACAATACAACAATAACACAAAGGATTGCCCAACTATTGACGTCCCTACGATTGATGACTTTCCGCGAAAGGGTGCACATAAATCATACCAGTGTCAAACAAGGATCTTGGAAGACAAAGCGCGTATGTAAGACAAAGAGCGTGGGTCCTGACCGCCTCAGCGAGGGTGTCACATGTTGTCGCACATCTGTTAGTTAACCCATTGTTCGTTGGAGAAAGTTCCGCGTACGACGCGATTCTGTTAACCCATTGTGCGCCGCCGGAGAAAGGGCGCGGGCCATATCGAACCGCCTTGCACGTGGACCGAAGGCGCGGGCCCTGTCCACGGGCCAATCAGACGGCACGTTCTCCCATGATCAACAAATCAGCATCAAGAACGCCCGATCAGTCAGCCCCACTCCGGTTTAGAGATAGCTGTATTATTGTTTAGTATTTAAGCTTGTGCATAGCTCGTAAGACATCATATTCATTAACACATTATTATCAGACATTTTACATTGTAACATAGTCGCGTCTCTCCTCTTGTGATTAGGTAACTTATAGCATACATTGTACTCTAGACTTACGTGCAATATACAACGTTCAATCTAATCGCGTTTTAATTACATAACACGCCCTACGCGCTGTTTGAGATTACTGACGATATGGGTTGTTTAATTGAAACACCTTTAGTACACAAGCACACTATTTATATAGTTCACTAATGACACTTCACAATGGTATTTTATGTCGATTATTTCCACTATTTTATTAATTAATGTGCAGAGCGCGTGTATGTTGTATTGTATGGCTGTACCAGAGAGAGAGAGAGAGAGAGCTTGTAAGAAAGAGATGAATGTAAAAACTATAAATTAGTATGGCAATACTAAACATTCTCACGCCCTCTTTTAACAAACTGAAACTGCACTACTTGAATATTTACAAAGCAAGTTGTTTTACAGTTAATTTAGTGAGTAGGTATATTAATCTACAATTTAGGTAATGACAAGTTATTATTTGGGTATGTGAAGGTAGGCTATGTTACTTAAGTATTATAACTAGTACAAGATATGTAATGTGTAGGTATATACCTATATAAGTATGCAGTATAATAATTATCTATGACTAACTATTCTGTTTCACTAAGTTTAAAGATACAATTCTTAATTATGTAAGCTAGTTATTATTATTACATTGTTGTAACAAAATCAATTTATGTATGGGCCTAGTATAATCACCCTTGGATGTATGAATGGTTACAGATCTTATTAAGTTATCATTCTTGTTTACATTAGTAGATACAACTTTGCCTAAGGGCCACAAGGTAGGAGGTGTACTTTCATCTTTGATTATTACAATGTCTCCTACTTTTAAGTTTTTCTTAATATCTAACCACTTATTTCTACTCTGTAATTCTGAAATATAAGTAAAATAAAATTGTTTCCAAAATCTTTGCTTAATTAACATTATTTGTTGGTACACACTTAATCTAGATTCATTCAAATCTAACACACTAGGTTCTGGTATGTCTGTCATAGAAGTTCCTATGATAAAATGGGCTGGAGTTAAACAGATAACATCATCCGGAACATCAGCGATTGTACATAATGGTCTAGAATTTAATATGCCCTCTATTTGGACTAAAGTTGTATATAACAACTCATAAGTTAATTTAGTAGAAAACAAATGTCTTTTAAGTAATGACTTAACTGATTTTATACCAGCTTCATAAATACCACCCATATGACTGGCAAGAGGTATTGTAAATTTATAATTAATAGAATTAGAAACACAAAATTCAATTATGTGGCTGTATGACTTATCAGATTTAAACATTTTATAAAGCTCATGTAATTCAGTTTTAGAACCTCTAAAATTGGTAGCATTATCGGTATACAGACATGTTGGAGTACCTCTTCGAGATACAAACCTTTTCAAAGCACAAATAAATGCCTGGGAACTTAAATCTGTAACAAGTTCTAAATGTATAGCTCGCGTCGCTAGACATACAAATAGACATATGTATCCCCTTGTGTACTTGCAGTTTCGAGTCATGGAAGTTCTGATAGCTATTGCACCACTGAAATCAATGCCTACATGAAGGAACGCTCTTGTTAGGGTTACTCGGGGCGAAGGGAGGCTAGCCATTTGCTGACCACAAGTTTGTGCTCTAAATCTGATGCATTTAACACAAGAATGAATTATCTTTTTGACTTCATTCCTACCATGCATGATCCAGTACTTTAATCTTATATTATATAAAGTGCTTTGTATTCCAGAGTGTAGCAACTTATGGTGATAGTGTTTAACAACTAATGATGTTATATAATCTTTAGCAGGTAGTATAATAGGGTGAGCTTGACTATAGGATATGTCTGAATGCTGAATGCGACCTCCAACTCTGATGAGCTGATCTTGGTCTAGGAATGGATTCAGTTTCCTTAGGGGACTGGATCGGAATGTATGTAGTCTTCGTTTAGGTAAGTCTGAATTATCTGAGTGACTGAGTGACGACAACTCTAAATGTTCTCTTAAAAAGGATTTAAGTTGTGTTATTTGAACAATGAAATTAGTAGCTCTGTTGAGTTCTTTTACAGTTAAGTAAGGAGAATATTTTAAGCTCTTGTTTTTGAGTTTATTTAAAAATCTAAGCATGAATGCAATGATTCTTGTTAGCTTAGTGAAGTTAGACACTTTAACAAACAAATTATAAAAATATTCATAATTAATAGAGATTTTATTTGACATTGTGGATGTATGACATAATTGTGTACTTGTATTGCGGATAGGAGTAAGTACTTGAGTGTTAACTACTTGGGGTACTGTTATAGGCCATATAGATTCATCCTGTTTAATCCAGGTAGGGCCTTGCCACCATAAATCACAAGTGGGCAATTGTTTAGGCATAACCCCTCTAGTTATTAGATCTGCTGGATTTTGCTTGGTGTTTATATAGTACCAATCATCCGTGCCAGTTAATTCCATAACCTGCCTTATACGATTAGATACATATGTGTCATGTTTATGTTTGTAAGGAGATTTTATCCAGCTAAGAACAATGGATGAGTCTGTAAATAGAAACTTAAAATCAATTTCCATGTTATTTTTTGTAGTGTTAATAAACTTATCATATATTTTTGATAACAATAGTGTTCCACATAACTCAAGTCTGGGAATTGACTGTTGTTTTTTTATAGGAGCAACTCTAGACTTGGCCATGGCCAAAATGCAAGTAGATTTTTTGTTAGGATAATTTGCTTTCAAATATAAGCAAGCACCATAAGCTTTCTTAGATGCGTCACAAAATCCAACTAGGTATACTTTAGTAGGTATATCAGTAAAATACCATCTTGGGATATTAATAGACTTTAAATAATTTAATTGATCCATAAACTTTTGCCAAAGGTCTTGTAATTTGTTAGGTATGGGACTGTCCCAGTCAATATTTTCTTTCCAGATGTCTTGCATTAGAATTTTTGGAATAATTACTGTAGGTGCTAGAACACCTATTGGATCAAACATCTGTGCTATCTGTGATAATATAGATCTTTTAGTGTGGGAAGTGCTTATAACTTCAGGTATATGAGTATGGAGTGTGTCCTGTGTAGGTAGCCAGATTAAGCCTAAAGTCTTAACTGAGTCATCTGGCTTGTTAAAATCGTATGAATTATTTTGAGAACTAGAATTAGTTTTTGAATTATGTTGCCTGGATGTATCCGTAGTATGACTGGCAATCTGTGTTAAAATGTGAGGGTTGTTTGAAGTCCATTTGTGTAACTTGAACCCAGCTTTATTAAGCAAATCTATTAGTTGTAAACAGAGTTGAGTACACTGTTCAAGGGACTGTTGCCCTGATAAATAGTCATCCATGTAACTGCAAGTTTCTATGCATTCTGCAGCTAGACTATGAGTCTCTTTATTTTTGTAAGCTAAATCTAGCATAGTGCGACATGCAAGAAAAGGTGCACACTTAGTGCCATATGTCATCATCATGATCCCAGCGTTAATCCCAGTCGCATCCAAAGCCCTTTCAGCTTTGAAGTCTGGGGTCCGCTTTATCAGTCCAACTGCTGATATGGCTAAACTTCGACATTTTCCGTGAAGCGACTGCCGTCTGACCTCCACAACCCGAAGGCGACATCGAAGCATTGCAGTTAGACCAATTGTTGGACTTTTGAGGGCTCCAACAACCCGTAACGACTGCCACTAGATGTTTGTATGGCAACCGGGACCAACGGCTTAACGTGCTTTCCGAGGCACGACCAGACCAGTGCCAGTATTCATATTCATGCATACAAATACTTGCACTGTGCGGGGATCGAACCCGCGCCACCTTGCGCAGCGGCCGCGTCCGCTACCGCTACGCCACGGAGGCTGTCACTTAGTGCCATATGTAACTGTTGCTAGAGAATTTTATGGAGAGAATCTAAATCTACTCCACTCAAATGCATAGAATTAGCAACAGTTACTTAGTGCCATATGTAACTGTTGCTAATTCTATGCATTTGAGTGGAGTAGATTTAGATTCTCTCCATAAAATTCTCTGATATGATCTTTGCTCTGAATCCACAAATATACCTCTGAACATTTTAACTATATCACAAGAAAAGGCATATTTGAATAGTCTGAATTTCAAAACTATATCTAGTAGATCATTGTAAATGTTAGGACCTTCATGTAAAATATCATTCAAGGATGTACCTGTTGATGATTTAGCACTAGCATTAAAAACAACTCTTAACTTCGTTGATCTACTTTCAGACTTTATGACAGGTAAGTGAGGTAAATAGTATGTATTGACCTGTGTCGGGGAGAAATCTTTTACATAATATGCATGACCCAATGCAATATATTCATCAATAAATTCTTTATATTGAGTGAATAAAGAAGGATCTCTTTGAAATCTGGATTCTAACTGTAATAAGCAGCGGTAAGCAGTATTAAACGAGGTACCTAAATCTTGTAGTTTGTCTTTCAGTAGGGGTAGATTAACTGTGTATTTACCCGAGTGGTCTTGTATTGTAGTAGACTTGTATAAATTTTCACAATATTCGTCTTGTGGAGATATTAGCTTTTGAGGTGTGATTTCCTCTTGTTCCCAGAAGCGTTGTAGAAGCTGATCTGTTGATAACAAAGATACATACACGCAGACGTGACGGTCAGGGCTACATGCATTTAAAGACGTGTCACTTGTGAGTGTGCCCGATACAATCCAACCAAATACTGTATCAATCATGACCGGTAGGTTGTGACCTAACTTTATGCGGTCTGTTAGTAATAGCGAATAGAAAAGCTCAGCTCCTATGAGTATGTCTATTGTGCTAGGTATAAAGCATGTAGGGTCTGCTAGTTTGTGTGCAAGCGTGCGAGGTATATTCCACTTACTTGTAGCTATGTAAGTATGAGGTAATGGTACTGTAATGTTGTTCATTACTATGAATGTTAGCTTATAGTTATAATCAGTATATCGAGAAGAAATATTTGCATTTATGTTTAATTGTGCGAGGCTATCTCTGTTGCCAACGCCTTTAACTGTGCATGCATGGTAGCTGTATGGAAGCTTTAACATATCTGCAAGCCTTTGTGTTATTACACTGACTTCACTACCCGAGTCTAATAATGCTCGTGCATTTACCCAATTTCCCATTGCATCTTGTATTCTTATTATAGCAGTTGATAGCAAGGTAGTATTATGTTTAGCATTTGAGACAAGAACCGTTGATGGGTTTGATTGAGAGTTTCTCTCACATTGGACATTTAGATTAGCAATATTGTGCTGTTGCACGCAAGATTTCAGTGAGGCAATAGTAGGAGGTACCTTAATATCTGCTGTGGCAGGGCTTACTTGTTTAGGATGATCCATATGTATACTTGTATGATGTTTGCGATGGCATGACAAACACTTCAGCTTTGAACACTTATGTTTTGCATAGTAAGGCTGTAAACAGTTGAAACACAAAGTTTTAGACTTTATAATGTTAATACGATCAGGTACACTCATTTCTATATAATTAGGACACTTATATAGGTCGTGTTTTTGTTGGCATAATATACAATCCCGTGTGCGTTTCATAGAAGTTGACAAATGCGTAGTTTTAACAGTAGGCTTATCACTAGGCTTATCATTGAGTAATTCAAACGCTGATCGCCTTATGTTTAAGAAATCTAGCAACTCAGACAATGTAGCTAGAGTATTTTCTTTTTTGTTTAATTCCCACGCTGCTCTCAGCGAGCTGTCTAATTTATGAGAAATTAGGAATACTAATAAGACATCCCAACTGTCTACAGGTAGCTTAATAGCCTTTAAGGAATCTAGACTTTGTTGTAAAGTTACCAGAAATTCTTTTAGGTTATGTTTGTTAACAACATTGAAACTAGTAATAGCTTTTAAGTAAAAATTAACAATCATGGTTTGGTTCTCATACCTTTTTTCTAGTATATCTAGAGCCTTACTGTAGTTTTCCTCCGTTATGAGAAGTGAGGTAATAAGACCAGCTGCTTCTCCTGACAGCGCGGACTTCAGGTATTGGAGTTTGTTCACTGTTGGAATATCTACGCTGTCAACAGACGCGTAGAATATGTTCTTGAATGCTGGCCACTCACGTATATCACCTTCGTATTTTGGAAGCTCCAGTAATGGCAGCTTGACACGAGGCTTCCTTGCCGTAGAATCATGTAAGGTAGAATTGAAATGAGATTGCTCTATTACTTGTTGCGACCCTCCTGTTAATGACGCAATTTGTGCTTTTGTAGAATAATATTTTGCTTCGGTTGTCTCACGATCTTGTTCGTTGGCTTGTTGCCTGTCGGGCGAGTCCATCATCTCAATTTTGATTTGGATTTCATCGTATCGATCCATCAATTTCGTTAATTCTTCTGATCTGACCTGTAGGTCACTTTTAGTTAGCTTTGCAGGATCGTAGTTCTGCACGTAGTTCGATATTCTTGTTAATTTACCTTTAATGGCGGCACGTGACGCGCGCAAGGGTTCTAATTCTTCCATCTTTTTGTGTTGGATAGAAACACTCGGTTATTTAATTATTGCAAAATGCTCTTGTGAGCTGTATGTATTGTAATGCACTATACAAATGTTCGTTGAAACAAAAATGTTTTCTGTACTATTGTACTATTAAAGAAATTAGGCACGTTGTATTTTTTCACACACTTGATTTTTTACGGGTTTGGTTGAATCCGCCTTAGTATTGGTTTTATCGACGACTTATAAATGTCGATCGCCTATTGGCTGCTTCTCTCCGGCCCAGTTGGTAAAACAGCACTCGTTAGCTCGTATCTTCGTAAGCGGCGCTGGCGATGTATGCCGAAGCGGCCCGAGGTGGCACGACGCGACCCGAAGCTACCCGAATTTCGTCGATCTTGTCGATGACTTCCTGCCGGCTTGAGTGTAGCTAGCAAGGCACGCAACACACCACCAAAAAAAAAATGGCGTTCGAAGGACCAAAATTATGTTTGAGATTACTGACGATATGGGTTGTTTAATTGAAACACCTTTAGTACACAAGCACACTATTTATATAGTTCACTAATGACACTTCACAATGGTATTTTATGTCGATTATTTCCACTATTTTATTAATTAATGTGCAGAGCGCGTGTATGTTGTATGGCTGTACCAGAGAGAGAGAGAGAGAGAGCTTGTAAGAAAGAGATGAATGTAAAAACTATAAATTAGTATGGCAATACTAAACACGCGCTAAAGTGGTGACCCCGACGATTAAAACCCGACGATTAAAACCGATTAAAACCGACGTGAGACTAACCGGCGCGAGTCTAACCGTCGTAATACGAACCGACGCGATTACAAGACCGACGTGATTACAAGACCGACGTGATTTCCAGACCGACGTGACGATATTCGTGATTAGCACGTTCTAGTGGCTTCCCACAAGCGGGTTTCCCCACTAGGATTTCAAGAGGCTATATTCGCGGTATTGTAGCGTTACAACAGCAGCGTTTCTTCAAGATGGCGACCAGCAACGCACCACAGGTAGAAGGGCGAGTCGACACGCTCACACTACAAGCACGGCTGTCGGACTTTTGGCCAGCGTATCCCAGGCTATGGTTCACGCACTTCGAAGCAGTAATGGCGCCACAGAAGTCAGGTGATGACGCGCGCTATCAAGCAGCTATCGCACGACTAGGCCTGGACGCACTTCAACAAGTAAGTGATATTATCGCTAAACCGCCCACTGAAAACTAGTACGAAGCTCTGAAGGCCAGACTCATCAGCGTCTACGAGGAGTCCGAGAGCCGGAAGCTGCAAAAGCTGATGGACGAGATGGAACTCGGAGATCAGAAACCCTCACAACTGTTACGTAAAATGCGGGAACTAGCCGGACAGAAGATACCCGACAGCACACTGCGCATCATGTGGACCAAGTTACTTCCACCCTCCGTACGCGCTGTTCTCACCGTGAGCGACATAACTGACTTACAAAAGTTGTCGCAAATGGCAGACACTGTCATGGACACTATCGCGCTACCTCACCAGGTCGCGCAGATTACACACACGAGCGGTATGACTGCCCTACACGAACAAATAAGGCAGTTATCTCTGGAGCTAGCTGAACTCAAGAACAGGCAGGAACACAGACCAAGATCACACAGACCATACGACAGACGGCGTTCAAGATCGTGCTCAGCAAGCCGGGATAATAGCAATCGCAAGTATTCAGAACAATCACTTAAGTGTTATTATCATCGCAAGTTCGGTAAAGAAGCGCGAAAGTGTACGCGTCCGTGCAATTTCGATGGCAACAGCGCCCAGTTGGAAAACTAACGCCTGCGTCGGTTGAGGCGGCAACTGACGCGAACAACACTTCTCACCGCCTATTCATAACTGATAAGAATTCGTGTCTGTCATTTCTTATTGATACCGGCGCAAATGTTTCCGTGATACCGAGAACTAAAGGCGGGAAAGCAAAACAAACCGATTTCTGTTTGTACGCGGCAAACAACACGATTATCCCAACGTACGGAGAGAAAACCTTACAACTGGATCTCAACCTACGACGGCCGTACACCTGGAAATTCATCGTCGCTGCAGTCAGCAAACCAATCATCGGTGCAGACTTCCTGAAGCGTCATCAACTTCTTGTCGACATAGCCGGCCGACGCCTCGTCGACAAAGTTACCAATATGACCGTCAGAGCATCAGTCATTCGTTCCGCCGAACCCACAGTTCGAAGTATCGACATGGAACAGCCGTATCACCAGCTCCTCAGTAAGTTTCCTGACATCCTGCGACCGTCATGCACGAAGGACACTCCCAAACACAGGGTAGAACACCACATCGAAACTACTGGTCCACCAGTGTACAGCAAGTGCAGACCGCTTCCTCCACATCGCTACCTGCCCGTGAAGAAAGAATTCGAGCTCATGATGCAGCAAGGAATTTGCCGACCAAGCAAAAGCCCTTGGGCCAGTCCACTACATGTCGTACCTAAGAAAAACGGCGACTTACGAATCTGTGGTGACTACAGGAGACTCAATGACGTCACTAAACCCGATCGCTACCCAGTCCCACGCCTCAAGGATTTTACATACCTGCTTCACGGCAAGAAAATCTTCTCCACTCTCGATTTAAACCGAGCCTATTTACAATTGCCGATCTTCGAACCCGATATCGAGAAGACAGCGATCACAACACCATTCGGTTTATTCGAATTTCCACGAATGTGCCCAGGTCTCAAGAATGCTGGACAGACATTCCAACGATGATTGAACATTGAACGACTGAACGGGATAGACTACGCGTTCCTATTCATCGACGATGTCATCGTTGCATCTGAAAGTGAAGCAAGCCATATCGCGGATCTGCAGGAAGTTTTACGCCGATTAGACACGTATGGTGTCACTATCAACCCATCTAAGTGTGTCTTCGGCGGCGAAACAGTCAAGTTCCTAGGTTACGAAGTATCAAGCGCGGGAATTAAGCCACTTCCAGACAAGGTCGATGCAATAATAGAATACCCTAAACCGAAAACTATTCAGGACTTACGAAGATTTATGGGAATGATAAATTTCTATAGAGACAGCGTTAGAAATGCGGCCGAGATACAAGCACCGTTACACGCCTTTCTTCATAACTCAAAAAAACGAGACAAAACGGAAGTAACGTGGGACGATCAGTCAACAAAAGCCTTCGAGTTGTGCAAACAGAGCATAATAGATGCTGCGTTATTGTCTTACCCATCCTGTTCGCCCGACGACAAGATCGCTTTGTTTTGCGATGCGTCGGCTACCTGCGCCGGCGCGTCCCTCCAGCAATTGCGTAACAATGAACAATGGGTGCCACTCGGATATTTTTCGAAAAAATTCTCCGACAGACAAAAGAGATATAGCACAAATGAAAGGGAGCTACTTTCGATTTTTATGGCCGTAAAACACTTTCGAAAAATCTTTGAAGGCAGAGAGCTCATCATTTATACTGACCACAAACCGCTGATTTACGCAATTCGCAAGCCCCCGTCTGATAACGACACACCACGCCGAATCCGCCAATTGCTCTTCATTAGCGAGTTCACTACCGATATCCGACACGTGAGCGGGGCACAAAATATTGTCGCAGATGCACTATCGCGCGTCGAGACAATCGACACGCCATCACCTATCAACTACGACGAGTTATCTCAAGCTCAAGAAAACGACAGTTGTTTACCTGCATTATCTCAACAGACCAACATACAACTCAAGAAAATCATCTTACCTGGTACCAACAAGGCAATATTCTGCGAAACATCAACGTCACATGTTCGTCCATATCTAACAGCTGACTTTCGTCGCACAGCTTTCAACGCCGTGCACAGTCCAAGTCATCCCGGAGTACGAGCTACACGGAAGCTGATGCAAGAACGATTCTTTTGGCCCTCAATGAACACCGACATCGGGGAGTGGACCAAAGCATGCAATTCGTGTCAGCTCTCCAAAATACAGCGACACAATCATAGCGACATCGCAACATTCCCACCGAGCGAACGATTTCAACACATTCACATCGATATCGTTGGTCCGCTACCTACATCAGCATGTGGACACAAATACTTACTCACAATGATCGACCGATGCACTCGATGGCCTGAAGCTGTACCACTTCAAGAGACAACCGCTGAAACCGTCGCAAGAAAGCTATACGAAGTCTGGATATCCCGTTTCGGTTGTCCAATAAGAATCACAACTGATCAAGGACGACAGTTTGAAAGTCGACTATTCAAAGACCTAGCTCAACTACTCGGCGCAGACAGAACCCGTACTGCTTACCACCCGCAGAGTAATGGAATCGTCGAACGCTGGCACAGATCGTTGAAAGCCGCACTCATGGCTAGACTAGAAAACAGCAACAAATGGATCTACGAGTTGCCTACTGTCCTATGACTTTCCGCGAAAGGGTGCACATAAATCATACCAGTGTCAAACAAGGATCTTGGAAGACAAAGCGCGTATGTAAGACAAAGAGCGTGGGTCCTGACCGCCTCAGCGAGGGTGTCGCATATTGTCGCACATCTGTTAGTTAACCCATTGTTCGTTGGAGAAAGTTCCGCGTACGACGCGATTCTGTTAATCCATTGTGCGCCGCCGGAGAAAGCGCGCGGACCATATCGAACCGCCTTGCACGTGGACCGAAGGCGCGGGCCCTGTCCACGGGCCAATCAGACGGCACGTTCTCCCATGATCAACAAATCAGCATCAAGAACGCCCGATCAGTCAGCCCCACTCCGGTTTAGAGATAGCTGTATTATTGTTTAGTATTTAAGCTTGTGCAAAGCTCGTAAGACATCATATTCATTAACACATTATTATCAGACATTTTACATTGTAACATAGTCGCGTCTCTCCTCTTGTAATTAGGTAACTTATAGCATACATTGTACTCTAGACTTACGTGCAATATACAACGTTCAATCTAATCGCGTTTTAATTACATAACACGCCCTACGCGCTAAACACCATTTTATGAATCACGGAGGTTACTTCAAGGCACAAAATCTATCAGTAAAATGTCTTGCAATGATCTCAGCACCCAGTGTCAGATCACCGATTTAGGAGGGCTGGAAAAAGGCTTTGTCAGCCCTCTACCTATGTACGGTCCCCCTGCTGCAAGGGCCAGGTGATAAGCTGAGATAACCTTCTCTTTTCACAGACTCCGTCTTGTAGACGACTATTTCGCTTTTGAAAACCACCGCGTAGAATTCTTTGACTTGATTCACCCACTGCTGCATACGTAACAATCTTTCAAAATCCCAGTGACGTCAACATCATTCAATAGTACCGCCGGCAGTGTGTATAGAACACGGGCCTCAAATATCGGTAAGACCTCCGGGTCGGACTCCATCAGAAATCAGATGATGTAATCTACATATTTCACGGAACTGCTTTCCGAATCTCTTCCTTGCCTTCTTACGCTTAGAAGATAACTTGTTTCTTACGCTCTGTAGATAACTCAAAATGCACTCACACAAATGTAACTAATGCTCTCCTCGTTTGTCACATCGGTTTTATTACTAAGAAATGCTAAAACTTCATTATTGACTGTATTTCAAATCGAACATTTTATCAATTTACACGCAATAGTTGGTCTTATTTTGTCACAACGATGCGTGTGCGACACGACGAAATAACTACTACTTTAAAACATACATTATAAATAACGAGTTAATCCTGAAAAATGTTCCTTATTCCCTTTGGAAAATGTATTTAAAAAAGAAAACATCTTTTGAATGATCTTTTTGCTTAATCCCAATCAACAACATGATGCGGGTGACTAATATTGTACAGCAGGCCACACTTCTATAAGGTCGCTTGGCCTGGTGCTGATTTAGCGCAATGCGGAGATTCAATGACTACCTGTATTGTTATCTGAACTTACGTGGTGGGTTTCGCTACCTTGCGATGCTCATGAGGATCAAATTCTTCGTCCTCAGCGACTGCAACAAAAATCTTGGAGTAGGTATACGGTCAAACGTGATGCCGGCCCGACCCCCGATGCTACTTACGCGAAGTAATAATGTCGTCGAACCCTGCCATCATATATTCGAGCATGAACATGTTGGCGCCTTGGTTATCTTACTCCTGTACTCTATAACAATTGTACGGGTGACGCGGCACCGCGGTCAGTTTTGTTTATTATCAATTCAATTCAATTCTTGATTAATGGCCTTGTTTATTATCCTTCGAATGATTTTGTTTTGCAATGGTACAAGGGCTCAAAAACATCAATGTCATCTGTCAGTTAGCACGGAACACTCCATAGATACTAGAGTCCGCTGAAAACAAAATAGAACAATTTAGGGTCTTTAGCCACACCAACACAAGGATCTTTAGGCACGCGGTATAAAATAGTATCGACTACCCTATTCCATTGGAGGGTATGGAAACACCTCAGTGCCTAAAAACAAAAGCCTTTAACCAATGTGTGTTACCGGTGATGAGATGTAGATCAGAAACGTTGTCCCTCACTATTACCCTCATAACAAAGCTTAAGGTCGCACAGAGAGCTATGGAGAGGGCTATGTTAGGTGTTTTTCTACGTGATCGAATTAGGAATGAGGACTTGAGGAGATTCGTAAAAGAACTAAAGTTGCCGACGTAGCCCAGCGGATTTGATCTTTGAAGATGGCCCATGGGGTAAAAAAGCTCTTGCCACTTACCGGCAAGCGCAGCGCCGGACACCCACCGACTAGGTGGTCGGATGACCTGACTAAAATCACAGGGAAGTGCTGGATGCAGGCCGCGTCCAACCGTTCCTTTTGGATTCTTGGGGGAGCCCTATGTCCAGCAGTGGATTTCATGTGGCTGATATGATGATGATGATGATAATGACCCTTTTATATTGTTATACTCTTTGGGATCGACAATAGGTACTGCCGATTTTTATTTTTTATAAATTATAAACTAACGCTTGACCGCAATCCCGCCTGATGGTAAGCAGTGACGCAATCATTGATGGTAAAGTGCTCTCCCAAAAGCTGTTCTTTGGAGAAATAAAGATTCTTTAAACCTAAGATACAAAGATTGAGTCAACAAGAGACACAGATTGAGAAGATTTATCTAGTGAATGCACATTTACTATCGGAAGTCATGCAGATCTACTCAAAACTCAGGAGCTCAACGGAACGAATAATAAAAATGTTTTATTTATTAATAACTAGCTGTTGCCCGCGGCTCCGTCCGCGTGTTGATATAAAATAAGCGCCTGTTATAATAATGGGAGCAATATACAATATGTTAAGAAAACCCTGTCCGATCCGTGAAGGTATTGTTAGGTATCGATAACTGATTCTACTAATGTCTGCAAAACCTGGCTAAACTTAAAAAAAAAATACCCCCTAAAAATAAATAACTTAAATAAAATAAATAGGTAATTTCATGGCAACACAGGCACAGGTCATGACCGCAGTTGACCTCATGCTTGTAGGTATAGGTAGCTTGTTCACGTTTATCGACTCTCGAAAGAAACAATGATACTTAGGCAGCTTGAGAAAAGAATTTTTTTTTTTTTTTTAGGTCGTCTGACTCTCCGAATGTATTATTTCATTGCGGAGGGATTGGATTGCTGGGGATTGCAGGCGGAGATGTTCCATATTTCGTCGCACGAGATTAGCACGGACATGGACACAAATAAAAATCAAGTGGTATCAAATCCGCGCTGGCCACAGTTGGCCCCTACCAATCCACTGCTCGCCGAACTGATAATGGACAATAATGATAATGTACTCACGTACAGGTCGGAAAAAATATCGTGAGGCACCGTCATGCTGGAACCCTCGTGCAGCATTGACCGATAAGTACCCACTTCCAAAACACCTGATCACAACACAGCTAATTGCAGTTACTACCTCCATCAGCATGTTACATTACTCTACGTTAGAAAACGACATGATCACACAATACACGAATAGTGTGTACACCAGCAATGTTTCCGCGCAACTAATAATTTAAAATAAAAATTATGTTTATTTTATAAACATAGGTAGGTATCTACGCGGCTGGCGGCTTCATGCTTTGATAGAGATGTGTAAGTAATCAAAATATTGTTTTTTTATCGATTGATACTCGTCTATTTTTGGTATCGATTTAGTATTGTAGTTTCTCATTCTTATTCCCGATTCAACATCGCATGGAATTGTTTAGAACTTTTACAAAACTCAAATTAGCGAGGTACACTGCTGTAAATGAAAATCATGCCAAAGTATTAATTTCAGTTTCTGTCTTAATATCGATGATATTGACCGATAAAATATTTGTAAAACTTTACTAAAATTGTGTTTCATAAGTCTTTCTCGTTTCTGTTTACTAATACTTGTGTTATAATAATGTTATTAGTAATTAATCGGTAAACAAACAAAAGTACTTTTACCATTGGGTAATCTGTGTTTTTACAACAAATCCTTCAACCAGATACAAGTTTCGATTAATAGCGATAAAAAAACGTTATTACGCAAAAAATAGTACATCCCTAGTTTCACGTACTTTTTTCTTTGAAGACACCGACAAACGCTGCGCGCCAGCATCACAAACGAGACCGCCAAATATTGAACATAAATTTATACATTTAATATCCAACAATAAATCAAACGATGATACCGCCGAAAATGGTGTTGTCACATTTTAAAAATTTACCTAATTTTGGGGAAGTTCGCGGGAAAAAAGATAATTTCAAAATTCAATAATATTGTTACTATGATGATTATGTAAAATTTCATATTTTATTTGGCCATGTGTTTACCTAACCTTTATTATCCTTACGGGTCGGACAGGGTTTTCTTAACATATTGTATACGTCCGCGTTTGCCACCGTTATCGCAACATTTTTTGTTACTGCTCTGCTATTATTGGTCATAGCGGGATGTTATATAGCCCATGTCCTTTCTTAGGCTCTAGACTATCTGTGTACCAACCTTCATTACAATCGGTTCAGTAGTTTTGGTGTGAAAGCCGGACAGACAGACAGACAGAGAATGATACTTTCGCATTTATAATATTAGTATGGATTATAAACTAGTACTTGACCGCAGTCCCGCCTAATGGTAAGCAGTGATGCAATCATTGATGGTAAAACACGCTAGTTTATTAAGAGCCTATTCACTCCAAAAACCCGAGTGAGTAGGAAGGAAGACGGCAGCAACGACGCTGCGCCAGAGGGAGATTGATTTGGAGACCGTCCACGGCCAAACTCCTGGCACAACAACATTTGGGGCATCATACCAGGCACACATCGCGACACAACTTCTCTGACCCGTTCCCCGAACGGCTTCACCAGACATCATGCCGGAACACGACGAATCATTTGGCGGCAAGACTTTGTCTGGTGGGTGGTAACTACTGCCGGCAGCTGAAGTTGTGCCTACCACAAAGAAACTATCTGACTACTAAAAAAAGAAAGTCTTTTGAGGAAAGGCAAATACATACAGATTGGGAAGACTTGTCTGGTCATTGCATACGTTTGTCAGAAATCAGAACATCTCAAAACTCAGGAGCTCAACGAAACGAATAATAAAAGCAAAGACATTAAAATTGTTGCTGCACAGTTAGCGCAGTGGTCAGGCTATTGACTGCTGCGCTGCGTGTCGCGGGTTCGATTCCCGTAACGAGCAAAAATTTTTATGACCTACAAATAAGTTTTTCCGAGTCTGGATGTTTGTGTATGTGAATTTATATGTTTGTAACTGCACCCAGGATGCAGGAGAAATTCCAAGGGTAGGGCAACGTTTTAAAAAATATATATATATATCATAAATCTCTTTGAAGAAAGTGATATTCGTAGGGCAAGATCAAAGAGTTTAATAATATAATAGGAAGATATTCTTAGTCATGGCATTTGTAAGTACTTTCTTTGTTCTTCATAGATAGAACAAAGTGCTCATTCAACTCTGTTCGCGACCATATGGAAAAAGGATTAGAATACTCTATGATATTGTTTTACTCTTTGGATTATCGTCATGGCTATCAGATCAGCCAGTATCAACCATAGGTTTACTTAAGGATTCTTGTAATCAAAATCAAACAGAGATTTTTTTTTCTCTTAGACAGCGAGCCAACGACCAAAACTATTTAGGACGAAACATAGCAATAAGGTTAAAACAGCACCCTAATTGCGTAACACACTGTTACTATTATGCTCAGCAACGCAAATAACGCAATGAATATTCTTGAACTGTCAAAATGAAAGCCATTGCTAATGGTAGTGTGTTACGCAATATGATAGGGATGTATGCAAGGTATGAAAATCATAAAAATAATTAGTCCGTCTTATAGGTCCGTCCCTGTCCCGTGTCGGCCGGACGGATGCGACTGGGATTAACGCTAGGATGATGATGATGATGATGACGTGGTTTGCTTGACTTTTTACTCAACCGGGTATTTTTGTAAAGCCTCCGTAGCGTAGCGGCAAGGAGGCGCGGTTTCGATCCCCGCGCAGTGCAAATATTTGTTACTAGCTGTTGCCCGCGACTCCGTCCGCGTGGACTTCGGTTTACAGGAGCTCAGTTGATATAAAATAAGCGCCTGTTAAAATAGTGGGAGCAATATGTACGCCCGCGTTCACTCCCGTTTTCGCAACATTTTTTGTTACGGCTCTGCTCCTCGTCATAGCTTGATGCCGCCTATGTCCTTTCTCAGGCTTTAGACTATCTGTGTACTAAATTTCATTACAATCGGTTCAGTAGTTTTGGCGTGAAAGCCGGACAGACAGACAGAGATACTTTCGCATTTATAATATTAGTATGGATTATATGTATACGAACATTTAATGTTAGTAGTAGTAGTCCAACAATTGGTCTAACTGCAATGCTTCGATATGGCCTTCGGGTTGTGGAGGTCCGACGGCAGTCCCTTTACGGAAAATATAGAAGTTTAGTCAAAATCAGCAGATAGACTGGTAAAGCGGACCCCAGACTACAAAGCTGAAAACTTCGGGTGCGACTGGGATTAACGCTGAGATGATGATGTTGGGTTTTTTTTTGTTTTTAAATTATTTATTTCTTTAACACGTTTTTAATAGCAATTTAGAAATCAATTATACTTCAAATGGTTGTATCAAAATAAAACTTTGTACATACAGTTCCGATAAAAAATACTATAATTTGGTATCTTGTAGTAGATCTGATGATGGAGGCGGGAGATGGATACTCATCACTACATGGATATACATAGAACTCATCACTGGTTCCCCGTAAACCCTCGAATTTGGGGTCATTGAATTCATTTTGAGGAACTTATATTGCACTGGGTCTCACTGCTGGATTTGGAAGACATTGCTAATAACATCTTATTGTCATAACTTCTCTTCCGTTGACTTAAGTGGAAGCTTGTGGCCAAAAATGGCTTACATCTATAGTTGTGACCGTTATGATATAAAAATGTTAATCGTTAGCTCTGTATCTATCTTTTTATACTCTTTAATGATATCTTCTGTCACTGCAAAAGTCAACCGATGTCACATAACAATTTGAAGGGTAGGTATATTAAATTGAGCGTCAAGGCCATTAATCAAGAATTGAAATTGAGCGTAAATCACGTGTAAATTCAACACAAGTCCCTATGAAGAGAGATCTCATGTAAACAAGAGCACCATGAAGTTTTCCGAAGCCCTGTAAGATGCCTTTGATTTGTTCCTTACTAACATTGGGTCAGCTACTAGTTTTGTGATAAAATAATTGCATGGAACTAGTCTAAGTAAGCAGCATGCTACGTGAAATATTGATTCTCCCTCAAATATACATAGATGTACATACCTTTATGATACACGCTGTACAAAGGAAGGGCGATTGTACAGCGGGTGGCGGCGGCGGTAAGGACCAGGCCCGGGTCGACGGCGCGTTGTGTTTCACGCGAGCCTCAAAGAGATGTCAGCACATCGTGGCGGGGTCGACGAAGACCTATGCCTGGGTCAGGGCTGCGGGTTGGTTGAAAGGGAAACAGTGGCCCAGGCGCACAGGCTAGTGATGAACACGGGTGGGTTTTAGTCAGTGAAAGTCTGAAACGCCCTTCCGCTCGGCCCAGAGCGGGAGAGGACATTAGATGATTTCCCATCCACACCAATAAAGACAATGGCATTATACTGAGTATTACAGATGGTTGTGCTCAAATAACCAGCCGTCCCGTACATTTGGGTCGCACCAAAGACATATCTTAAATCTCTTTAGGTGGTCGCACATATTCATGTTCACTTTACGAATGGGACAGTTGATCGTGTTTAGATTTTTTTTTTGCAATGTGACTAATGTTGCAAAAGTTAGGCAACAGTTTTATTGTTTTTTTTTTAAACTCTATTTTGAGAGCTTTGTCTCACATGACAATGTCGTAGGCAATAGATAAAAAAGATAGAATCCAACCTGGCTGACAAGAGAGGTTATAGAGCATGCTTGTGTTCATCCAATAGTTATACTCGATATATCCTCTGAAGTGTTCTAAAGCGCTAACCACGGCTAAAGGATTCTCCTTCCGTGGTGCTGCAGTTTTACTCAGCAGGGATTAACAGACGGCTTACTTACTCAATGGTGCGTACTTTAACGCATGAAGGAGAACCGCATCTAATGCATAATTACTAGTATCCGTTATGAGAATGAACCTGTGTCAAAATAGTGGAGAACTAAGGACGCTGTTCGAAATCGTCTACTTGCATGACTCCAAAACCCAAGATTGGTGGTTTTTAGTGAGACGCGTTAGTAGGTTAGACATACATATATAGCAGAGAAACTAGGCACACATTTCCGAAACCAGGAACACGTCTGCAGGTAAGTTTTTAATTGTTTAGGATTTTATGGTGGCTTCATATCCCTTGTCCGATGAAGGCCAGCCCGCGCTACAGCTGAGCCAGTAAACATAAATTCTCAACATATGACCTCTGAATTTGTTTCGGACGTTTTTTTCTCAGAGCTAGTACTAGGAAACCCTGCGGTCATCAAACCGAATTAAAATAAAACTTCGATCCAGCCGTCCCTAGCTGTTCTCTCCAGCGATGCCCTAAGCCGAGGTTCGTACTCCACAGGGGGTGCCCTTAGCGTGTAGTCGCTTATTTTTTAGTTGCCCTGGCTGGAGGCTTTAAATTCATTTAAGGCAGCCACAGGATAGTCCGGTTAAGTAGTCACGACCCCTCCAACTACGAGATACCATAAAAAAAGCTTCATAATCAATGTAGCCTACACCTTGTCATAATCAGGAGATGGCGTAATCACCGTCCTGTGTGATAGCATGACCAAGGTACTTTTTACTTTTTCCTACAGATGACACATTTACCACGATTCACCCTCAAACTAAAGGGGCGCAATTTCTTAAAAACGGTGTGCTGAGCTGCCACGTGACCTAAATACTGTTACGAATGGACCTTATGTCGATGGCATAAGGTTCAATATCGCGTGACATGCAGGGTGTCACTTTTGAGCCCTATTTCGCCAGATCTAGACATTTTCTAGGTACAATAATAAAACGCATTGCTAGACTTAGGACGGCCTATCGAATGGTACAGGTCTCAACAGTTTTGTCAACAAAGTGTCGACGTCGAAATTTCTAGAAACCCGTTTCCGGGAATTACTGTAGGTACTTACATGGCCGGTGACCTCGAAGTTATGCAGTATTATTATTACGTCTAGAGGATTCCGGAATGTTCGATCAGCTGGCCTATATATATCGCCGCGACGCCGGCGCAGAGTCAGTCTACATTCGACTAGCGATACGAAAACAGCGACAGTTAAGAAGCGATCTTAAAGAAGACCTACTGCGACAATTATAACGAGAACTTCGAGTACGACGTGAAGTAACATCTGTAGCATTGTTGTGTGTTTACAACACGGACTTCGTGGACATAAGGGAAGACTTCGGTACAACATTAGCTACGTTCTACTTGTCATTGCCTACGATCGACTGTACCTTCGTTGCCAATAAACTTCGTAACCCTTAACCGGCGTTTAAGTACCCCTAGCCCGTAACAATTGGTGTCAGAAGCGGCATGCCGGTCACGCCAAGGGAAGACGAAAGAGTTCGCACGCGACGACAAGCAGCGATGGATTTGGCGCGTCAAGAGGAAGAATCGGTTGGCATCCCCGCACCCGGAGTAGATGCGGCCATCGTAACACCGACGAATGTGAGTGCGCCTACTACCACCACTATTCTCGGAAGCAGTGGTTGCGATTTATCGGCGTTGCTGGCTCACTTGACGGTGCAAATAAAAAGTATGTCAGAGTCCCAGGCAGCAACCCAGGCACAGATTAAAAGTGTGGCAGGATCCCAGGCAAAATCCCAGGCAGAAATCCAGGCACAAATCAAAAGTGTAGCAGAATCCCAAGCAAAATCCCAGGCAGAAACCCAGGCAAAAATAGATAAATCCCAGGCAGAAACCCAGGCACAAATCATTAAAAGTGTAGCAGAATCCCAGGCAAAATCCCAGAAATTATTGTTGGAACTTAATGAAAAGTGGAAAGAAACCAAAGAAGAGGTCAACGAGCTTAAAATAAAAACAGCACAACAAGATACGCGTATAGACAAACAGGATGCTCGTATAGACAAACATGATGCGCGTTTCGAGGCACTAGACAGCACCATCATGGAGTGTGAGAAAGAAATAAAATTCCTCCATGATAAGGTACAGAAAGAAGGCATCAAAGGGGTGATACCTAGTGCTTTGCCGACGTTCCAAGTGCCTCATTTTGACGGAACAACGTCATGGGTGGCCTTCCGCCTTCAATTCGAAAAGGTCGCAAAAGGCAACAACTGGGACGACGATCAAGCGGTAACCGCTCTTACGCTTGCTCTGCGTGGTGATGCAGTACAAATCCTCGAGAATATTTCCGGCGATTGCAATACCCTAGCCTGTCTGTTAGAAGCGTTGGAGATTAGATATGGAGAGAAACACCTGGAACATGTCTAAAGGGCTCAACTCCGCGAACGCACACAGAAGAGCAGCGAGGGTTTGCAACAATGGGCCACGGAAATAGAACGTATGGTTCGGAAGGCGTATGCATCAACACCGGGATTGATTGGCGCTACTACTCTACGATTATTTACCGATGGGATTCGAGATGCAGAAGTCAGGGCTGCAGTACGTCTGGGTCACCATCAGACCCTGAAGGCAGCTTTGACGCATGCTCTGGAGGTGGAAGCTGTACGTCAAGATGGCCCACAACACGACCGTATTCGAGAAGTGACCGCACATATAAAAGCCCGACGAGGACCAACTTGCTATGAGTGCGGCGAAAAGGGACACATTCGAATTGATTGTCCCAGAAAGGCCAAGGGAAGAAGAACTTCTTGGTCACGTGAGGAGGCCGCGGTGATGGCGTGGCGCAAGCGCGATGCGAAGGTCGAGCCCGAGTGCGCGTGCGAGCGAGTCGAGTGGCGCGAGCGGAGCGGCCGGAGCGGACACCGCGAGCGACCCGCTGAAAGAGAGCGGGAACGCGTCAAGGACCTGGAGCGAGACCGCGACCGGGAACGCGAATGTTCCGGCAGGCGAGAACAAGAGCATGAGCGGTCGTGCGGAAGGTCGTGGAGTGAGGCAGACGCAAGGCGGGACAAGGAAGTCGAGGACGAGGCGCGTAAGAAGAAGCGCCTCAAGAAAATAGCAAGGCAAAGGGACCGCCGCCGCCAGCTAACTTCAGGGAGTAAGGACCGAGGTGAAGAAAGCAAACAGGAAAAGACAGAGAACTTGCGGATTTTTTTTTTTTTTTTTATAAATTTCAAACTAGCGCTTGACTGCAATCCTGCCTGATGGTAAGCAGTGATGCAATCTTTGATGGTAAAGCGCGCTAGTTTGTTAAGCCTACTCACTCAAAAGAACTGAGTAAATAGGAAGGAAGACGGCAGTTGAGCGCGGTGATGCAATGTTATACCCAACAACACGACTAACGATGCTGCGCCAGAGGGATATTGATCTGGAGGCCCTCCACAACCAAACTCCCGACACAACAACATTTCGCGCATCGTACCCGGCACGTACATCGCAACACAACTGCTCAGACCCGTCCTCCGTACGGCTTCACCAGACATCATGCCGGAACACGATGAATCGCTTGGCGGTATGACTTTGTCTGGTGGGTGGTAACTTACGCCGGCGGCTGATGTTGTGGCCTACCACCGAGAAAAAAGCGGATTATCCAGGTGAACGCTTTGGATGAAGACTGGGATAATCAGTCATTGAAAGACGCACAGAAGGAAGACAGTGACCTGAAGGCAGTAATCGAGTGGAAGCAACGTGGCCAGAGGCCCACTTGGAGTGAAATATCAGCGCTTAGCCCAACAGCAAAAAGTTACTGGGCTCAATGGGACAGCCTGATAATTGATAATGGAGTTCTCAAGAGGAGATGGGAATCACCCACTGGACAGGAGGTCACCTTACAGATAGTTGTCCTCTGCGATAAAGTCGCGTCTGTGCTAAGACAGGTGCACGACGGAGTATCCGGAGGACATCTAGGAGTAAAGAAAACCCTGGAGAAGGTGAGAAAAAGATTCTATTGGGTGCATTGCCGCGAAGACGTTGAGGACTGGTGTAGAAAATGTGTAGCTTGCTCCTCAGTAAAGGGACCGCAAACGAGAGCCAAAGGTCGGCTGAAAGTGTATAATGTTGGTGCACCTTGGGAAAGAGTTGCTGTCGATATAGCTGGGCCACTCCCTGTTACTGAAGAAGGGAATAGGTATATCATCGTCATGCAAGACTATTTCAGCAAATGGCCAGAAGCTTTTGCAGTACCTAACCAAGAAGCTCATACAGTCGCCAAAAAGCTAGTTCACGAGGTGTTCTGTCGATTTGGCGTTCTCTTGGAGTTACACTCTGACCAGGGTAGAAACTTTGAGTCTTCACTATTTCAAGAGGTTTGCCAACTACTCGGGATACATAAGACTCGTACAACACCATATCACCCTCAGTCAGATGGAATGGTCGAAAGATTCAACCAGACGCTAGAGAATCATTTGGCCAAAGTAGTGGAAGAACACCAGAGGGATTGGGACCAATACATTCCACTTTCTTAATGTCATACCGCTCTGCAACACATGATAGCACAAATTGCACACCGGCGAAAGTCAACTTCGGCCGAGAAATTAGACTACCAATAGATGCACTAACCGGAACACCTCCCGAAACTCCTATCCTAGCCGTCGACTATGTGGCTGACCTGCGGCGTAAATTAGATAGAACACATGAGCTAGTAAGAGAGAATGGTCTGAAAACCAGTGAGAAAATGAAAATCCGATTCGACCGCAAAGCTAACGTGCCCGGATTTGAAGAGGGAACTTTGGTATGGTTACATAATCCCATAAGGAGAAAAGGAAAGAGTCCGAAATTTCGAGCCAAATGGGAGGGTCCGTACATGATAGTAACCAGAATGATAGTAACGAGCATGACTAAGAAGGGGGCAATGTTACGAATGGACCTTATGTCGATGGCATAAGGTTCAATATCGCGTGACATGCAGTGTGTCACTTTTGAGCCCTATTTCGCCAGATCTAGACATTTTCTAGGTACAATAATAAAACGCATTGCTAGACTTAGGACGCCCTATCGAATGGTACAGGTCTCAACAGTTTTGTCAACAAAGTGTCGACATCGCAATTTCTAGAAACCCGTTTCCGGGAATTACTGTAGGTACTTACATGGCCGGTGACCTCGAAGTTATGCAGTATTATTATTACGTCTAGAGGATTCCGGAATGTTCGATCAGCTGGCCTATATATATCGCCGCGACGCCGGCGCAGAGTCAGTCTACATTCGACTAGCGATACGAAAACAGCGACAGTTAAGAAGCGATCTTAAAGAAGACCTACTGCGACAATTATAACGAGAACTTCGAGTACGACGTGAAGTAACATCTGTAGCATTGTTGTGTGTTTACAACACGGACTTCGTGGACATAAGGGAAGACTTCGGTACAACATCAGCTACGTTCTACTAGTCATTGCCTACGATCGACTGTACCTTCGTTGCCAATAAACTTCGTAACCCTTAACCGGCGTTTAAGTTCCCCTAGCCCGTAACAATACATTTCAGTTGTAAGGAGTAGGTCGTCTTGGTAAGCTAATAGCATTCACCTTTGATCTAACAAAAATTGCGGTTCAACGATGAGCGAAGCTTACAAATCAATCCTGGAACGTCGAGCGTGTATTTCTAAATTTTTACCTTTATCGCTAAAGTATTAAGGCTCAACGTTAATTGGGAAAATTTGACAGTTTGGGGTAGCTTGATCAGCTGTCGTCCGTATCAATAAGTGTTTGAAAAGTTGTTTTGTCTTTGTCACTGTCTTTCATCAACAACGGTGGAACTGATTTGGAGCACGGTCGCCGTTGTCAATGTGGTGCTCTGCTTAAGGCTTAATGAACAATAATTTTAACTTGGTTCTAATGATCTAAGGCGTGTCGCTCACATGAGCTAGAGTTTAGGTGATATTAAGGCACAGACGTAGAAGCGGCCCGCCGCTTCCACATTTTCTAAAGAAATAGTAAGATTGTGCGCTCACATATATGAAGGAAGCATAGGCGCCGGCGCACATAGAGACTATCACCCGACTGCACCTAGTGGGCAGCCAAAGACGCGTCGGACTCGGGAACCGTCTCGTGCGGCGCGTGTTTCACAGTTCGATGATGCCACTCGATGCCGCGGGGTTCCCGCACGCGACGACGCCAGAAATATCTGTAACCCGCATTACTTTTTAGGGTTCCGTACCTCAAAAGGAAAAAACGGAACCCTTATAGGATCACTTTGTTGTCCGTCTGTCTGTCTGTCTGTCAAGACCCTTTGTCTCAAGAACTCGTAGACATATCAAGCTGAAATTCACATGAAATACCCAGGTCTATTGTCCCATTAAGCTGTGAAAATATCAAACTTCTAAGCCAAGCCAATCAAAAGATACAGCCGATTATGTCGATATTTTCAACAAATTTTCGACACACGCAAAGGAATCAAAACCTACAGGATACTTCCCGTAAACTCAGAATCTTGAAATTTGGCATGAAGCATTGTCATATAATGCAAATATAGGAAAAATTGCGAAAATCACATTTTTTTAGTTATATAATATAATAAAAAAAAATTAATAAAATGAAACTTAATACCTTATTTCTCACGAACAAATAAAGGTATCAAATTGAACCAAACTTTATACCAAATACCTAGGTATATTGTCCCTTTAAGCAGTGAAAAAATCAAACTTCTAAGTTAACGCGATTAAAAGATACAGCAGTTTATTTTATTATTTTTTTTTATAAGTTATAAACTAGCGCTTGACCGCAATCATTGATGGTAAAGCGCGCTAGTTTAATAAAAGCCTATTCACTCTAGCCTTGAAGACACTCACATTGTAATCTGACGGAAACACCGTCGCCGGCAAATTGTTCCAGTCCCTCGATGTACGCGGTATAAAAAAGGAAGCGAAACGCTTCGTTCGGGTCGCAGTGGTGTCAACAACGTAAGGGTGGAAACTCGCCGTACGACGGGTCGTCCGATGGTGGAACGGAGATGGGGGAATTAAATCATGCAATTCCCTTGCACACTCACCAGAATGCATCCTATAGAAGACCGAAAGGCTGGCTACTCTACGCCTGTGCTCCAGGCTTTGGAGACCGATTCGAGTTAAGTCTGGGTCGCCAATCAGCCTCTTCGCACGCCTCTCCACTGAATCCAAAGTAGCCAGGTGACATTTCGCAGCACCAGCCAAAATGTGGCTGCAGTACTTCACACACGAGTGGACCTGTGCTTTGTACAACAGCCAAGTTTTCTGGCAGCCACCTTGGCCTTGGACTCAATGAACCGCCCAAAGTTAAGGTTCGGGGAAATCTCAACTCCCAAAAGCTGAAGGCGGTTGGTGAACTCCAAGGATACATTCTGAAAAGTAGGAGCCAAGATGAACGGGCTCCTTTTGGCGGTGAAAAGACACGCCTGTGTTTTGGCGGCATTGAATGCTACAAGATTGACTTTGCCCCATTCGGAGACTGCCTGTAGTGCAGCACTCGTATGCTCTACCATAGCCTCTCTTTCGGGCCGGATTGTTTCCTTACTAGCCCGAGCTTCCGGCAGGTATCTCTCCACAACTGTGCTGTCATCTGCATACCCATATATCTATGGGTCTCAGCAGATCGTTAATATGCAGCAGGAACAGACTTGCAGAGAGAACAGACCCCTGAGGAACACCGGCATTGGTCGACATGGGCTCCGATGAGCATCCGTCGACAACAACTCGGAGGGACCGTTCAGTCAGGAAGTATTTTACCCAGCCAGTCAAGCCAGCGGAAACGCCGTACGCTGGAAGCTTACTCAAAAGGCCAGCGTGCCATACCCGGTCGAAGGCCTTCGAGACATCAAGGGAGACGGCAATCGCTTCCCCATTTTTCTCGAGGGCCTCGCCCCACAAGTGAGTGGCATACACTAGTAGGTCCCCAGTTGACCGATTACGCCGAAAACCGTACTGTCAGTCACTGAGGAGATCGTTACCTTCCAGGTAAGCCAAGAGGCGCGAGTTCAACACACGCTCCATAATCTTGCAGAGTATCGAGGTTACCGAAATCGGCCGATAGTTGGTAGGATCGGCACGACTACCCTTTTTGGGCACGGGCTGCACGTTGGCAAGCTTCCAGGTTTTGGGCACTATACCAGATACAGGCGCGTCAATACAGGAGACAACTCGGGCGCCCATGCCTTAAGAACAATCGCTGGTATACCATCTGGACCACTAGCCTTATTCACGTCCAGACGACACAGTGCTCTCAGGACCTCCTTGTTCCGAATGCGAACCTCCGGCATTGAAGCTCCGCAATGAGGTAAATTAGGTGGAGTAGCACTGCCAGTATCAAGACGCGAACTATGGGCAAAGAGAGATGCAAAGAGACCTGCTTTCTCTCTCGCCGTATGAGCCAGTGTTCCATCAGGCCTAACCAGCGGAGGCAGTGTGGGCCGACAGAAGTTCGCCTCGACCGATTTGGCAAGGAACCAAAAAGATCTGCTACCGGATGGCTGCGCAGATAACTTGTTGCCAATATGGGTAATACGGTCGAAGCGAGCCCTCTTATGCGCCTTTTTGTAGGACTTGGCAGCACGGTTAAAGGCTCTCTTCTTTGAGCTTAGATCCGGAGCTCTGCGGTCACGAGCGTCAACCCAGGTGAGAAATGCCGCGTGCTTAAGCTGTTCAGCTTGGACACAATCAGCATTTAACCTTGTGCGAGCTGAGCCACCGACGGGCACGTCGCTGAAGGGGATAAAATACTCCATAGCTTGACGCACCACATCGGTTATAGCGGCACAGCTCGACGGATTGTCAGAGGAGAAGCAGACCTGCTGCCAAGTATAAGACGCAAAGAAGTGGCGCATCTCATCCCAATCTGCTGACTTGTATCGCCACAATCTCCGTTCACCACGAGGGTCGTGATCTGGAGGGGAGAAGGACGACACAGACTTCACCATACAGTGGTCTGAAGTTCCCAACGGTGAGGAAACTGTTACAACACATCTGTCCGGATCAGTGGTCAGCAGAAGGTCCAGACAGTTGGCGGTATGACCAGCTACATCAGGCACCCCAGTCGCTTGTTCCACCAGCTGGGAAAGGCCCATTGATAGCGCAAAGTTACGCGCTTCTCTCCCAGCGTGGTCGGTCCTCTGGTATGGGAAAAGCCAGTCTTGATGGCAGGCATTAAAGTCCCCCAGAGCGACGAACTGTGCGTCAGGGTGCCGATGCAGCACATTGTCAGCAGCTTCACTGAGTTGGTCAAATAGTCGAGTTGTCTCCTGGTCACCGCTGTGCGATCGGTAGACACAGGTGTAGACAATTTTGTCCACACCAGTGTCAACCAACAGCCATAAGGTCGATAGATGAGGGTCTTCGAGGTGACGGAGACGCCGGCAACAGATGTCATTGCGGACATACACACAGACCCCGGCACGCTGCAGGAAATGTTGCTCCAAAGAGTATCCCGGGTAGTTGAGGTATGCCGCATCAGACGGACATCTGATCTGGGTCTCCGTCAAGAAAAGTAGGTGAGGCTTTTCAGTCTCAAGGTGGTGGTGGACTGCATCGATATTGGAGTGCAGACCTCGAATGTTTGAGAGGTGCACTTTAAACGAGAGGACGTGCGCCCGCTGTGCACACCTACTTTTCTTATTTGTACTTTTCATCATTGGTTTTAAATTGAGTGAATAGGAAGGAAGACGGCAGTTGAGCGAGGTGAAGCAATGTTAAACCCAACAACACTACCAACGATGCCGCGCCAAAGGGAGGTTGATCTGGAGACTGCGGGGGACGCCCGAACCCCCCCAGGGATCGCCATCGGGTCCTCTCGTCCGGTCGCCAACCGGCACGATGGGGCCACCCTGGGATTTTTCGCAGTTGGCGGGGCAGCCTTTCGTGGGTGGCTGGCACACTACTTGGGCCCCCAACTACCTGCGGTCGGCCAGCGGAGCACCGTGCTTCGGATCCCGCTACCCTCCAGGACCAACCACCCGACACAACAACATTTGGCGCATCGTACCCGGCACACATCGCAACACAACTGCTCAGACCCGTCCTCCGTACGGCTTCACCAAACATCATGCCGGAACACGACGAATCGCTTGGCGACATGACTTTGTCTGGTGGGTAGTAACTTATGCCGGCGGCTGATGTTGTGGCCTCCTACCTTATACCGACACCTTAGATAAACTGAACGGTTTGCGCAAGAGTCACTTCCAAAGTATTAAAATATGTACCCTCTCTGTAAAATCCAAAATAAGGTAATATTAAAACTAAAAAAAATATATGATGTGCATTACGCATTACCATGCAATTGGTTTGAACGATATCTAGTAAGTAATTTGATTTAATACGTCATAAATTGTAAACCGCTACGTTTGTACGGCGGAACCCTCTGTGTGCGAGTCCGACTCGCACTTGGCCAGTTTTTTTTTTAAATAATTATAAGCTAGACTGCAATTGACTGACTTGACTGCAATTCCGCCTGATGCAGTGATGCAATCGTTGATGGTAAAGCGCGCTAGCTTATTAAGCCTATTCACTCAAAAAAACTGAGTGATTAAGAAGGAAAACGGCAGTTGAGCGAGGTGATGCAATGTTAAACTCAACAACACAACCAACGATGCTGCGCCAAAGGGAGATTGATCTGGAGACCCTCCACGACCAAACTCCCATTACACGTATTCATTCTTCCATTTAGCCAACTTTCTTTTTAATTTTGACCATACAAGTCCGTCATGTTTACATCCACCACTTGCTTTTTAAACTTCACAAAATCAGCCGTCTCCAACATATAATGCCATTTTATTTTAAGAGCAGGCGAGGTACTTTCATTTTATTTAACTTTTCTTATTATTCATAGTAGACTTGAAGCCGAGTAAGCCGACTCCAATTTATTAGGGAAAAGACTATATGACTATACTATACAGCAGATGATGATGCAAAATTAGACCTGCCCTACTCTCGATTCGACCAGCACCCATTCAGTGTGTCAACTGCTGAACTTCACATTAGTATCAACTCAAAATTTACAACCCCTTTATGTTGTAGCAGTAAACTTAATTTTCGTAATGTAATTATTACCACTGATGTGCGGTTATGTTCAACGCAGCCTGGTGGTTGCTGGCACCAGTGGATGACCCGTGTGCTTGTGCAGGTGCGCGCAATCGGAGCAGGCGGCGGCCAGCGAATGGTTCCACGCGGCCAGCATGCTACGCCTGATGTCTCCGCGGAGCATAACCGGTCATTTGATTATTTTTATCACTTCGCGTGGCTTTTGTTCGAGGTTTTTAAGTCTGTAGAACGCGAGTTGGATAATTAGTAATCCAGTAATAATGGGATTTGGGTAGATTGGTTTGACAACCTCCGTTGCGTAGCGGTAGCGAACGCGGCCGGTGCGTAAGGAGGCCCGGGTTCGATCCCCGCGCTGTACAAATATTTGTTTACATGAATATGAATATTTAGTAATAGGTCTGGTCGTGTCTCGGAAAGCACGTTAAGCCGTCGGTCCTGGTTGCCATACGAACACCTAATGGCAGTCGTTACGGGTTGTTGGAGCCCTCAAAAGTTCAATAATTGGTCTAACAGCAATAACTTCGATATCGCCTTCGGGTTGTGGAGGTCAAACGGCTTAGCTTAGCCAAATCAGCAGTTAGACTGTTTTCTTCTGAGAATCACTAAAAATATACACATCAACAATGTCTTGTGATATTACATGAAAGATTTTTTCTTCTCCATCACCTCTTTTGAAATTTAAAATAATAGAACTCTGAAACTTATTTTGCTAAAGAATATCGATTATTCAAATTTGGCGGTCGAAAAGTTTGTTCATGTTACAGCATAACAACGAAGTTTTGCAGAATTAAAGGCGATCGCACACTTTTTTTTCTCTAATTTGTACGTGTATTATATTTATTGTTATGTCACGTCGATATTTGACAAGGGAAGACCAGATCAGAGTTGAAGACATGTTTGAAGCTGTCGCTATACAACGTGTGATTTCTGAAACTGTACAAACCGGCGAAAATGTAATCTCCAGACTAGGGGTCTGCTTTTAGAATAGTGTCAGAATGGTCGATTTTAACAAGGTTCGTAATCTACTAACAAAATGGCGTCATTATGCCACCCAGTGGTCAGTCATTGACACTCCGCTCCATATTAATAAATGTCCAAATGGAGTAGTTGTTTTTAGAAAATCATTTCTCTTAACGGTATAATAGGTAATGGCAATATGGCAATGTTATTTTTTCACTATTCCATTACGAGACGACTGATGATAATTGATCGATCATTATGAATTTAGCAGATTACGAAAAATTAAATAAAGATATTAATAAAATAAATTAAAGCACAATGACAATGGAATCGTGTTGGAATGTGTAAATTATAAAATAGCAGATTAGAGCCACAGGTCATGGTCACACTATTGTGATACAGGCGATGTTGTTGAATGGAATTCATGTAGAAATCGCATCACCACTCCTAGGCAGGACCGTTTTCTTCAAAATATCGCTAGGTGACATTTTTTTCCGTTAGTTCTTTTTTTAGGTATATTTATAATCGCAATGCGTATGTCAGTCCTATTGTACCCTAACACCCGTACCGTATCGTACCGTAACCCTACACATTTATAATTTTGGGGCCATGAACCTAAACAGACTCTTTGCATCATCGCCAAATTTTATGGAATGTGCCTATTTCAAGCCTGTTCAGCCTCAAGACCCTGAACAAATCATTTCTACCAGACTCGTACCGGACACAGTCCATCAAGAAGTGGTGTAAGTCTTCGACAACTCCACACTCCACACAGTTAGGCGATATTGTTTTTTTTCATAATAAACGCAAACTTATTACATGGAATGTGTCCAGATCTAAGTCTATGAGCCGTAGCAACTAATTTCCTACTAAAATTATTATTTACAAAGCAGGGTACAGGAAAAGGCTGACTCTGCACAGTTTTGTACCAAATCCCTTTGTCTAAAGACCGCTTGTCAAGATATTCTTTCCAATCTTCTTAACACTTTTTTTTTTAATTGGGTAAAACCTCGAAATAGTTCAAAATTATGTTAGTTTCTTTTCCGTTTTTATCTGCATATTTTGCCGGCATATCAGCCCTTTCCTTCCCCTCTAATCCAATATGCGATGGAACCCATTGCAATCTCAATATAACACCTTTACACATCTTATCACATCTCAATACAATTTATCTATCTTCAATAGAATAACATAAGCTATCGATACACCTCTGAGGCCAGAGGCTCATCGAGCTAAATGTTGCTGGGAACTTTTGCTGTCTGTACAAATAATAATGTAATTGTTTTGTCTACTGCTACAGAACGTAAGTGCTTAACAGATTGCTAAGCTTCAACGTCATTATGGATGCTTTCTTATCTATTTAAAAGCAATTACTTTGACAATGTATTTTTTCACCAGGCACATAAAAGGCTGCTCCACGATCTTCTATACTCTTCGACCTATCTGTAAATATACTAAGCCATTCATTGTACTTTAAATGTAACTCTCTAATAACTTCAAATTTTAATCTAACGTTCTCTAAACTTTCTATTCTTCCATTTCTAAATACACTTGTTTAAGGATTCCGTAACAAAGGTTAGCTTCGTCCGTCATCTGTACTCTGTATTTGAAATCCGTGAACTTTTAACAACTTGTAACTTAGATGCATCTTTCTTATTATTAAAGTAAATTAAGACCTTAAACGCATTTTATATACGATTCTCAGTACATTTTCAATATGTTGTGAGCGTAAAAGTTTTGCCATCCCAAATTGTTTTGGTAATATTTCTTTCCCCGTTACGGATACGATTACCTTAGAATTTCCGGACTCACTGTTATTCTCATTTGTTTTGTCACTATTTGAGTTTTTTCGATTAGCTTTTTTATTTCCCCTTCTTACTGTCACAAATCCGTCTTCTTCTATTACCTCTTCGTCATCCTGTCTACCTCTCTTCTCGGCAAGTCGTTGTTGGATGAACCATTGTCCATGGTGTTTTTTTCATTGATTCATCCGGCTTCATGAGGATTAAGAGTCTGATGAGTTCCTGGTAGACAAATCCGTCTCCAGCATCCACATGAAGTCCCATTCATATCAAGCCGAGACTATTATGTTATGGGCTCGTATTCGTATTGGTGCGCGAACCGATCTCATTTGGATAAATGGAAACATGAATGCATAATAAAACTGCAATGAGGTAGTGGAACTTGTGATTATCCCACCTTGTGAAAACATGAAGTCAGGATTATGGATCAGCCTGCTCAGTCCCCAGACACGAATCCCATTGAACACGCATGGAATATGTACGAAGAGCTAATGGTTATTTTTCCTCCAACTCTGATGACAGAACAACAAATTTTCCTGCACTTGAAAAGAACCTGGAACCTGATAGCACAGCTCGATTTGGGTAATTTAATTTTGAGTCCGAATAACCGATGCCGAACTATAATTTCTTTTTACTTTGCTTAAAAAACGTTGCCCCAAACTAGGAATTTCACCTGTATCATGGGTGCCTTTACAAAGATAATAACTCACTTACGCAAACATCCAGACCCGGAACAACTACATGTAGGTCATACAAATATTTATTCCGTGCGGGAATCTAACCGGCGACACGCAGCGCAGCAATCAATAGCTTAACCACTGCGTTAACCGTACAGTCAATGAATGTTAGGGGAGAAAATAATAATAATTAAATTTAATATGTATATGCCTTTTTTGTAATTTTTTACTAAAATTTACCTAATTCCCTATATAAAATGCATTATGAACAAAGTAACAATTGCGCCCAAAAATAAATAAATAAAAAAAAACAATTAAAAATCATGGATGCATTTTTTTATATATTGCTAGCATAAACCATAAAATAAACTTTAATTTAAATGTAATATGTGATGGTTTTAACAAAATATTGTAAAACAAGGAAAAATGAAATTAGTATTCCTAGGCACTGTTGATGTATGAATGTCGATTTTTATTTCCTTTAAAATCAAAAGTCATATTTCAAATAAGACTGAGAATCAGCACTTTACGATCTTCAAAATTACAAGATATAGTCCCCCAAAACGCCCACCTTCTCCTGATGCTTTCGCTGACCTAATATTGATTTGCACCCCCTAATCAAACCGAGGCCAAAATTTCATGGAATTCCGTTATTTATCTGTACTTTTCTCTAAATTCTCAAAATCAAACGGAGAGATCCATTCAATTGGGTACTTATATTTTAAACACGATCTCCCCAAAAAGGCCAAACAAATAACAGAAAGTTTATTAGCCATTTTCAAAAATCGTCTGCCTTTTGACATGCTTAGTGTATTAAGTATGTAAATTACGGAGAAGACATTGGGCGGGGCACATCGCTCGTGGAACCGATGGCCGATGGGGCAGTAAGCTTCTGGAGTGGCGGGCACGTACCAGAAGACTCAGCGTAAGGAGGCCCCACAACGTGGACCGTTGACCCGGTGAAGGTCTCGGGAAGCCGATAGATGCGGGCAGCACAGTACCGGTCATCATGGAAAGCCTTGTGGGAGGCCTTTGTCCAGCTGTTGACCTCTATAGGCTGAGAAGAAGGAGAATTATTGCATTGTGTTGATTTATTGGCAATATTCGCAGGAACGAATCCGGAGGGGCAGCTGCGCTCGCAATTTTCGCCACCTCGGTGAGTTATTACTCGTCGCTCAATTCGCTCGCTTATCAGTCTGCTGGAGTGCTGTCCGGTAAGTTATTGTTCGTCGCTCGATTCACTTGCGTGTCAGTCTGGGGACGTCCTGCCCAGAAAGTTATTGGTCGTGCGTGTCAGTCTGCTGAAGTGCTGCCCGGTAAGTTATTGTTCGTCGCTCAATTCGCTCGCGTGTCAGTCTGCTAAAGTGCTGCCCGGTAAGTTATTGTTCGTCGCTCAATTCAGTCGTGTGACAGTCTGCTGGAGTGCTGCCCGGAGAGTTACTGCTCGTGGCTCGGTTCACTTGCGTGTCAGTCTGGTGATGTAAGTTACTGTTCGTCGCTCAATTCGCTCGCGTGTCAGTCTGCTGAAGTGCTGCTCGGTAAGTTATTGCTCGTCGCCCAATTCAGTCATGTGACAGTCTGCTAGAGTGCTGCCCGGTGAGATACTGCTCGTCGCTCGATTCGCTCAAGTGTAATTCTGATGGAGTGATGCCCGGTGAGTTACTTTTCATCTCTCAATTCGCTCGCGTGTCAGCTTGGTGGAGCGCTGTCCAATGAGTTACTGTTCCACTCTTTCCGGAGGACTAGCGGCGTGAGGCTACGTAAGTTACTACTCCTTCTGGTTTTAGGCAAGGTATTCATTGAAGAAATTCAATTAAACTTAAGTGGGATACGTTAGAACCCATCTAAATCATGGGTTGGGTCAAGTTGAGTTCTACCAAAATCTGGGGTTGCGATCTCGCCTATGCCCCTTTTTAATGAACCTTAGCTAAATATAGTAGCCGTATAGATCGACCAATCATATTAGGCAACACTTGCCGGGGTTATTCTGTGGACGGGTGACCATCTTTATATACCAACATTGGAGAGTTCCTGCACCTGATTCTTTCCCAGTCGTGTCAGATTGCTGTCCCATCGGATTACAAGAGTAACAGCGTGAGTGCACCTGTGTCTACGCACTATACCATATAATACACCTGAGTTAAGATAGGCCGAAATCAGTCAGAAGGCTTAGCTTGTGTGCAATATGAAGTATAACTTTGACAGAGACACACAAAGAAAAAAAGACTTCCAGAGGGGCTCATTGAATAATTGATACGTTGGCAATTTATACATCGCTCTCTGTTGGAGTGGAGAGTAGGTATGGAAATAGTCATCATAGATAAATAATAATAGCCGCATGGGAAAATGAAAGCACTTGCCGCGGTCCGTTTGTGAATAGGTAACCTTTCAATACATTGCATACAATATATGCTTTGAAAATTACTTGTTAAGAAACACAAGCTATTGAATTTAATTTAATTTTAAACTTCACCTAAAGTTAGCAAATTACTTGGTTACCAAAAGTAGAAAGTCCCAAGTACTAGTAACCTTTGGCTACGGTGGCATCGCTATCTCTGTCACTCACGGCGTGTACTTATATGTATCTACCTGTTGGCATTGCAAATTAGGCTTCTTAAAGTCACGCAGTAACCTAATCTGCATTACCAACATTTTAATATCTATAAGAAATGGCGCGAGAACAAGCGTGGCTTTGTTACAGGGACTCTGGCAAGGATGGGATTGCTAGAGAAGTGCCGAACGAGTTCACGCGCGCTACGGCGTATTTCTCGCAGCGACCGCCGGCGCTGCCTATGCAGATAATAGCCGTTACGCCTCGCGCAATTTCCGAGGCCGAGGTAGGTAACAAAAAAAAAACACAATATGACCTGTTGGTCATATTGAGTCGTTTCTTGATAGAAACGACTCAAAAAAACAAATCAGGAGTGCCTTTTAGATGCAATAATATAAGTGTATATTTTTTTTTTTCATTGTCAAGTTTTAAACTTGAATCGTTATATTATTAAAAATATACTTACATTATGTATGTATGTATACGATTGATTACGGCTACACGGCGACTCACATTAGAGAAAGGAATCGTTAAGTTTTACCTGTTATCACAATGTAGCACATAGCAGATTATACCATTATGAATGCAGGACATGTGTAAAAACGCAGTGCGCAGCGTGCTCTGCGAGCTGGTGGCGGCGCTGCCGCTGTCGCCCCCCCTGTCGCCAGGGCCACGCACGCGTTCCCAAGAACCCGAGCGCTCGCCACGCCCTGCGCGCGTTCAGCATCCGCGCAGACGCATGCGGCGCGCGCGCCATACTGCTCCCGCTAGCAGTGCGCCGCCGTTGCAGAGAGCACCCAACGCTTTCTGCGCACGTGGTCACAATCGGTAGGTCTGTGATAAACCGTCACAGCTGTAATAATTACCTATACAGAAATATATACTATATCTTAGGTATTAGTAATAACTAGCTGTTGCCCGCGACTTCGTCCGCGTAGACTTCAGTTTACAGCATGCGGTGGTTCCCGTTTCCGCGGGAATGCCAAGATATATGCCTACATTACTGCAAGGTTTCAAACATCCTGACACATTTTCGCGTTTATATTATTAGTAGGATTACATAAGGTCTATAGCAACGTTAATTTCACCGGGTTTAAAGGTTTAGCAAAAGAAAGAAACATCAAATACCATACTTCTAATTATTTTGCGTTGGTTGGTATTTTGGATATGATTGCGATATTATGAAATAAGGGTTAAAATTATTACGCTTGATAAAATATGAGCACATTTAAGTAAGTACGGTTTTATAAACAACTTTTTTTGTTTTGCTGCCTTTTGCCAAAACATAAAGGTTTTCCGGATTTGATACACGTGAGCATGCCACATAGAGTTGCCCATGAGAAAAACATGTTGTTTCTAAATGAACTCCGGCAACTTTAAGCGTCTGTCGGCTTTGTTATTATTATAGCAAACTTTCAGAAGCAACTGTACTCTTTTATATTGAAATGGGAAATCAGTCCATGGAATACGGGGAATCAAGACATTTTGTCCTTTTGCTATTCCAGCCATGATTGTAGCCGTTACAATGTTGTGACCCAAGTGTGTTATTTGTAACCGAGTACCATTAAATAGCTTTGGAGCGTCAAGATTCCTCATTGAGAGGACTGGAACACCAACTTTTAGGTGCGTATTACAGAACGAAACTCAAGCATTGATCTCTGCTTAAGCATTACTTTCAACCAATCAAATGGCTTGAATCGAGACTTAAGTAGAGCTTGAGTTTTGAGTGACGTTCTGTAATACGGACCTTAGTATCAACTTATGGGGTGGCACTCCTGATAATTCTAAAGAGTTGAAAAATTCTATAGGGTATGATGTAACTTGTTCAGTGTCCGTAATATTGTCCACTGAGAGGTATTCGATAACATTTCCCTGAACGTTTAACATGATTTGTTCATTTATTTTACTATTTCATTAGTCGGCGCCAAAATTGCCCTTTCGCATAGCCATTCTCGGTTGGCCATATTCGTTTGAAGATCCGGATAGAATTATTTAATAGGTCATCTGAGCTATCCACAACTTGACAGAACTCACGACTCACTCTAATCATGCCGTTACTGTCAGTTGGCATGCGATCTACTCCGATTTTTAAAAGAGTAGCTGCATATTGCTTAAGAATCGTGATGAAGTTGCCCTCGCATATTCGTGGTGAGACAATACTTTTTCACGCGAACCCATAATGCAGATGCTTTCAAAGAGGCATTTATTTCATCTGCCGGCGGCATACCCCTAGTAATCACCGGAAGGGTCTGCCTAAAGTCACCCGCTAAAAGTACCACCGTCCCTCCCATGATATCTTGGTTGCCTCTGATGTCCCCCATTGTGCGATCTAGTGCTTCAATTGCCCTTTTATCATCACATCCATCCCAAACTAACAACTTACACTGCTGTAACATTCTTCCGCGCTCACTGCTTTTACTAATATTGCATTTCCTCATGAGCTAATTCAATGGTAACTGAGTGCGCCATTCGTCCCGCTCCGAAAAAAATTAAAAAGAGCTGAGTTGATATAAAATTAGCGCCTGTTAAAATAATAGAAGCAATATGTATGTACGTCTGCGTTAGCTCCCGTTTTCGCAACATTTTTTATTACTGCTCTGTTCCTATTGGTCATAGCGGGATGTTATATAGCCTAAAGCCTTCCGCGATTAATAGGCTATCCAACGCAAAAAGAATTTTTCAAATCGGACCAGTAGTTCCTGAGATTAGCGCGCACAAACAAACAAACTCTTCACCTTTATATATTAGTATAGATAATATATAGTATAGTAGTTTCACCACTACTACTCGTGAAATGGACAGATATATAGTTGTATTTGTATTTTATTAGTAGGAAGACATAGCATATATTTTTGTATAGGTTTAGTTATTACAATGTTACCTACTACTAGCTCTTATATTTTAACTTAATACTATTATATTGCTGCTCCTATATTTAATGTCCTCCAGGTCTCCTCATATGCCCAACTCCGTGCAGCCGTTTTAGTAAGCTAAAACGGCTGCACGGATTACGTACGCTTTCGCATTTATAAAATTAGTTAGGATTATAATGGCCCCGATTCTTCATAAACAAAACTTTTAGGTTTAGTGCATATTTCGTAGAGAAAACTTCTTTAACATGGTTGTGATTTGAAAGTCTATGAAACGAAAAGCAAAGAAAAAAGAGATAGACACATAAATTAATAAGATATACTTGAAACCAACATTTTTTTAAAGTTTTACTTCTACCACATGTGAATTGCGCATACGTGGGATACTCAGAAAGTTTTGCGATAATAAAAAAATGCTCTAAAGGTACATATATTTTTATTACATGTTTTCAAAGTACTCTCCACCAGCCTCTATATAAAGTTTCATGCGTCTGAACGAGTTTTCGGAACAGTCTTTCCAGTCCGCCGTAGACACCTCGTTTACAGTCGCCTGCTCGATCGCTGACAGCGCAACCTCCGGCGACGAGAATTGTACCCCTTGGAATTGATCTTTTATTTTTGGGAATAAGAAGAAGTCACACGGTGGTAGGACAGGGCTGTAAGGGAGGTGGTGGTTTTGATTGCGGTGTGGGCAGGCACATTGTCGTGGTGAAGCTGTAACCCGCGGATCCCTGTGTTTGGTCGCTTGTTGAACAGAGAAAACTTCTGTCAAGCTTTTGGGTACTATATCATTCAGCGTTGATGCTTCTTTGGCTTCGTAAAGGAATCGACACCAAGTAGCCAGTCAAACTGAAAAAGCTCGCGATCAAAATCTTACCCCCGCTTCTAGATCGCTTCACTTTGGTAGGCGTTGATTCGTTTTGAAACACCCAAACCGTAGACTGGCGCGGTGGTCTGTGCACTCGACCATGTCGGGGTTTTCGTGGATAAGATCTTCATTGTGTGGGACATGACCTTTATACCGCGATAATTACTACACTCCTGTACCGAGCCACCATTACCTTTGAAGACTGGAGTAATAATACTCAGTCTCCATTGGCTCGGGATTTTGCAGGTTAAGAGCACATGGATTTAGAATATGTCCACTCTGTGAGGATTCATCTCCTTCCAGGCATTAATGGGGACTCCATCAGCTCCGATAGCTTTCCGATTCGTCATGCGACGAAGAATTGTTCAGGCGTTATCGGGGGCACTAATACTAGATTTGGAGGGATTTCCGGTGTCTGCACCTCTTGGTGCTGCTTATTCAGCAACTCATGGGTGTACGAGCGCCATCTCTCTTTCACCCCAAGGTCCTCGCATAGCAGGTTGTCATTAGGGTATTTTACACAAGGGCACTTGGATATAAATCGACCCTGGAACGTGCCAATTTGTAAGTAATCTTTTGCCCCTCAGACGATTACAATTTCTCGTAAAGCACACGACAAGTAGTCTCGTCTCTTTTAGTGGCACGTTTGGCAACCTTATATGCCTCGCGATCTTTAGGAGATCCGGTCGCATACCACATTTTGAAGATGGCTTTCTCCACCTTAGTCTCCCTAATGACTATATAGACATATAGGCATTAATCTACCTAAAACAAAATAGGCAAACTGATTAGATACTGTAAATTTTATTGTTGCTATCATGAGTATGTCAATTGAAACTTAATTATTTTAAGTAAATTACCAAAACCGGGTAATTATTAATCAATGAAATAATAGATAAATGAATATCCACCATCATTCTTAACAATACAAAGTAACATATTATGCACAACCATGCACAACAATAGTTGGCGCCTTTTAACAGATACGTTTAATTTAGAATAATAATTACATATATTTTTACGTAATTAGGCGACGCGCACTGAATGATTCACAGGTGACAGACATCTTGAGCCCCCACACGGTCAGACTATAGCTAATTGTACTATATTATTACATTTTTCAGTAATATATTACCCCTGGGCGACTCGGTACAGAGCGCGGGCACCATGGTAAGCGACGTAAGGACGACCAGTGCGGGCAGCGCTGGCAGTGGGTGCAGTACGTGCAGCGCTGACAGTGCCAGCAGTGCGGGCAGTGCGGAATGCGTGTGGCCCCGCAGTGCGGGCAGCGCGGAGCGCGCGTGGCCACTAAGTGCGGGAATAGAGGAGCGTGCGTGTCCACGCAGTGCGGGCAGTGCAGAGCGCGCGTGGCCTCGCAGCGTGGCGACACAGGTCCACGACCAAGGGTACGCACTGCCTTGGTCATTCATTACACATTTCCGATATAGAAATCGAGACAAACTGCCTTCATTGGGATTTTTGGCGGGAAAGTTAAGCTGAGTGTCACGCTCATTTTTCATTGGTCTTTTAAATTATTTTACTAAACAAAAGTGTGCGTGATTTATGTAGTAAAAGTGCATTCAGTAAATAATTCATAAACATTTGCCTCAAACCTCCCTCGTAGACGGATCACGCGGCCGTCTTTTTCGATATGAATGAAAATTCATTACGTGACATTGGCTAAATGCACAAACCGTGCGAAGCCAAAGAAGAAAGAAATAAATAAAATATGTTTAATATAATACTAACATTTTAAACTTTTACTTGAAATTGGCACAAAGTCCGTACAGCTGCAGTAGCAGCTTTTAAACCAAAGCGCCTTATTGTATAACGGGATTCAAAATTCTCAAAAAAAAAAAGGTTTCATGTTGGATACTTACTCTTTATTAAAAACACCCCCTCATGTCTCTAGGACTAGCACTTTAGGCTGTACAGTAATGTATGTTCTGGACAGCCTCCGTGGCGGAGCGGTAGCGGACGCGGCCGCTGCGCAAGGTGGCGCGGGTTCGATCCCCGCACAGTGCTAGTATTTGTATGCATGAATATGAATATTTGCACTGGTCTGGTCGTGCCTCGGAAAGCACGTTAAGCCGTTGGTCCCGGTTACCCTACGAACATCTAGTGGCAGTCGTTACGGGTTGTTGGAGCCCTCAAAAGTCCAACAATTGGTCTAACTGCAATGCTTCGATGTCGCCTTCGGGTTGTGGAGGTCAGACGGCAGTCGCTTTACGGAAAATGTCGAAGTTTGGCCATATCAGCGGTTGGACTGGTAAAGCGGACCCCAGACTCCAAAGCTGAAAAGGCTTCGGATGCGACTGGGATTAACGCTGGGATGATGATGAGTAATGTATGTTCTGTAATTCAGGACTTTGAATTTGTATAATACACATAGAAGATTAGAAAAATAATAGGCCAAGGAAAATATCGCTTGACAAAGGCTTCTAATACCCTTTCATTTCACGACTATGCGCCTTGCTAGACGCAGTCAGTTAAAGAATCCTGCGGGTACAGTGCACCTCTGTCCGACCCGTTCACTAGGCCGACGACGCCACGGTGCTCAAAGCGCATCACACGACTATGCGTGCGTGTTGCGTTCTATCGGTCGCAGGCCTGAGGCGCTCGTGACACGCACATTCCCATATCATCATCAACCTTTTTATCGTCCCACTGCTGGGCACAGGTCTCCTCTCATACAGAGAAGGATTGAGCGTAATCACCACGCTTGCTCAATGCGGGTTGGCGATTTCAGACTTATAAAGTCCAGGTTTCCTCAAGATGTTTTCCTTCACCTTCAGTCATTGGTGTCCAAGATACCTATCCTTAGTAAGTACATATAACTTTAGAAAAGTTACATTGGTACTTGCCTGCCCTGGAATCGAACCCGCGCACTCATACTTGAGAGGCTGGTATTTTAACCACAAGGCCACCACGAACACACATTCCCATATAATAAATACATAAATAAATAATTACTATAAAAATTACTATTACTATTTATTATTACTACATAAATTATATTATACATATTATATTACATACATACTATATTACATAAATTATGTTTAACTAGCAGAGCCCCTCGTTTTCATCCTATGCGGAAGTTTCGACACCGTGCGAATTTCAGAATGTAAAAAGGTGTCAATCCTGATTATTAACGATCTGAGTGCCAATCTTTTGCGTAAAAGATTAAATAACAATAATAATAAGCCTTTAATTAACCATAAATTTCTTAAGTAATTCATAACATAATTTAAGTATATCGAAAAAAAGGAAACAATAAAAAAATAATAGTAAATAAATAAATTTAGATTTCCTTACGATTCATTGCCCCTTTCGGTATAGGCCTCCTCCAAGAGCCATTTATTTCTATCCGTTGCCACATTTAGATTTATATAGCATTTCTCTCTGCGGTATTTACTATGTTATCACTAGCAAACAGACTCTTTCAGATATTCCTGTGTAATTTTGTATTTTTTTTTTATTTAGGTAAATGTATAAAGAGTACGTAATAAACAATAATAAGGCGTAAAAGAGTAATAAACATCTATTCATACAAACTTTAGCGCATAAATAATATCATATAATACAATAATTTTATGCAGATAAATAAAATGTTCTCTACTTTTCTATGCAGGTGTGTCCATCGCGACGATTCGAACTCAGGTAAGCCTTTAAAATTTTATAATCTCTGTAACTTTACTTGATTAAGTCTAGCCGATCTATGAACGGAAGGGATGTGAATGAATTTAATATCACTAGCCACAGTAGCCACAGCCAGCTAAGATATTCAGCATTTACCACCAGACCCTGGTAGATACTGTTCACAAACTGCGTGTTTTTGTTTATTATGACAAATAAACTGGGATAGGCCTCATTCGTGTCGGACTTGATTCAATTTTTTCAAGGACCGGGAGCTGCGATCCCTTTTTTTTTCTTACAGGAAACACCAAAGGAAGCAAGTTTAATTTCACGGTATTCTGGAATATAATTAAAAACTCCACAATGTTTTCTACATCCACACTTTTTATAATTACCTATACAATAATCACCACCCACCAGACAAAGTCTTAGCGCCAAGCGATTCGTAGTGTTGCCTGGTGCGATGATGTCTGGTTAAGCCGTACGGAGGACAGGTCTTAGCAGTTGTATTGCGATGTGTGCCTGGTACGATGTTCCAAATGTTGTGGTGTCGGGAGTTAGGTCGTGGAGGGTCTCCAGATCAATCTCGCTCTGGCGCAGCATCGATGGTCGTGTTGTTGGGTTTATCATTGCATCACATCGCTCAACTGCCGGCGTCTCGAAAGCCTTGTAACTGAACAGAACGAAAGCCTTTTTATTTTACCTACGCAACACTAATTTACAAATAAGCGTGCACTGCCGCATTACTAATTTTATTTTAGCTTAGGTGCATCTTCTCACGTATTATTTCTTACTGTATTAATTAATGTATCCAGTAATTTTCTAAAATATTTTAAAAGAGTAAGAGATTGCACTTATTACGTATTACCTTTACCGGTCGTCGCTGTTGCAGCCGATTCTCGCTGTAGCCTGTTTGTGCCCTTTATTTTATCATTGTAACTGTGTTGCACTGACGACAAAAGTTCTGGCCAAACTGAGCGCGCGTCTCGCGTCCTGTACGTGACTCATCTCAGTGTGGCCAGAGCTTCATAGATATCGATACCTACGATACCTTTTCTATAGTACTTAACTGGTACGTATAGAATTGAAGAAAACGATATATTATTTGATACAAGTTGTCAAAGTGCAATTTGTATTATTCAAATTTATCTTAAAATCAGCCCTTTCCGTAACATTGCAGACGAGTGGTTAGGAGGCATGCGCGCGCTGCGCGACTCGCACGTACGCCTGGTGCTGCGCCAGCTGCGCCACATCGAGCATCTCAACCGCGCACTGGACCGCTCCGCGAGCCCCGCCACGCCGCCGGGAGCTAACCGAGACGCACGCGCGCCACGCTCGCCTTACACCCCGTTCCTGACACACTAAAGAATTCAGTAAACGAATTATTTTGAATAAAACATCAGTGGATTTTTATTGTACAAAGCCGAAGGCAAGAGTTTATAGCCTAGGGCTTGCCGCTCGCCACCCGGTAAAGACCAGGCGCATCGTTTCCACGCGCGGCTCTATAAGATGTCACTACCAGGACCGAAGCCTGCCAGAGCCGCAGGTTGTACGACGACTGCAGGTCAAGCCCGAAACTGCTAAATATTCTCAATCAACCTTGAGTCTTAATGGTAGTGGTGATAAAGTTGAAAATCCAATAAAGAAATCTCACAGATTGTAGTAGCTTGACGTGCTGTCGTCTGTACCAAAAAGATACAATGGCCCCTGGCACAATCAAATAGAGGAACACGTGTTTTATTAATTCCTACTAAGCCATATGAGTAGGTACTTACAGATGTTATAAAAACACAAGAAAAGAATAGATTATTCATTTATTTGCTCAGAATGTAGGTAAGTATTACCAAAAAGGTGGTTAGTGGTTACTATAATATGAAAGAATCACAAAACGGTAAGAGCTATTTTGGCAAAAAAAAAAAAAAATCTGCGGGAAAACTTGCAAAGGCTCCGGACCTCTAGGGAGTGAGGTCGGGGAGTGTGAGTGGACCTTATAAAACCACTACGATGATCACTAGGGTGGCTCTAGTGAGATAAAAATAGGTCTGGTAATTTGACGATTCCTCCAAGTAAAAGTGGTAATAAAGTAGCTAAGCGATTTTTTCAAATACAAAAGGCTTATTCTACTTAGGCTAAGAATCAACACTTTTTGAACGTCAAAGTTACATTAGACAGTTCCACAAAACGCCCTTTCAGTCGCCCACTTAGTCTAGTGATTTCACTCGGTAGAAGTGGAGAAACAAACTCCCTAGCAGCTGTCTGTTAACTTAAAAACACATGACTTTATAAAACACTAGCCGTGTAAAGTAACTAACGGAATACTTAATCCTGCAAGTGTTTACTTAGAGATTGTACGTTTTAGACTATTATTGAATGTCAATGAGGACACGAGACCAACCAAACAATTCGATACCTTAATAGCTCATACCCGTTCCTAACGGCTTAGTCTTAGCAGCGGTGTAATATCCAACGAAAGCACAGCGCCACCTTTTTGTAAAGTTGGGTTAACAATTTTAGGCTGTTGGCGTATGTTGGATTTTCGGTGGTAATTACCCGACTACGGCAAAGCAAAAGGAGGGTTATGATTTTGACAGGCTATGTATGTATGTATGTATGTATGTATGTATGTATGTATGTATGTATGTATGTATGCATGTATGTATGTATGTATGTTCATCTGTTCCCTCGTAACTTCTAAACTACCTATCAGAATTCGACAAATGACATATCATTAGAAGCGTCTTAATTGTCTGCTGGTTATAGGCTATGGGGTTTCACAAAATCTACTGTGGCGCCCTCTAGCGGACAAAACATACAGAGTAAAAAAATAAAGTTAAGATAAATATGCCGTGTTTGGTATCATTTAAAAGCGCTTTACTTGTAAATTTTGAATATATATATATTGCTAGCATTTGCGTGTGACTTTACCTGTATTCATGGGCTGGTTGCATATAATTCACATCTTTTCGTTCATAGCTTCTTTACTACTTATCAGAATAAGACCACTGTAGTACCATTAGAAGGGCCTTGATATTCTGTTAGTTATGAGCTATAAAGTTTGTCACCAAATTTAGTATTGCGCCCTCTAGCGGACAAAAAGTTCTATGTTAATATAAAATTAAAATAAATATACCGTGTTTGGTATCACGTGAAAGAGCTTCACGTGTGCTTTATGCTTGTACATAATTACAAGAATGTTTTAATGATGTTAAATATGAGCGATAAGAGTAAAGCGCGGATCACGGGAACTGTGAATCGCTTTATGCAATGTAGAGCAGTGTGAACATTATTAGAATATGTAATGCACTAATGAAAACGACATAAGCTGGGAGTAACTCCACGCGGTGAAGGCGGAAACAGTTTGATAACTAGCTAAATCTCCCATAAAAAGGCCTCTGCACTATATGCCTTCGGGCTTATGTTGTTATATGTGCGTGTAGATGTAATATGTCAAGTACCTAGTTTTTAGTTCATCAGTTTAACTTTTGTTAATAATATGCGCCACAAATTCACTTTAACACTAAAATAGTACGAATAAAAAAAAGTTAAAAAACTAAAACCCAACTACGATAAAAAACGACGCTGAAAAAGTATAAAACACGATTTTCAGAATACTGAACTGAACAAAGTTGCTAATGTAGTTGCAAGTAAATGGACACAGTAGTAATGTCATAAAATACTATTCTGAAGTATGCGATATTCACTATGTAGAGATAAATTTTCATGTTTGGAAAGGCGTAGTCACACGTTGTCAAGGTGCTACGGTAGGTAGGTATATGTAACGTGTGACTACGCCTTTCCAAACATGATAATTTATCTCTACATAGTGAATATTGCATACTTCAGAATAGTATTGTATGACATTACTACTGTGTCCATTTATTTGCAACTACATTAGCAACTTTGTTCAGTTCAGTATTCTGAAAATCTTGTTTTATACTTTTTCAGCGTCGTTTTTAGTCGTAGTTGGGTTTTAGTTTTTTAACTTTTTTTTATTTTAGATTACGTGCGCCGATTTTCATTATTCAATAATTCTTTTTTAAGCCTGGCCAATGATCCTAGAGCCAGACTAACCCGCCACTACACTGACGATATCCCTCACGTCAGCCGGTACGAGATTGGTATGGCCCTGACACAGCTGAAAAACGATAAGGGAACTGAAGATGATGGAATTAAGGCTGAGCTACTAAAACCTTTAAACTGGTACTTAAATCGTTTCAGATACTCAGAAATTAAATTCCGTCATCCACCTCAAAGGCGAAACTAGGAATTTCGTTGGCGTTGCCCCAAACTAGGAATTTCTTCTGTATCATGGGTGCCTTTACAAAGATAATAACTCACTTACACAAACATCCAGACCCGGAACAACTACATGTAGGTCATAAAAATATTTGTTCCGTGCGGGAATCTAACCGGCGACACGCAGCGCAGCAATCAATAGCTTAACCACTGCATTAATCGCGCAGTCAATGAATGTTAGGGGAGAAAATAATAATTATTAAATGTAATATATGCCTTTTTAATTTTTTTATTTAAATTTACATAATTCCCTATATAAAATGCATTATGTACAAAGTAAAAAATGCGCCCAAAAATAAATTTAAAAAAAACATACGAATTCTGAAATATAATTAAAAACTCAACTCTACACACACACACACACACTTTTTACAATTATACAATATTATGGTAGGTAAGCTATAACATCGGCTGCCGGTAGAAGTCACCACCCACCAAACAAAGTCTTACCGCCAAGCGATTCTTCATGTTGTCTGGTGCGATGATGTCTGGTGAAGCCGTACGGAGGATGGGTCTGAACAGTTGTATTGCGATGCATGGGCGTACCTAGGTGGGGGCAGGGGGGGCAGCAACCCCGATGGTAATCTCGCAGAACATGTATGAACTCCCCTGGTTACTAAACAAAATATAAATAAGGACTTATCTCTAACATTTAAATAAACGACGCAGTAGACACGGACAAAATGTACGGTGTAATTGCCAAAATACCGTGTCCGAACGCACAAAGATTACTCACTCTAAATATTGACTTGCCCCCAAAGCCGGACTTGCCCAACCCTACGCCTGACTTGCTTAACTGCCGACACACAGATGATACAGTGACAGGGATAGGTACAAAAATCATGATGTTGCAAGGCCGTTTAGGACGCTGCACCAACCGTGTCGTCCAGATATATAAAAAAATAAAAAATAGATCTTAATAAATATAGTTTAAAAAACTAAAAAAACATGTTTTTAAAAAATATCGAACTAAAATGTTAAAAATATTTTTTTAAAAAGCGTGAGGAGCATAATATACAAAAATTATGACACAAAGCGCCTCACGCCTTTTTTAAATTACTTTTAACTTTTTAGTTTGATATTTTTGTTGTTTGTTTGTTAGTTTGATGCATTTTGGGGAGTGTGCGAGGAAATTGCATGATTTAATTCCTCCATCTCTGTTCCACCATCGGACGACCCGTCGTATGGCGAGGTTCCACCCTTACGTTGTTAACACTACTACGATCCGGACGAAGCGTTCCGCCTCCTCCTTTATACCGCGTATCAAGGGACTGGAACAACTTGCCTTCTTCTTCAAGGCTAAAGTGAATAGGCTTTTAATAAACTAGTGCGCTTTACCATCAACGATTGCGTCACTGCTTACCATCAGGCGGGATTGCGGTCAAGCGCTAGATTATAATTCAATTTAAAAAAAAAATGCACTGGTCTGGTGGTCGTGCCTCGGAAAGCACGTAAAGCCGTTGGTCCCGATTGCCATACGAACATCTAATGGCAGTCGTTTCGGGTTTTTGGGGCCCTCAAAAGTCCAACAATTGGTCTAACTGCAATGCTTCGATTTGTCTTTCGCTTTTGGGTTGTGGAGGCCAGACGACAGTCGGTTCACGGAAAATATCGAAGTTCAGCCAAAATCAGCAGTTTGTTATATCTTTAGGGATATACTGGTGCCAATTAAAGTAAAACTCCCATAAAATGCGAATTACAATTTTAATTTAAAAAAAAGGGTTGTTGCAAGTACAGAGGTTCTGAGGTAAGTGGGTAAGATGCTAAAGTAGCCTTATTTATATTAACAAAAGCGCCGGTGGTTAAAATGTTATATGCAAAACACATTAGGAGGTGTTAGTAAAATAATTGTAGGCGTTAAGCCTAAACACAGACTACTAAAGCGGGCTGATTTGATGTACTCTATTATATTTTATTATTTAACCTTATTTTATAAATAAACTAGCTTTCCGCCCGCGGCTTCGCCCGCGTGGAGTTCGGTTATATCGCGCTTTTTAGATTTCCCTCGGGAACATCAAATTTTTCCGGGATAAAAGGTAGCCTATGTTTTTTCTCAGGATCTAAAGATTGTCTGAGCCAAATTTCATCAAAATCGGTTGAGCGGTATTAGCGGGAAAGCGTAACAGACAGACAGACAGACAGACATACAGAGTTACTTTCGCATTTATTATATTAGTATGGATTTATGACAAATGTTTAGATTTTTGTCAATTAAGTGGCGATTACAGATTAGTTATTGATTTCAGATTGTACATGTGGATTGCGGTCCTCCTAGTGGTACTGATAACATGGAAAATGGACCCAAGCATTTTTTTTTTTTAACGGACAAATCACACAGATTGAGCTAGCCCCAAAGTAAGTAGCGAGACTTGTGTTATGGGATACTAACTCAACGATACTACTTATATTTATATTAGATACAAATATAGATTAACGTCCAAGACCCAGGCCAATCAGGAAAAATCGTTTCCCATCATGACCTGGCCGGGGATCGAACCCGGGGCCTCCACGTCGCATGCAGGCGTGTTGACCGCTGCGCCACGGAGGACGACAATGCAGTGCGGTTACCGAGCGCGCCACGCATCTTACGGTAGATCATAGTCCTTGCGCGCGAGCAACAGCTGACTAGCTGGCATTTATGTTTTTAAAATATCCTAAAGATACTAAGGATACTATTAATAGATATTTTTTCTATGGACTAGCGAAAAGTCACATGAACCTTCAGGAATACAAGAAAGATCTAAGATCAAGCAAATTAAACAAGGATGATAACAGTTTTAATGTATTTTTATTAACTACATTACCTCCTATTTTCTCACCATATTGAACGAGATGGTGCTTACCTATAATGTCCTTTCTGACCAACCTCCGTAGCTACAACCAACACAACATCTTCATAACTTGATTTGCCTTGCCCCGAAAGGAAACAGTAGTCGAAGGCATAACGTTCGTCAATTTGAACTCAAAAGACTTTTAAGGTTTCGGACATGTGAACAGCAATTGAGGACTCCTATGATAAAATTTATTCATTTCGATACGGTTTGGAAACATATCGAGAGGTTGTGAATAACTATGCTGACTTTTTTTTAATAAAAACCTTGTTCTACACTGACACTGGTAATTTCTCCTGTATCGTGGGTGCGTTTACAAACTTTTAAACTCATACATACACAAACAGCACACTGCAGCCACATTTGTTCTGGTGCTGCCAAGTGTCACCTGGCCACTTTGGATTCAGTGGAGAGACGTGCAAAGAGGCTGATTGGTGACCCTGATCTAACTCGAGTTGGTCTCCAAAGCCTAGAGCACAGGCGTAGAGTAGCCAGCCTTTTGGTGTTCTTTAAGATGCATTTCGGGGAGTGTGCGAGGGAATTGCATGATTTAATTCCCCCATCTCCGTTCCACCAGCAGACGACCCGTCGTACGGCTGGTTTCCACCCTTACGTTGTTAACACCACTACGATCCGGACGAAGCGTTTCGCCTCCTCCTTTATACCGCGTACATCGAGGGACTGGAACAATTTTCCAGCGGCGGTGTTTCCGCCGGACTACAATTTGAGTGTCTTCAAGGCTAGAGTGAATAGGCTCTTAATAAACTAGTGCGCTTTACCATCACCGATTGCGTCACTGCTTACCATCAGGCAGGATTGCGGTCAAGCGCTGGTTTATAATATGTAAAAAAAAAACAACCAAGCCCGGATCAACTAGGTACTTGTACACCATACAAATATTTGTTCCGTACGAGAATCGAACCTGCGACACGCAGCGCAGCAGTCGATCGCTCAGTCACTGCCCTAAACCTTGTCGTCCTATCCCATAAACAATATTATTTTTTGTTTATGTAAAACCCGAAACACGGGTCCAGTATTTTTAAGTAAAGAATACCTATATGTACAAAATTTCAAAAAGATATAATGTAATACCACAAATTTATGAGCTTGCTACTTGGTTGTCCCAACTAAAATATGGTCAATAAGTATGATTCAATATGATGAATGGCTGAGCCATTGGTCGGACATCGGGCGGACGAGCGCGGGGCGTTGACCTCTGGCGTCAGCTGTGGCGCACTATTCACGAACCGAATAAATAGGAAGGAAGACGACAGTTGTGCGAGGTGATGCAATGATAAACCCAACAACACGACCAACGATGCTGTGCCAGAGGGAGATAGATCTGGAGACCCTCCACGACCAAACTCCCGACAGAACATTTGGCGCATCATACCCGGCACACATCGCAACACAACTACTCAGACCCGTCCTCCGTACATTATTGACCACGACGAATCGCTTAGCGGCAAGACTTTGTCTGGTGGGCGGTAAGTTCTGCCGGCAGCCGATGATTTGAATCGATTCAGTTGCTTATTTTGAACAAACTATATTCAGATTTCGCAAAAACAAAAAAAAAAAAAACGTTGTATAGGTATTACTTTCTTTTAAGTGACTAACTAAAGGTAAATCCTCGTGACTTGTTAACCGACCAAACGTATACCACTTCAGTTGTCATGCTACGTCACAGTACTTCTATTTAGCAACAGTCACTAAATTGAAGAGTACAACTGTGACGTAGCATGACAACTGAACAGTACTAGTTTGTACGGACGGTTAAGCTACCCCTGTCAGATATTCCCAATCAACCTTGAGCCTTAACACTTAAGAGATAAAATTGAAAATCTAATAAGGAAATCTGACAGATTGTAGTGCTTGATGTGCTGTCGTCTGTACATATTATTATGTGTCGGTTCATGAAGTCATGGTTTTTTTTGTTTACCTTTGGGCTTTAGTTCACCAACTAAACCCAAGGAGTGTAATATCGTTATTGTTTTAAATTAAAACTGATGATAGATTCAAATTTATCGTACCGAAATATACAGGAAAAAGAAAAAAATCACTGGAAAATTTAAAAAAATGAAATTTTGTAGTTATTTGTTATCAACATCGCCGTTAGAACTTTTTTTTTTGTTAATATAACGTTGCCCCACACTAGAAATATCTCCTGTGTTGTGGTTGCGTTTACAAACATTTAAACGCACATACACAAACAGCCAGAACCGGAACAATTACAAATATTTGTTCCTTGCGAAAATCGAACCCGCGACACGCAGTGCAGCAGTCAATCGCTTAGCCACTGCGCCAACCATGCCAACAAGTAACTAAAACTGAATGGCCGTCTGCTACTCCAATTTTCGCCCGGTTTCTGCAAACGGGACAATATTTCGTCCCTGAGTTCGTTTTGGGGACACCGGGCCCTTAATTATAAAAAGGGATAGTCCCGTTCAAAACGGGATGTCTGGTCACGTTAGGTATAGGATACTCACTTAGTACTGTTTGTTTGATAGGAGAATTAATCAAATCAAATCAAAATCGTATATTTCAAATTAATAAATCACTTCGTACTTTTGGATAGTCAATGTCGGTTAGTCCAAGAAAAGTGAAGCTAAATTGCACATTCCAAAGCGTAGATCTCTATAGAAGAACATGCAAGAAACTCCATGGACACTCTTTTAAAACCATAATATATGGGTTACATTTCTTCGTTACATATTTATGTTGCTTCTATCATGTGAGCATAATGTAAAATTAATTAAAATATAAAAATGAATGAATTAAGCTCACTGGCAGGTAAGAGATGACCAGTCTCCACTGACGGCCCATTTCCAATCCATTGGCACATTGTTGTTATGAGAGACCAAAGTTCGATAAATATGCTCTGGATAGTGGATTTGTATTACAAGAATAAAAATAAAAAACACTAATATTTGCAGACAATGGCACCTATTCGAAGAGGACAGATATATTAGTTTAATCCTCTCAGATTAAGATACTCCATAGACAGTTTAGATGCAGTTATACACTTGGCGACAAAAAATAAGTCAATTTACATCAAGCACAGACTAATTTGACAGGTCTGACATTTTATCTTCTATCCTTTTCTTAACAAAACAGAAAGAAAAAGATGCACTACAGTACATCTTTTTCTCACTTAAACTTAGTTTAGTTTGTGATAAAGAGAATTAGGGCCAATGTCACCGAGGGATGTGCAGACAATGTGTACAGTAAGAATTAAAAAAAAAAATGTGTTAAAGTCTGAGGGATGTGCAGACAATGTGTACAGTAAGAATAAAATAAATAAAAAAAAATTGCATTAAAGTATGTATTCAAAATTATTTACAATCAACAACATTTGTCTTTTCGTCGCATTAATGAAATAAATATTTGTTCAGTCATGTTAAGTCTTTAAATTTATTGGTACTTTAAAAAACATATCCACCATGACTACTGAGCTAGAATTTAAGTAAAATCAGAAAAATATTATCTATAGGTAGTTACTTATCTAAAAAGAATAAGCTATTATCTTCCTCTTTGTTTGGTGAGAGTCCTTAGCATCAAAAGGTGGCAAACCCACAAGTAACTCATAACACAGCACTCCAAGGCTCCATATATAATCAGCATAGCTCTCTGGCTTTCCTTCAATCATTTCAGGAGACAAGTAATCAGGTGTACCAAATAATGTCATTCTCCTTGGTGATAGCGACTGTAAAGCCCTACCAACATCAGCTATCTTTAGCTCCCAGTTGTGACCAATCAGCAAATTTTCTGGTTTAATATCAATGTAATAAGGAATCCATTTCATAATCTAAATTCCTATTAAAATGTTTTATAATATTCTACAGAAAGAAAAAATTACATTTACTTTTGTTCAGGATTAAAGGCTGGTGGTTGTGCACCCTCAGGGGCATTTTCAGTAATCCAAACATGTTGCAATACATGTGTCAATTGCAGTCTTTGCTTCGGGTCGATGACCAGTAGTTTAGCCATCAAATCCTTTGCTTTATCGGATATAAAATCAGGGTACTTAATTATGGCATCTCTTATCTTCCTCTTTGTTTGGTGAGAGTCCTTAGCATCAAAAGGTGGCAAACCCACAAGTAACTCATAACACAGCACTCCAAGGCTCCATAAATCATCAGCATAGCTCTCTGGCTTTCCTTCAATCATTTCAGGAGACAAGTAATCAGGTGTACCAAATAAATTCATGCTCCTTGGTGATAGCGACTGTAAAGCCCTACCAACATCAGCTATCTTTAGCTCCCAGTTGTGACCAATCAGCAAATTTTCTGGTTTAATATCAACGTTAATGACTTTCTTTGTGTGGCAATATTGTAAGGCTTTAGTTAAGTCCCTGATATATATAGCAACAGTTTTTTCATCAAAACGTTCCCTTTCTTTCAAAAATTTATACAAGAAACCATGCTTTGCGTATTCCATAATTAAATAAATACGTCTCTCGTCGTGAAAGCTTCCATACATACGCAATATATTCGGGTGACGCAGTCTGCGGTGAATTTCGACGTCACATCGCACGTCAAGTTCCCAATCTAAGACTATGCTTTTAAACAGGATTTTCATCGCGACGACGTGCTGAGACTCTCTTTCACGAGCTAAATGCACATTACCAAATTTACATCTTCTCAGCGGACGCGTCAATTCAAAATCTGATATTGACCATGACTTTTTCTGTTCTTCGTTTTTTGCTGGTCCCATTCTGTTTTGGTTCGCACAATGTTCTGTTGCTGTTTCGTTGACTTTACCGCAAAGGGTTGGGCTGACAGGAGCAGCTGGCACTTTGAAACTGTCCATTGGCATTTTCTGACCGTTGTTACAATTACTACTTCACAAATCTTTGGTTTGTCTGCTAAATAAAGTTTTATTTCCAACTTTTCACCTTGTCACTTCAATTCAAAGTTTTGATTAACGTATTCTATAAATCTTTTTTTTTTTTGTTCAATTCTTTCCGTTATTCTGAACGGAAAAGGCAAAGGCATAGTACGCCATACAGCCTAGTCTTCAGTATATATATTCTTGAGTAAACTTCTATCCTAATTTATCCTAATTAATCCTAACTTATCCTGGCTTATCCTAAACTTATCCTAACTAATCTAACTCTTTCGTTTCGCGCGTTTGGACGATAAGGAGCGGTTTAGCGTAAAGACATGATGCGGCCACTATGCTATAATATTTCACTGTTCTTTTTGAATTATTCACTGAATGCACTTTTTACTACATAAATCACGCGTTTTTATTTAGTAAACGACACTATAAATAATTTTAAAAGTCCAATGAAAAATGAGCGTGACACTCATCTTGACATTCCCGCCAAACTCCTTGACATTGACAATCAGTCAATCAACAGCTGTTGTTGTTGTTTGTTCAATTTGCCAGTGCGTTACACTGAGCAGGCAAAGGTATCTCAGACCATGATAGCCTCGTCTTGAATTATTCTTTGAGCCATTTCTTCGTTAATCTTGTCTTCTTTTGTAACTTATCCTAACTAAACCTATCTCCTTTCGTCAACCGTGTGAATCAACACTAGGAGGAAGATTTGTGACAAAGTCATGATATGGCAACTATGCTGCAATATTTCAATGTTCTTTATGAATTATTCACTGAATGCACTTTTTACTACATAAATCACACATTCCCCGCCACTATGGCGATGCCGGAGTGCCGCTGTGGGTTTAGTGGGTATTCCCGGCTTCGGCTGGGCGAGTCCCACGCCCTTCGGGGTACGGTGCGTAAAGGCATTCCCACAGCGTCGAAAAAAAAGTGTCGGTTAGTTTTCTTGCGGGGCCTCCTGGCCAGCTACTTGGAGGACCGTGCTGTCCTCGTCTTAGACGGGGCTGGCCAGCTCTGGCGATATGCTGTCGGAACCGGCGTTCCACAGGGGACCGTCCTAGGACCTCTTCGGTGGAACGTCGGTTATGACTGGCTCCTGCGGGGAACCCTCCTTCGAGGCACGTAAGTGAGGAGGCGGCCACTTTGGCGTTGGCGGGCGGATCCTTTTTTTTTTTTTAAGGGACAAAACCCGCCATACTGTTCCCAACCCACTGCAACTCCTGAAAGCCAGAATCAACAGTGGAGACCGCCAGAAAAACGCCGAGCAATGAAGCCCGACGAGTCCCGGAGAAACGTTTCAACTGTCTTGGGTCCCGCAACGAAATTAATCAGAAAAGAATAGCGGAGGAGTAAGAAAAAAGATATTTTTTCCACTTCCCTCCATAATAAGCAGGAGACAGAATAGAACTAGGCCAATCGGCACAAAGGGACATTATTGCAACTGGGAGAAGCCCAGATTGCCAAGCACCACGGAATAACATTTGATCAAGTTAATGGGTCCTAAGTAGGTATTTGCTGTTACAATTGATTCCAATAATAGGTATGGCAAAAGCGCCTGAACGCACGGAAATTAGTTCTAGTTTCAACAAGGTCCGTATAATAAACAACTCCGGATGTAACTTGTACACTATCCAACATAATATTTAGTTCATTCTGCCAAAGAATACACTCCCACAAGATGTGATGTGCGGACTGTTCAAATTCACAGTTCGATGTAGAACACTGACACAAAGGCGAAGGAACAAGTTTAAAAGAATACAGTTTACTTTTAAAGTTGCCATGACCTGTGAGAAATTGGGCAACGCAGTGGTCAACCTCCAGCCATGTCTTAGCCAGCCGATCGCCAACGGATGGAAAGAACAGATGGAGGTGCCGATGGAATTATCCCACCTACTTTGCCATTCGGATAAGAGGTCCTCCCAGACGTCAGTCTGAGGTTTAAATAATCTAGAAATTCTATTGAGGTCGCGTTGTGTAACAAAGTTAGTGTCCATGGCCTCCCCCCTCGCGGAGTAGTACATTGAAGCACGTCGCTGTACTTCAAGATCGACTGGAAGTACACCTGCCAGAACGGGTAAGGCTTCAGTACTGACTGTTCTATACGCCTCGCATAAAAATATCAATGCCAAACGTTGGCTTTGAAGCAGTTTACGTCGCGCCGCCCCTATGCTGGCCCTATCGGCCCAAACAGGTGCACCGTAGCACATACATCCTAAGTAGGTAGCTCCATATATAGTTTTTAAAGTTAGGAATGATAGACCCCAAGTTGCTTTGGATATTCTAGTTAGGGCATAAAAGTTCCTTTTAGCTTTTTCGCCAACTATTTTCATATGTTCGATAAATAAAAAATTCCTTTTTAAGACCATACCAAGGTAGCATACGTATTGCTGTTTTTTAACGGGAACGTTATTAAATTTAATAGTAGGCAATGATTTAAGATTACCTTTTAGTAGAAGTTGATAGGTTTTATGCGGCGCAAACGCTAGGCGGTTACGATCACCCCACTGAGATATTAGATTTAGGCAAGTATGGGCCAAGTTCTCAAGTCCGGCTCGGGTACTTGACTGAATGAGCAGTAGGCCATCGTCCGCGTAACCAGTAAGTGAACAGCCGCAAGGAAGCGGGATCGCGAGAAAATCATCAAAACCCAAATTCCATAAATAAGGACCGACAACTGAACCCTGAGGACATCCCATGGTTAGTGCTTTAGTACTAGAGAAATGACCGAGCTTAAGTACCGCGGAACCATTTATAAAGTACGAGTAAACGAGATTATATATGTTTCTATAGCAACCGCGGTTTTTTAATTTTAACAACAGCATAGGCCACCAAGCGTTATCAAAAGCCCCAGAAATATCCAAAAAGATACCAATCACGTACTTGTGTTCCGACTGGTTAACGGTTCTTCTGACAGAAAGCGCCGCGTCGACTGTTGATTTACCGATGGTGAAGCCATATTGATTACTATGAAATTTTGGACCGTTCGGTAGTAAACGTGGAACGATGAGGCGCTCAAGAAGTTTCCCCAAAGATGGTAGAAGCGTGATAGGCCGATATGACTTCGGATCATCCGGTGGTTTATCACCACACTTTGGTATTATTCGTATGAAACTGCGTCGCCATTTACGAGGAAAAACGCCTTCAGCAATGCATCGGTTATATACAGTTAAGATGGCATCACCCGCTGTTTTACACGCTTCTTTAATCATCCTATTAGATATTTTATCTTCCCCTGATGATTTGTTGACCGGTAGTTTTCTAACAATATTTATAAATTCGTCATTAGATGGTACGTCTGACATTGGTGATTCAGGTGGCACAGGAGCCCACGCTCGAATCTGTTGGTGGTAGTCGCTATTGTTAGCCAGTGAATCATCAGGGATAAGTGTATTAATTAGTACTTTTGTTGTTTCCTCTATGCCCGTGGTATGCTTATCATTGACTTTAATGTTTTGAACGTATGCAAGGTCGACCGATCTGTTAGCTTTAAATTCGTGATATAAGGGAGACCACGGACCCTCCCTGTCAAGTTTGTCAACGATTTTCCGCAACAAGTTACCCTTAGATTTTTCCACCGATGCTTTGTAGCGTGACTTGGCAACTCTGAAAGCATTTAAAGCGGACGTAAGAAGATCTCCAGTAATCTTTCGGCTCTTGAGTTTATTTAACTGTCTACGCGCTCTGCGATATCTTTTGCGCTGTTCAACTAAATAATCACTCCACCAGTCACATCTACGAATATTGGTCATAGATCCACGACCAATGGCAATGTCAGCACAGTAGGTAAAGGTTTCTGACATAATGTCAGCACTTTCTTCGGCTGACAGCCCGTCCCGAGCGAACTCCTTGGCGTGACACGCAAAAAGCGAGCCAAAAAATTCCCAGTTCGCGCCTTTACATCTATATCTGAAATTACCAGGAATATGAGACGGACCCTGAATATAACCAGGAACAAATTCGTACACGATCAGGCGATGATCACTACAAGACGCGTCCGGTAGGACACGCCACCTATCCAAACGTACGTCGGCACTAGAAAGTGTGACGTCAATACAAGATTCGCCTATTTGGCTGCAAAAAGTAGGTGGTGCATCGGGGGTATTATGAATCGATAGGTTCATCTCAGCAATGAAATCCTCAACAGCGCAGCGTCGTTCGGTATCGGTTGCCCGAACCTTGCCATACCACAGAGACGATGACGCGTTGACATCCGCGCCAACGATCACTTTGCAGCCCGCGAGTGACCGCAAGACATGACGGAGATTATGTATATGAGGAGTAACAGGATCTGAATATTGAAAGTAACAGCTTACAACGAATACTTTAAAAGAAGCTGATGAGACTTCAGCAACCGCACAGTGTGGCGTCATGAGGTCACGTATAGACGTTACCGTAAAGTTAGAAGACCGCGCAACATAAATTCCGGCTCGCGCCCTGCAATCCAGCTGCACTACCCTGTGACGTAAACTTGAGTTTTGATATTGTTCTTGAATGAGTACAAGGTCTAAGTTGTAGTCAATAATTAATTTATCTAACTCTGATGTCGCCACCTTATCGTTGTGAAGGTTTAATTGCCCTATGCTTAGACTATCCATCTTAATTAGTAATTAGTATGTAGGATAAGTTGTTCGAGTTTTAATTTATAAGTACCGCACTGTTCAGACCCGCAGCGATGGTCAAAAGGTTTTTTAAAACGTTTACACGCCGCGCAAACCGGGGTAAAATTTAAATCGTCCTTATGCGGACAAACATTGGTTTCGTGGGCCTCAGAACATATAGCGCAGGTTGGTGATTTATTAGCGCAATGCTTTTTCACGTGACCGAATTGCTGACAATACGCGCAACGAACTACCTCGATATCATCAACAAAACGGCACGTGGCCCAGTCAATAAATAACTTATCCTTGGTAGACACAAGATGTTTCCGTACCTCAGGTTCAATCTCTATTCCTAACCATTTACGACCGTTATTGGTAGAACGCCTACGGACTATTTTCGTGGATTTAATGAAGTCGTCTTCTTTTATTGGCAACTCGTTTTTAATATTTTGGCGGTATATAGCTTGCAAAAAATTGTTGTCTTCCATAGAGGCGGGAATGTCCTTGACTAATAGACGGGGGCGGCGACCTTTTGGTTTTTCTAAACGAAGACCCGCAGACTTTATAGCGTCTACCGATTCTAGTCTTTTCAATTGGTTTTCATTTGCAACGCGCAGTACAACGCCTGATTTGGCGGTTTTTTAATACCGACTATTTGAAAACCATCGTCACTCGGTCTAATCGCCTTCATAAGAGCTTGTTTAGTGGCGGAAGATGACGCATAGTCAGCTGATCGCTCCTGGGTCGGATAGGCGACTGGGCGGATCCTTAATGGCGGGAAGGATCCGCCGCCCGGGCTTGAGGGTGGCGCTGCACAAAACGGAGGCCGTGTTCTTTCACGGCCCCCGGCAGCGCCCCCCACCCGACGCCCACGTTTTTGTGGAGGGCGTCAGGATCAGGGTCGAGGCCCAGATGAAGCACCTGGGCCTCATGTTGGACAGTAGGTGGTGCTTCGACCCGCATTTGAGCGGGCTGTCGACGCGCCTGCTGAAAGCCGCGAGCGCCCTCTCATGGCTCATGCCGAACATGGGAGGGCCGAGCACGCGGTGCCGGCGTCTATACGCATACGGCGGAGTATGGTCCTTTATGGGGCCCCCATTTGGGCGGACTCCCTCCATAGGCGGGCTTCGGGCGCCCTAAACAGCCATCGCCCAGCGCGGGCCTACCGCACGGTGGGCTTCGCAGCGGTGTGCGCTCTGACGGGCACCCCGCCTTGGGAGCTCGAGTCGTGGGTGCTCGCCAGAGTGTACGAGGGGACGGCGGGGCGCAGGGGGTTGGGCGAGCGTCCAGCCCCAGAGGTAAGGGAGGCCGTCCGGCGGGAGGCGTGGGTCGCTCTTGTCCAGTATTGAATGCAGGACCTCGCCTCCGCCGTCTTCGGCCGCCGTACTTCATCGGGCCGGTCCTGGAGGACTGGCTCGACACTCGACAGGCGTCAGGGGTTCCTCTCCTTCCGTTTGGTGAAGATACTCTCCGGTCACGACTGCTTCGGCAGATACCTGCACCGGATAGGACACCGTCGTGCCACGGTTGGGCCGCCGCGGAGGACACGGCGGAACACACCCTCGCGGTGTGCCCGTCGTGGGCCGTGCCGCGCCGCGATCTTGTCGCGGCGGTAGGAGGGGACCTCTCGCTGCCCGCAATCGTCAGAGCGATGGTGGGGAGCGAGGAGGCCTGGGCGGCAACGGCCTCCTTCTGCGAGGTCGTGATGTCGCAGAAGGAAACCGCCGAGCGCGAGCGGTAGGAGGACCCCTCGCTCCGGCGCTCCGCAGGCGGCGTAGGGGTAGAAGAAGGCGGGATTTCGCCCGCTTTCTCCCTCCCTGAGGTGAGCAGCGGGCGTGAGGCACGGGGGTGCTCACGTCCGCCTTGCACCGCTCACCACGAGGGTGGCTGAGCCACGGCCCCTCTCTGCGGAGGGGCGAATGAGGGCCCGCCGCGAAGGCGGGCATATCGCCGGTGGGGGGCTGGTAGCCAAAGCTCCACTTTTTCCCAGTCCCCCGCCACCAAGGCGACGCCGGAGTGCCGCTGCGGGTTTAGTGGGTATTCCCAGCTTCGGCTGGGCGAGTCCCACACACGCCCTTCGGGGTATGGTGCCTAAACCAGAAGAAAATAAACAAAAAATAAAAAACCAGAAGAATAAAATACATTAAATTTCAAAAAACCAAAAAATATCTTTAGTTACTTACTTAGTTTTAGATACCAAACAGCGGGCCGTATATCCGGCACCGGAGGCATCTACAGGCCTCGGGAGGACTAATGCCCTCCCAAAAAGAGCAGCCACATCGCCTTGGGGAAGCGATGTGCGTAAAACCCATTATCGTAATGGAAATGTCAGAGATAGCGAATTGTGTTTTGTCTTGCGATCCGGCTGACACCCGGCGTTCGCAGGTATCCGGTCCTGCGAATGTTAAATTGGTGACCGAAGAACGCGCAGGGGTAGGTGACCAGGCCCCTGCTATCGTTAATGCTACTGGCAGCGAATTCGGTGCAGTCGATGTGGACGAAGGGCCGCGTGGACCGTGGTGGTGGAAGAGAGGTGGGTTGGCGGAGCTGACCTCTGAAGAAGAAAGCCTACCGGCCCCGCAGGTGCGTACCGCGAGGAGAGGTCGTCAAAACTCTAGAAGAGTGACTGCTTCGCGGCCGCGGAGGAACGCACAGGGTAGGTTCGTGCGTACCCCGGCGGCCAGCGAAGCAGAAAGTGACATGGGGGTCACGTCGGAGGACCTTGGTGGCGAGAGTTGCGCCTCAATAGGGAGCTCGAAGGCGGAGCTCAACGCCGCCAGGAGGGAGCAGCGCAAAGCCGTCGCGGCCGGCGAAGTGTCGGAAATGGCCCGACGCGTTCGAGAGCGACGCGCTGCTCTATCGACGGAAGGGGGGCAACCGTCGGCGGTGGCCCTTAGTCGGCTGGCCTTGGACGGGGACCTGGTGCTTAAGGTTGCCACAAAATCTGGCAACCTGAAGAACACCTTCATTCGCGGTCTCAATGAGGCGGTTGGCACCCTCCTCAACACGACGGCCTCAGACGAGGTCGTGAAGTTGCAGGAGGAGAACAACCGCCTCCGGAATGACCTAGAGGACCTCCAGCGACAAGTCGCTGCATTGAGCGAGCAGCAGCAGCGACACACGTCCACCGATGCCGCTTCCGAAGTACCGAAGGACCGGCACGTACGGAGGATGAGCTGAGCGTATCGTGCCTTGAGCGCATCGTCCGTATGTGCATGCTTATTTTACTTATTATTATTATAAAACTTACTTTTTATAAAAATAACTTTTTATAAAATTTACTTATTATAAAAATAACCGAATTCAATTTTTGATGCGTTCATCTTTTTCAAATGAATTACTATAGGTGTTTTAAGTAATTTGGTAAGATTGATTTTGTGAAACTCGCAACACCTGTTTCATAGACAGTTCGTACGGGGACTCCCGGCTTATCATGTTGTAAAACAAGTGCGTCATAGGATTAAAGACTGTAATGAAATAGATATTGTGTTCATATTCTTAAACACTTTATTGTTTTCATTTCAAACAGACTTTATTACCTTATTCTCTTTTGAGTTTTGGTGTGTTGTGTTTCGTGATCGTGACTCGTGAGTGGTGAGGATCTGATCTAAATAATAATGAACAGAAGATATGAGCGGGCTTATAGACATTAGAGAGAGATTTACACTTTTTGGATCCACAGCATGTAGTTTACAAAGCTTTTACTTCAACATTAAACGTAGCAAAGAATTTTCCAAACACTATAGACGAAAAAGTTGATGATGAACTACGACAAATTAAATTTGATAACAGTGTTTGGAGGGAGGAATCTTCCAGGTAAAATAAAACTTGCGTGTCCGATATGATCTGTGTATTTCGACTTCAAATGCCCTGTTTATATTCACACGTTCTATGGTACAAGTAGTGGTATGCCTAATTATTTATATTTATCAATACAGTATTATTATTTACGATGTTGAACACGCGCCGAGTCGCGGTGCGGGGGTGCGCGGGGCGAAGCCGGGCGCCGGCCGCCGTGAGCCCGCGCTGCGAATCTATAAATATAGGTTGCTACGCGGAGGCGTTCCGATCGGATCGTCACGCGCGCATCTATTGTTTACGCTCACGTCGCTAAAGTTATTACCGAACACCTACACGCTATAAAAAAAAAAAAAAAGTGAAAGTGCATCATCAGTGCAGTGAAGTGGGAAGCAGTCGCACGGACCCTCTTACCTGCACCCGGCGTTTCTAACGCCAGGGTCGCGACAACCGCGCGTTCCCAGCGGGATGCCCCAGCCGGGGATTCCGCCCAAACCCCCTCCCCGTGAACAACACCATAGCGGGGGGGAAGAAAATGCCAGAACCAGGAGAACCACGGTGGCACACCTGGCCTCACCCGCGTCGCCGTCACCCAAGACGCCAGCGACCAAGCTCCGGTCATCAGGAGCACCGCAGACCACAGCCCAGACTACAAAGTACCCGACGCCATCAAGTGCGGGTACTTCGAAAAATGCAGCCCATCCGCAGAGTGGGCCTGTGAAGCGGACGCCACCGCCCTCACCGAGGTCCTACGCATCCCCCCTCGCCCCTCGGAGTTCAGCGCCGGCGTCGCCGTCGTCGAGATCGCTGGTCTCGCCCGGGACGAGCGAGTCAGAGGCGTCGTCGGACGGTAGCAGCGACGACGACGAAAACGACACCACATACCGAGAGGTAACAAATACTATCATTCCCCGGACAACCCGAGCAAGCCTCGAACGCCGAGCACCCAGCGCGTCGCTACCAGACCTGTCCACGGCCGGAAGCATAGAGGTAAGGACTTTGCTACCTAAAGTCGCCCCCCCTGCCCGCGCAGCTCAACGCGCAGCTCAACGCCGACAGCGCAGCCCGGACGAGCAGGAAGAAGCGCCGAAGCGACGTTGCAAAGGTGAGTCGCCCCCCAAGACCTTCTCGGAAGCGACGCGCAACCCTGTAGGAGCAACAGGCGCCGCAGCCCCCCCTCCCTCAGCCCCTCCTGGCCGAGCGGAGGAAAAAAATAATCCGACGGTAGACGCAAAATCTACCGACGGTACAGAAAAAACAGCGACGAAGAAAAAGTTGCGCTACCCTCCACTGGTGGTGGAGAAACTCCCGCAGTGGGCGCACCATTTCCGCGTCCTAAAAGGAAAACTGGGGCGTGCCCCCAGTGCCAGACCGTTCGGGGAGGGGGTGAAGTTCACCCCACAAACGGACACCGAGTACCGTCTGATACAAAAGTATCTGACGGTACTCGAAAAAGAGGAAAACATCCCCTGGTTTTCCTACTCCCTACCAGCGGAGCGGAGCCACAAGGTGGCCATAAGGGGGCTGCCTGCGGACACGGCGCCGGCAGATATAGAGGAGGACCTACGCGCGCTGGGGTTCCAGCCGGAGTATGTTCGCGTCATCAAGGCGCGACAAGGACGACCCGGCTGTATATTCCACGCCGTGCTGAAGAAGACTCCGAATCTTCTGCCGGGCATCTATGAGGTAAGGGAGATCCTCTGCATGCCCGGTGTAAGGATCGAGGCGTGGCGTGGCAAGAGGGGGCCTGCACAATGCCACAGATGTCAGCAGTTCAGGCACTCCTCTGAACAGTGCCACAGACCGCTCGCTTGCGTCAGGTGCGGCGGGAGTCACGTGGCCAGAGAGTGCCCGCGGCCAAGGGAGGAGCCCGCCACCTGCATCAACTGCGGGGGGGCGCACCCCGCAAACCACACCAAATGCCCCGTAATGCGCAAGGAGGTGCGCAACAAGCGAGCGGGCACGGTCGCCATCACCGGTAACACGCGCCGGTCAAACACGGCCGCAGAGAGGCCGTTACAGCCGACGCCGCTAGGGGAAACCCAGTCGGCGACCCTGATGGCGGCCGCCAACGACCCACCAGCGCGCAACGCGGCCACCACCTCCTCAGGACGGAGGAGGAAAGGACGCGGCGGCAAGAGGGGAAAGGTCAACACGACCAACGCCGCTGCCAACCCCGCCACTGTCAATCTGACAGTGAATGCACCACCACAGAAGGGGGCGGGGCCTAAACAGGCTAGAATCGACGACCTCTCCCACCCGCCGACCAAAAGCACCTCGCAAAATACTGTGAGTCGGATGGTCCGCGGCCCCGCGCCGAGCAGCTCCGCTCAGGAGAGGCGTAGTCGGCCGCCACCACAAAAACAAAACCAACAACAAACCGCCTTGTCGGCGGGCGCACCCGGGGAAAGACACCCCGGGTCTACAATAATAGAGGCCGCTCTCCGGGTCCTCCAGGACATCCTGCTGGCGCTCAGCAGGGGTCAGGACCCGGTGCCAGTTGTTCTCACCGGCATAACAGACCTGATCATGTTGAACAGACATGTCTAAGCCGGTGAGAATACTCCACTGGAATGCCCGCGGCCTCAGGGAGAAGGTCGTGCTCCTCCGTCCTCTCCTACAGGAACAGGACATCGACGTGGCGCTCATCAGCGAGACGCTCCTGAGACCTGGGGACACGGTCAAGTTCCCAGGTTATCACGTCTACCAAAAGGATGGGCAATACAATGAAACCAATAGCCAGCGACACCGGATCTCCCAAGGCCTGGTGGTGCTGGTGAAGCGAAGAGTCGTCCACCAGGAGCTACCGCCCCCAACACTCAGCAGCATCTCAGCGCTGGGTGTGCAGCTGCATGTCGCCGGTAGGCACGTGTGTATGTACGCAGCATACAAGCAGCCTCAGAAACCACTCAACACTAGCGACATACACACGCTGCTAGCCTCACCACATCCCACCATCATCGCCGGCGACCTTAATTGTAAGCACCCGGCGTGGAACAGCGGAACCATCAACCAGGGGGGCCGACGACTCTTCGCCGACGCGGAGGCCAAAGGGTACGACGTGTCCGGACCGGAGACGCCGACCCGCTACCCAGACAACATAGCACACACACCCGATGTGCTGGACATCGTCGTACACAAGGGCCTCACCTGCCAGATCGCGCAGGAGGTGCTGGACGACGAGCTGAAGTCCGACCACCAGCCAGTGCTCGTCCGCCTGACTGACCACACCACCAGAGTTGCCCATCCGGCGCCACGTCGACACACGGATTGGGACAAATTCAGGAAGGTAATGGAGGCCACCACGCCCACTCGGCCCGTCGCCGACGCCTTGGACGTGAACGAGTTGGCTGAGGGACTCACCGCCTGCATCAAGAGCGCCTTGGAAGCGGCGACATGCACATCCACCGCGTCACAGGGGCGCTACCAGAAGCTCCCCGCTCACATCGCCAACATGATCGCCGACAAGAGGCGTCTGCGCAGGCGGTGGCAACAAACAAGATGCCCCACCATCAAGAACCAGCTCAACCGTGTCACGGACAAGGTTAAGGCCGAGCTACACGCGCACGCATCGGAGAGCTGGGAGTACATTATAGACTCGGCAGACGGCGACTGGGCGTCGGTACACCGGCTGTGCCGACGCCTAAAGAATACCCCAGCCCCGGTGCGCCCGCTACGCAACAGCGACGGGGCGCTACGCTACACGGCGGCCGACCGGGCCGAAATATTCGCCGAGCACCTGGAGCGTCAGTTCACGCCGAACCCGACAGACGCCCTGGACCATGTCGCAGCAGTGGAGCAACACCTTGGAGAGTACTTCAAGACGCCGGTAGCTCCAGACGAAGACCCCATAGTTTTCTCCCCGGGCCAAGTACTGGGGGCAATAAGGAGCACTAAGCCCAGAAAGGCACCCGGTGCGGACGGAATTACAAACACCGCCCTCCGACACCTGCCACCGAAATCGGTGGCGGCAATAGCGCGCCTATATAACGGCATACTCCGCACCGGAACCTTCCCCAACTGCTGGAAGCAGGGGAAGGTGATCATGTTGCCCAAGCCCGGGAAGAACGTCTCAAAGCCGGAAAGCTACCGGCCGATCACGCTCCTCCCCACAACCTCCAAGGTGTTTGAGGTACTACTGCTGCAACACCTGTTGCCGCACACCACACCCCGCCCGGAACAATTTGGTTTCCGGGCGGAACACAGTACGACGCTCCAGTTGTCGAGGGTACTGCACACACTCACCGCGGCCATGAATAAGAGGGAGTACGCCGCTGCAGTATTCCTCGACATGGAAAATGCATTCGACCGGGTCTGGCACGCCGGCCTTATTTACAAGTTGACCAAGACCACCGCGCCTCGTCGCTTGATACAGGTGGTCTCCTCCTTCCTGCAGGACAGATCATTCAAGGTTTCGGTGGAGAACGTGTCATCGAGCGCGCGCCCCATCGGAGCGGGCGTGCCGCAGGGAAGCTGCGTCTCGCCTGCGTTGTACTCGGTATACACCGACGACATCCCCGCCACGCACACTGCAACCCTCGCGCTGTACGCAGATGACGCCGCGTACATCACCACGTCGCTGTCGGCTGACCACGCGGCCATCAAAATGCAGCGCGTTCTGGACGACCTCCCCGACTGGCTCAGCAAGTGGAGACTGTCGGTGAACGCAGGTAAGACGCAGGCTATAATCGTCACGGCACGAGGCGGACGTCATCCACCGAACCTTCAGCTCATGGGGACCGAGGTCGAGTGGACCAAGACCGCCAAATACCTGGGGGTCACACTCGACAGCCGGCTCACCATGGGCCCGCACGTCTGCGACACCGTCGCGCGGGTTAAGGTAAGCCGGAACCTATTGCGACCGGTGCTCTCGTCACGCCTCTCCACGCGAGTCAAGCTGGGGATCTACAAAACCTACGTGCGGCCGCAGCTCACTTACGCTGCCCCGGCTTGGCTCGCCCTCACGGCCGAGACGCACAGGAAGAAGCTCCGGACGCAGCAGAACATCACGCTGCGTCAAATCGTCAAAGCTCCCCGGTACGTGAGGAACTCGGTAATCAGCAGGGACCGCAGGTCCCTGCTGATTACGATTGATCGAGAGCATCGACGACTTCGCTATCCGCCTGGCGAAGGGGATGTTCTCGCGTGCCAGCACCTCCGAGCTCCAGCACATCCAAGACATCGCGCCCTGGCACGCGAGGCCTCCCGATAAGAAGAGATACCCGCGCGACCTCATAGCAGACGTCGCGCTACCGGACTTGACACCCGGGTAGGTCACAAACACAAATACACGTGACCTACTCAGACAAGGATAGACACTATTCATTCGCAACACGACGCCGCCGTGCGCATTTGCGGACTGTATTTATATAGGCGCTATGCGCACGACGAACACACATGCACTACTCCACATGCAGGTACACACTCAGAATACCACACGAGCGGTGAATACACACCTACAAACCGCTCGTAACACACACTACCCCCCGCACCCTCGCAGCCTACCGTACATAGCTGGTTGAGCTGTTAGGGGGTCGGGGTAATCACCCGCTGTAGCAGAGCGCCAACCAAAGCCGACGCCCGGTCGCTGATCGACTCTTGCTGGGCCTTCACGGGGGCAACCCGTGATCCAACCTGGTAGGGGTCTGATCGCACGGGCGTCGTGAAACACTTCAGGCGCTCCTACAGCCACACACAACAAAGCACACCGTCCACCGCCGGAGGGAAGGCACACCCTCGCGGCGTCGACTTAGGTGTGCGAAGAGTGAAGAGTAGCACCCCTAGGGTGCACCCCAAGGACGGGTCTCCATTTTTGGAGGCCGAGAGACCGAACCCACGGTCATGGGGCCATCAAGGAGCCCCCAAACCGTCTCCTCGCGCCCCCAACTCGGGGTCGCAGAGAGGACCACGAGCAGGCGTTCCTTTCGTCGTGGGACTCCGTCGGGTGAAGAACTCCGCCGCGCTGTACCGACCTGGTGTGTAGTCTTCGCGCCAAGATTCTCACTGCGATTCAACGCCCTTTTCAGGGCGACCTCAGTTTCTATCAACGGATGTCATAAAACGTACGGCGTCTTTTTCGAGACGGTGTTTTTCGATTGTTTCTTGATGGAATATAGTCAAAAACGTATGTTGGTAAGGTAAGGTTTTGGAGGTACGGTAAATAAGGTACTGGTTTTGGAGGTACGGTAATTATGTATGTGATGTTATGTCACTACATCGCTCCCCTCTAAGCAAAGCGAATGTTCTTTTTAACCATGCGTCCGGTGCGAGTAACGTAAGCATCCCGCGATGTACTTGCTGTCGACGGGGTCAGCGGCCGTGTGTCGCTACTCGTAGCGCTCGATGTATGTGTGCGTTGCGTGTGGCCTTCTTCTTGGTTGAGTATGTGTGCCGGCTTGAGTCTGTCGATCGAGATTACAGATGTTCGTAAGGGCATCTGAATGGTAAATTGTTTGTTGCCGCGATGCAGAACCTTGAACGGGCCTTCGTAAGGTGGGGTCAATGGGCTTCGTACGGTGTCGATGCGCACGAAAACGTGTCTACACGTAGCTAAGTCTTTGTACACGAAAATCGTACCGTTGTTGTTATGTGACGTGCTGTTTGGAGATAGCCTTGACATCGTTTCGGTCAGCTGACGGGTGAATTCTGCGTCATCGTTTTTTGGCTGTGTAGGCGTAAAAAAATTTGACGGTATTCTTAATGTTGACCCGTATGTCATGAGAGCTGGGCTGACTTGCGAATCTTCGCGTAATGCGTTGCGTAGGCCCAATAGTACCATAGGTATTTCCTCGCTCCAATGTACGCCGGTGTTTCGCGCCATGAGCGCGGATTTCAAAGTTCGGTGCCATTTTTCGATTAGACCGTTCGCTTGTGGGTGAAACGCGGTAGTTCGAATCCGTGTTATGCCGAATTTCTTCATGAGTGCGTTGAATAATGACGACTCGAACTGTCTGCCTTGATCCGTTGTCACACGTAAGGGACACCCGAATCGGGCTATCCACCCTTCGAATATAGCCTTAGCAACAGTGTCGGCGGTGATATCACGAGTAGGTATTGCTTCGGGCCATTTAGTACAACGATCGATCATTGTTACCAGGTATCTATAGTCGTTGGACGGGGCCAGGGGGCCGACTATGTCTATGTGAATATGTTCGAAGCGCGCTGATTTTTGAAACTCGCCGAGCGGACTGATGGTACCGACTTCTTTGTTCATATTCGGCCAAAAGAATTTAGTGACCATTATCTTTCTTGTTGTACGGACCCCTGGGTGGCTAAGTTCGTGTTGTGCTTTGAAAGCTACAAAACGATAAGACGCTGGTAGGTACGGGCGTAAGTTGCCTGTTGACGTTTCGCAAGTGATACTCGTTGACCTCCGGGCAAAGTGATTTGTGAAAACTTTAGATTCGGGTTGGAAATGCTGGTCTTGAGTTCGTCGTCGTTCTGTTGGTCTTGAGCGAGTTGATCGTAGTCAATCGTAGATTGAGACAAGTCGATTTCTTCAATACGTGATAATGCGTCAGCCGCTTCGTTGTCATTTCCGTGAACGTATTTAATATTTGAGCAGAACTGACTTATGAAATGCAATTGCCGTTCTCTTCGTGGAGTATCGCTGGGACTCGGCGATCTTGTTAGCGCGTATGTTAATGGCTTGTGGTCGGTGAATATTGTTACGTCGTTGCCTTCTATCAGCCGACGAAGGTGTCTGATAGCGGTATACACGGCCAGGAGTTCACGATCGTATACGCTATATTTTCGTTGCGTCTCGCTCAATGTTTTTGAATAGAAAGAAAAAATTCATTACGCCATCGACTTTTTGTTGTAACGCGGCGCCGATGCTAGTGTTCGACGCGTCTGTGTATAAACATAATTTCGCGTTTAGAATTGGGTGCGTAAGCGTTGCCTTGAGTATGCTTTGTCGGCATTTCTCGAAGGCTTGCTCTCCTTCTTGGGCGTTTATCGGCGTTTTATCATTATTTTTTTTTTGCTGTTGTGTAGGTATTTATTCAATTCGTGTTGATGTTCGGCTTGATGTGGTAAACAGCTGCGATAAAAGTTGATCATGCCTAAAAATCTTCGTAGTTCTTGAACTGTCTGTGGTTTTGGGTAATTGACTATCGCTTGTATACGCTCTTGCGTGGGATTGATGCCATTTGCTGATACTTGATATCCGAGGAATTCTATGGTTTCTTTATCAAACTCGCACTTGTCGATGTTAAGACTGACGCCGTAAGTATTTAGGCGTTCGAGTAATATTTGTAAGTGCTGGCGATGTTCTTCCTGGTTATTTGAATAGACGAGTAGGTCGTCGACGAAACAAAATACCATGTTGTCCAGTCCTCGTAAAACCTCGTGCATGAAGCGTTGAAATGTTTGGCCTGAGTTGCGTAGGCCGAACGTCATGCAGTTGAATTCGAATATGCCGAAAGGTGTTATGATTGCGGTCTTCTGTGCGTCTTCTGCAGCTATAGGAATCCAGAAGTATGCCATTTTTAGGTCTAGTTTTGAAAATATTTTCTTGCCGTGTAATTGGTACGTAAAATCCTGAATGCGTGGAATGGGGTATCTGTCCGGTACGGTGACTGCGTTTAGTCTCCGGTAGTCACCACATACACGAAGTGACCCATCCTTTTTCTTGACGACGTGGAGAGGACTCGCCCACGGACTCTTCGACGGCTTGCATATACCCATCTCGATCATGCGCTCGAATTCTAGTTTTGCCGATTTGTATTTATCCGGCGGTAGGGGGCGCGGCCGTGAGTATATCGGCGGTCCTGTAGTTTCAATGTGATGTGTGACGGCATGCTTCACTGGAGTCTTGAGTGACATAGGCCGCAGAACATCAGGATATTTCTTCAATATATCGTGATATACGTGGTCTCGGTTGACGATGTGTATAGTTTCTTCGTTGCTGTAGTGAAATAAAAACGTATGGTACCTTGGACTTAAATTTTGGATTGCGACGACCTTATCGTTGGACATTTGTTCTTGCCGAAGTGAAACAACCCATACTAGGTGCAGACTTTTTAGCTTTTCATAAGTTATTAGTGGACGTTAACCAAAAGAAATTAATAGATCAAGTGACTAATTTGTGTACAGTTACAGCGCTAAGTTTGGCAAATCAACCGTCAATAACAACAGTTAACTCTTCATGTGAATTTAGCGCACTACTATTAGAGTATCTGAATATAACAAAACCTATGTGTTTTAAGGACACTCCATGTCATTCAGTGGAACATTAGATAGAAACAACCGGATCACCTGTGTTTGCAAAACCGAGGCCACTGCCACCTGATAAATATGACAGGGTCAAGGCCGAGTTTCAACGTATGATTGACATGGGAATATGCAGACCATCTAAGAGTTGCTGGGCGAGTCCCTTACATGTAGTCATCAAGAAAAATGGAGAATTGAGACCGTGCGGCGACTACCGTCGTTTAAACAGCATTACCAAACTCGACAGATATCCGATACCACGAATTCAAGATTGTACATATCTGTTGGCAGGAAAACGTATTTTCTCTCGGATTGATCTTCAGCGTGCTTATCATAATTTTAAAGTGAGAGAAGAGGATATTCCGAAGACGGCGATAACCACTCCATTCGGCCTGTTTGAGTTCAACAGGATGACGTTTGGTCTACGAAACGCCGCACAAACATTTCAAAGATTCGTGAACAACGTATTTCGAGACTTAGGATTTATCTTTTCCTACCTTGATGACGTAATAGTTGCATCGACCTCAAGGTTGGAGCATGAAAAGCATCTAAGAGAAGTTTTCAACCGCTTGGATCAATGGGGGCTCACTGTAAACTTATCAAAATGCGTATTTGGAAAATCTGAATTAGAATTTCTTGAATTTCACGTGTCCGAAAAGGGTCTGCGACCGCTAAATGATAGAGTAGAAGCGATATCGAAATACCCACAACCAAACACAGTAGAAGAGTTGCGCCGATTTTTAGGCATGGTAAATTTTTACAGGAGACATTTACCCCGAGCCGCAGAACTTCAGAGTATCCTAGACACCTACTTACACAATGCGAAGAAAAGAGACAAAACTCCAATTACATGGACCAAGGAGGCAATCGATGCATTCGAACAATGTAAAGCGAGCTTACAAAGCGCTGTTACTTTGTCCTTTCCTCTAGCGGACGCTCCTATAGCACTCATGACCGACGTTTCAGCCACATGCGCCGGAGCAGTACTGCAGCAAAGGGTCGGAGGAACTTGGCAGCCTCTGGCATTTTTCTCCAAAAAGCTCAGCGACGCGCAACAGAAGTATAGCACCTTTGATCGTGAATTGCTAGCAATCTACATGGCTATTAAACATTTCCGATATTTGGTAGAAGGAAGACCGTTAACCGTGTACACAGATCATAAACCACTTGTGTATGCATTTCAAAACAACAGTATTGGCAAACATGGTACACCCAGAAGGTTGAGGCATTTAGACTTCATATTACAGTTTTGTGTGGTACTAGAGTTCATTAGTGGAGCCGATAACATAGTGGCTGATACCCTATCGAGAATTTCATCTATATGCACTCCATCACCCATTAATTATGAAAAATTGTCGCATGCCCAAGAAACAGACCAGGAACTGAAAATATTGATGAACGCCGATAATTTAAGTTTTAAAAGAATGTTATTGACAGATAATAATATGTCAATATACTGCGAAGTATCGACAGATAAGGCACGACCATATTTGCATGCCGAGTTTCGTATGACAGCTTATAAAGCGATTCACGGAATCGGCCACCCAGGAATAAGGACAACAAGAAAGATGATAGCCGATCGCTATTTTTGGAAAGGCACGAACAAAGATGTCTCTGCATGGGCTAAGGCATGCCTAGAGTGTCAGAGGTCTAAGGTTCAACGACACACTATTTCACCCGTTGGTGCTTTTGAGAAAAGTAATCGGTTCGAGCACTTGCATGTCGATATTGTTGGTCCATTAAGTTACTGTAAAGGTTATAGATATTTAGTGACGATGTTAGATAGGGCCACGGGATGGCCCGAGGCACATCCAGTTAAGGACATAACCGCAGAAACTGTTGCTGAAATTATTTATTCAGGGTGGATCGCTAGGTTCGGGTGTCCACTAAGAATAACAACAGATCAAGGCCGACAATTTGAGTCCAATCTATTCGCATTACTTTCAAAACGCATGGGTATCAGTAAGCTGAGAAATACTGCTTACCATCCACAGTCTAATGGCGCAGTTGAACGTTGGCACCGATCGCTAAAAACTGCTTTAATGTGTAGAGGAAACACAATAGATTGGGTGAACGAATTACCCTCTGTACTGTTAGGATTAAGGGCTACGTTACGAGACGATACAAAGGTCAGCGCTGCAGAGTTGGTGTACGGCGAAGTGTTGCGTTTACCTGGAGATTTCTTTTCGCTGTCAAAGCTTGAAGTCTCTGAGAACGATACATTTGTGCTAGAACTACGACAAAGGATCCGGAAAATATCATCCGTTCCGAGACGGGAGTTGAAACAAGGCCAAATATTTGTTCATCCAGAATTAAAGAACTGCAGTCAAGTTTTTATACGTTGTGACCAAGTTTCGAAGCCTTTGACTGCACCATACTCTGGTCCCTATCAAGTTTTAGAAAAATATGACAAATATTTCAAGATATTATGTAATGGTGTAAAGAAAAATATAAGTATAGATCGCCTTAAACCAGCCTTTGTAATAGAAAGTGACTCGTGCCAAGATTTAACTATTCCTAAAAAGGAAGAAACAAACCCAAATAACGAAAAACGAACAAGATCGGGTCGCGTAATTAAACCGGTGGTTCGATTTAGCTCATGACCCGTACCTGTACGAAGTTATTCTACAACTTTTTAATTACTGTAACATGTGTGTACTGTGTGTGTGTGTAACTGTTTAGTTTTTACTAACTAGCTATTTAGAGGACAATTATTTAGTGGATCAATATTATTTAATGTAACCGTATGTGTTTATACATATAAAATTTATATTGTTTATCATGTAAAGTGACCAGGTAGGAAATGTAATCTTAATACTGTATTACCTAGAAAGTTATAGAAACAGACGCCAATTTTAAATGTTATAAAAAAAAAAATTGTCTAATTATTGTTAGGAATATTTTTTTTTTCTTTTATTTAAGGGGGGGAGCTATGTGCCTGCAGCACATTTCCTTTTTAGTACGATGAGATCACAAGACTCTCGTTACTCAATTACAGATAGGTAGATTTATAAGTCAGTCGACCAAATACCTCTGTACAGATTGTATGTCTTTCAAATATAAATAGTTATGTGTTTATGGAGTTTCATTGAAGGAGCCTTAGAACACAACTTACACTAATATAAGAGGACACAACACTGGTTACTTTGATGGCGTTCACGCTGAGATCGGTGACGCGGTCGATAAGTTTCCTCTGGTGTAGGTCGACTAACAGTTTGTGGTATACTAGGAAGTCTGCACCCAGTAATGAGGTTTTAACATCGGCGACTACGAATGTCCACTTGAAGCTTCTTCGTAAACCTAGGTTAAGCTCGAGTGTGCGCTCTCCATAGGTACGAATCTCTGTTCCGTTTGCCGCGAACAATTTGTAGGCATTCTCGGCCGGTTTATATTTCTTATTTCGGACGGCTAATACCGATATGCCGGCTCCTGTGTCGACGAGAAATCTCTCTCTGTTGTTGATGTCGATCACGCATAGGCGGCGAGATGTGTGGTTTACATCGCCAAAGTCGATGTACTTTTTAGTTTTCCTGCTTACTCTTGTAACAAGGTGATTCGCATTTCCGAGCTTTGTCGCCGTATTGATAGTGATAACGACATAGCCAGTCGACGTCGTTCGGGGTGCGCGCGTGACTGGCGCGCGGCCTTGAATGTGTGCGAGAGCGGCTACGCTGGTGGCTGGCAACGTGCGGGCGGGGGCGGCGTTGTGATGTATATTGCTGATTACTTCGTAGCTCGGCGACTTCGAGAGATAGCTTTTCGATTTGTTTGCAAAGCATGCTGATTTGCAGATTTGTGACGGAGTTTTGTTGTACTTCGTTGACTGATGCTGACGGGGGGGCTACGGAGACCGCGGCGACTGTTGGTTCGAAGTGTTCCATCATTTTGTCGGCCATCGCAGCTAGGACTTCGAGTGGAGATTCAGTGTTCACGGATAGTACCGCGCGAACTTGTGTGGGCAGGTGATTGAGCCACATGACCTTGAGCGCTTCGTTGGACAAAAGCTTGCCACTTAGGTCGCGTATTTTACGCAGCAGCTGGCTCGGTTTCTGGTCACCGAGTTCGAGACCACTGAGAAGTTTCTGGAGCTGGCGATGGTCTGATTCTTGGTATGTGGAAATCAGTCTTTCTTTCAGTGCGCTGTATTTACCGGTGGCTGGCGGTTCCAGTATGATGTCGGCGATTTGTTTCAGGTCGCTGCAGCCGAGTAGTGGGACGACAAGGTTGAATTTTTGCTCGTCGCCAATTTTGCTGGCAACGACGGCGGCTTCAAACTGCGCGAACCAAAGACGAGGATTTTGGCGCCAAAATGGTGGTAGTCGAGCAGGCAGCGAGATTGTAGCTACGTCGTTCTTCATCGTTGTGACGCCTAATACATCGCTGAAATCTTCGTTCTTCGACATTTTTCTTTAATATTTTCTGCAGGGATTCAGGGTCTTGATATTAAGTACTTTTTTCTTCGGGGTCACCAATTTGGAGGGAGGAATCTTCCAGGTAAAATAAAACTTGCGTGTCCGATATGATCTGTGTATTTCGACTTCAAATGCCCTGTTTATATTCACACGTTCTATGGTACAAGTAGTGGTATGCCTAATTATTTACATTTATCAATGCAGTATTATTATTTACGATGTTAAGCACTCGCCGAGTCGCGGTGCGGGGGTGCGCGGGGCGAAGCCGGGCGCCGGCCGCCGTGAGCCCGCGCTGCGAAACTATAAATATAGGTCGCTACGCGGAGGCGTTCCTTCCACCCGATCTTCCAGGTGAAGAGCATTTGCCCTCTCACCGGGATCGAACTCGAGAAGCCCCACAAAAGCGGCATCGTCGGCCAATGCCACAGATGTCAGCTATACGGACATTCGCAGGCTCACTGCAACGCCAAGCCCAGGTGCGTTAAGTGCCTGGGCGACCACGGCACAGCAGAGTGCCCACGGCCGAAAGACCGCGCGCTCTGCACTGAGCCACCGAGCTGTGTCCTCTGCGGCACGACCGGCCACACGGCCAACTATCGCGGGTGCCCCAAGGCCCCCAAGTCCTCCTCCCCCAAAATGTCAAAGCGTGCAAATACACGCCAACAACGGGAGGCCCCCGAGACTCAGATCCCAACAAAATTGAGCCCCCAAAGACCCAGTCCTTGGAACAAGCTCAACCATGAGAAGGCCTTCCCAGCCCTCACGGCAACAGCCCCCCAACCCCCACCCCCTCCACCCACCGCCGCCTTGCAGGATCCTCGTATCCGCCCTGGTACGGCACAAAAAGTGGTTCCAATACCACCACCCCCAACCCCCAAGACCACCCCAGTGGTCCAAAGGCCCCCCCCTCCTCCCATGACAGCTAGCAACATTGATCCCTTCAATGTTATCTCCAGCACTTTCCTTGTCTTCCTCACCCCCCGGGCCAAGCAAATGGCCGAGGAATTAGTCGCCGCCAGAAAAGCGTTCGACATATATCGCATCCAAGCGATATACCATGCGTACCCAGAGGTACTAGCAGCCCTCCAATCTTTTGTCCCCCCTAGCACCCAATAATGGATTGCAGGAATATCGAGCGAACCAAGCCCCGATCCCTCAAGCTGGCATACTACAATGCCAACGGCATCAGAGACCAGAAATGTGAGATCTCTGTCTTCCTCCGGGACCATCAAATAGACATTCTTCTCGTTCAAGAGACCTTCCTTAAGCCCAATCATCGTGACCCCCGCATTGCGAACTACCGCCGAGTACGTAATGACAGGACAAGATGCCACAAGGGCGGCACCCTAATATACTACAAAAAGTCCCTATACTGCATCCCTATGGACCCTCCCCCCTCTCAAGACTCGAAGTGTCAACCTGCCGAATTGGCATGACAGGTCACCAGCCGATCACCATAGTATCGGTCTACCTCCCCCCCACTAGTTGTGCTGAAAACTATGCGCTTCTGTCAGATGACATCTCCCTTCTCCTTGGAATGAGTGACTCCGTAATCATAGCCGGCGACCTCAATGCCAAGCACACTGCCTGGAACAGCACCAGGACCAACACCAGAGGCAGACACCTATTTGACCTCTCCTCCCTGTTCAACTTTGATGTTGTGGGCCCTCTGACCCCAACTCACTTTCCCCCTGCCCCCGGTCAAACCCCCGACGTCCTCGACGTGGCACTTCTGAAAAATGTCAACCTACGGTTAGACTCTATAGAAGTGTCCCACGAGCTTGACTCCGACCACCGACCAGTCATCATCCGACTGGCTCCCCGCGTTGGCCTTTATGACCCTGACCAACGCCCCATGACCAAAGTGGTAACGGACTGGAAGAAAGTAGGCGAATGTCTGAAATCTACCAGATCCCCCCACTTAGACTCTATTCCCGCTGTTTTGGACTCAATCGCGGGCACGACGGCCGCAATCGACTCGTTCACAGAACACGTACAGTCAGTCGTGAACGACTGTTCAAGGGAGATCTCAGCGACGGACTACCGCCGCGGAAAGCTCCCTGACGTCATACGTGAACTGCTGACCGAGAAGAATGCAGCCGTCCGGGCCTACAGCAACTTCCCCTGCAACGCAAACAAAGCTCATATGCGCTATTTGCAGCGAACTGTAAAGAAGCGCATAAAGGAGTGGCGTGAAGCCAGCTGGGACAAGTTGCTGAGCGAACTAGAGCCAAACCACCAAGCCTTCTGGGACCTTCAAAGGAAACTCAAATCCAGAGAAGAAGTCACCATTCCCCCCTTAATCCGACCGGATAAAACCATCGCCTTTGACGATGACGACAAGGCTGAATGTCTAGCCATCAGCCTAGAAGCCCAATGCTCCCCCAGCGCTCAACCAGTAGACCCAGCTCACCTCCTGAAGGTTGACGCAGAGGTCGAACGCAGAGCTTCCCTCCCACCCGTCGAAGACCCTGAAGATCCTCTGCCTCCCGTCACTCTAGACGAAGTGCAGGATATTATCAGAGGCCTCAAACCCAAAAAAGCTCCCGGTTCTGACGGCATCACCAACAAAGTGATCAGACTCCTCCCCGCCCACCTGATCATCCTACTGGCCACCATCTTCAAAGGAGCCATGGGCAACAATATCTTCCCACAAACGTGGAAGGAAGCGACCGTTATAGGCATTCCTAAGCCCGGCAAGCCAAGATCTGAGCCTTCGAGCTATCGTCCCATCAGCTTGCTAAAAGTCCTCGGAAGGTATATGAAAGGCTTATTTATAAGCGTCTCAGAGCCTTTGCCGAGAACAAGGGCCTCATCCCCGACGAACAATTCGGGTTCCGCTCTCGGCACTCCAGTGTCCAACAAGTCCTCCGCATCACCGAGCATATTCACGCAGGATTCCTACGTGGTATGAAGACAGGTGTTATTTACTTCGATATAGCGAAAGCCTTTGACAAAGTCTGGCACAACGGCTTAATATACAAGCTGTACCAACTCGGCGTGCCTGACCGTCTCGTGCTCATCCTGCGAGACTTCCTGTCAAACCGAACTTTCCGCTACAAGACCGAAGGAGCTGTCTCCCCCTCCCACCTCATCCGGGCCGGAGTCCCCCAGGGCTCCGTACTGGCCCCTCTGATCTTCACGCTATTCACCAGCGACATCCCCAAAAGTAAAAAGGCTCACCTCGCTCTCTTCGCAGACGACACAGCCATTTACTGCTCAGGAACCAACCCCAATCAAATAAAACTAAATCTCCAGACCGCTGTCAACGCTCTTGCTGACTGGTTTAAAAAATGGAGAATAGAAGTCAATCCCGAAAAGAGCCAAGCGGTACTCTACTCGAGACCGCCGCGCAAACCCACCCTTCCCCGACCAATCATCATGTCTGACAAGCCGATCCCTTGGGAAAAGCGAGCCAAATACTTAGGTGTTATCCTAGACGAACACCTCACCTTCGGAGAGCATATAAGGACGGTACGCTCGCGCGCCGCCTACGCTCTCTCTCGTCTCCACTCTCTCCTCATCCCGCGCAGCAAGCTGTCCCTCAAGTGCAAAATGCGCCTGTACACAGCCTGCATACGCCCCATCATGACATACGCCTGTGTAGTCTTCGCACACGCCAAGCCCAGTCATATCCATAGGATGCAGACACTCCAAAACCGCTTTCTTCGCAGAGCAACAAACGCCCCTTGGTTCGTCCGAAATGAGATCCTCCATCTAGATCTCAAAATCCCCACTATCCAGCATTTCATGAAACGCCTCTCCAAGCGTTTCTTTGACACAGCCGCTGTACATCACAACCCTCTGGTTGTCGCGGCAGTAAATTACTCCCCCTCCAAAATTAGCAAGCTTCGCCGACCTAGGCACGCTCTCACCGACCCTGATGACCCCATTACCCTCCTTCAAGAGGCCAATAGGGCCACTAGTACAAAACACAAAAAACCGACCTACCGACCTCGCCGCCGAGGTCCGACGCGACGCGTTCAACGTAGTAATCGCCCCCCCCGTCCCTTGTCCGATGTAGGCCAGCCCGCGCCGCAGCTGAGCCAGTAAATATAAATTCCCAACTATGACCTCTGAGTTTGTTTCGGACGTTTCTTCTCAGAGCTAGTACTAGGAAACGCCGCGGTCATCAAACCGAAATAAAAATAAAAATTCGATCCAGCCGTCCCTTGCTGTTCTTCTAGCGACACCCTAAGCCGAGGTTCGTACCCCACAGGCAGTACCGGCGTTAGGGTAGGGCGCGGTTGGGCGACCGCCCAGGGGCGCCGGACTCTAAGGGGCGCCGTTAAGCGGCGCCCCTTTATATTCCCATCTCTGTAAGCGAAAAAAAAAAACGATGTGTTGGCAACACTAGAATGGAACGCAGTGCTCAATCCGTTCGGTCGGAGCACTACATACATACAGTTCATTTTACTGGGAATCCCCGACCACAGAGAAACACATTATCTATCTCTTTTTAACATTTTAGTTCAAAAGAGTTGGCGTTATTTTTGATGGAGCGGAACACAGCTCATTCATTCAATCGGTGCACGCACTTAAAAACAGTTATCGCAATTAGATATTTTAAAACAAACAGACGCAGTAATCAGGCGGTCCACGCTAAGTTACGAAGTGCATGTTTTTTACTTTTTGTCGCCGACTACAGAGTGACATAGGTTTTATCCAAAAAGTTGAAATACAAATAGTGTTTAAGTAGGTATTTGCTTTATGACGGATTATTTCACTAATTAGGTAAGTACAATTTTATTTTAACTATCTTTACTTATTATACTAAAGAGGTAACATTTGTTTGTTTGTTTATGTTATGTTTGGAGTGGGGTAATCTATTTAAAGTAAATTATATATTTTAAAATATCTCTGGAAATGACTATATAATATTGATGAAATTTTAACACGGAGATAATAAATGAATGTCGAGGAGGTACGGTCAAGTGTAAAAGTGGATGAACAGTGTTCATTCGTAAGCCTTTGTGTTAAAGGTGAATAGTGTCCACCGACTTTTGCATCTGACTGTAAGTGTATGTGTGTATGTACGTGGTACGGAATGAATACGGAATATATGTATGTATAGGTACGGAACTCTAAAAGGTATAGGTGTAAACTGTTTGTTTCGATTGTTACGATGTTCGATTATGTATCAAGTAGTGTTAAATAATATGTACCTCGAGTGCGGTAAAGCAAAATTAATAAAATTCTTGATAAGCAGATATTTAATTCTGCACAAATTTGTTTAAACAGATAGGTCATAGGAACTGAAACATATTACCATTTTTGTTTTTCTTCTTAATTTTTTTTGACAATATTATTCCGTACCTATGTAGGTACAGTACATAGAAGTCATTTTTTCGGGAACGAGTGGATGATCGTGATTTTTTTCATACAAATCTAAGCACTATCACGTAACACAAGCTATTAAATATAACATTTCACAATTATTCCGCTGCCATGACAATATTACCTTACCTAGATTTTTCGATCGTAGTTCACGTGTATGCTAACGCTTTCCTGAATATAAAGCGTTTTTGGTCGTCCTCACTCAATAGCGTTATATTTAATTAATTTATATAAATGATCGGACTTACGCAGATTTAATTTGTTGCAGATTTGATTAGTACAAAATGTCTGAACACGTTGATCCTTTCAAGAGAAAACCATCTGGGTCAAAATATAGAAAACGAAAAGCAGAAAAAGAGAAGGAATTTGAAAAAACAAAAAAGTTTATGAATATAGGCAAATATATTACAACAAAAAATCAAGACCTTAATGTGGCATCTACATCTGAAATACAAGCGAATGCATCGGTAGTGGAGTCTCTGTCTGACAAGTCAGATCAGTTAGCTGTTGAAGAGATTGTGGACGAAGTTTCCCGAAGTGAGGAGACAAGTTGTGTTACAATTACAGATGCTGCTCAGGATTACACTATTGGTGATGTACAACAAATACAAATTCTAGATGACGTTAGTTCTCTTGTTATTATATCGTTAGTTATATCGGATCCAGCCACTTGGCCACTCACTCGAAATAGCAAAATTATTGATCATATAATAACTAATGGCCCAGTGCAAACTCACATTGATAATTATCCAAAGAATGATACGGGGCGACATTTCTCAAATTCTCATTTTACCAAAAAACTTGAAAACAATGAAATAATTCAGCGTCGTTGGATTACCAACGACGCTGAATTATTTCATTGTTTTCAAGTTTTTTCAAATAGCCGGCAACAAAAACAGTAAACTCGATTTTTAGAAACTGAGTATATTAATACTCAGTTTCTAAAAATCGAGTTTACTGTTTTTGTTGCCGGCTATTTGATAGCAGCTCAACGTCGAATTTAGCATCTGTAGAATATAACGACTGGAAACACTTATCAGAAATGTTAAAAGTTCATGAAAGTAGCACTTTTCATAAGAAGTTTTACCTCTCTTGGATTGAGACTGAACTAAGATTAAAAACGGGAAAAACAATAGATTGTCAAGAGCAACATTTGATTAGAAAGGAAACTACAAGGTGGAATAATATTTTGTCTAGATTAATGCATATTACACTGTATTTAGCTGAAAACAATATGGCGTTTAGAGGTACTTCCGACAGACTATATACGCCAAATAATGGAAAGTTCTTGGGTTTAGTACAACTACTAGCCAAATTTGATCCAGTTATGGTGGAGGACTTGCGATTAGCTGTAAAGGGTGATGTTTCTGACCACTACTGCGGAAAAGACATTCAAAATGAATTAATAGAGCTGATGGGTGAAAAAGTGAAGTCAGAAATCATATCACGTGCAAAGAAATCGAAATATTATTCTATTATAGCTGACTGTACTCCGGATATTAGTCATATAGAACAGCTTTCACTGACAATACGATTTGTTGATTTATCATCAGATGTCGATAAAATATCAGTAAAAGAGCATTTCATAGAATTTATACCTGTTAATGAGTCGACTGGTGAAAGGCTGACTGAAGTTATTATTAATATTTTAAATAAATACGGACTGGAATTGAACGATTGTAGAGGTTAGGGCTATGACAACGGAGCAAACATGAAAGGAAAAAATATTGGAGTTCAAAGGAGAATTCTGGACATAAATCCTTTAGCTGTATATACGAGTATACCGTGTGGCTGTCATAGCTACAATCTCGTACTATGCGATGCCGCTAAGTCATCTGTAAAATCTGTCACTTTGTTTGGAGTACTTCAGAGGTTGTTTACGTTGTTTTCAGCTTCTGTTCATCGATGGAAAATTCTGACCGATCACTTGGGATTTGTACACTATAAAAAAAACTCAGTGACACGCGTTGGGAAGCAAGAATATGCAGTGTTAAAGCAGTCCGTTATCAAATTAGCGCCGTCCATGACGCTTTAATCACTTTGGCTATTGAAACTCAGCAAACTGATGTTCAAGTCTCTCATGAGGCTACTACTCTAGCCGAACAGCTAAAAGATTTCGGCTTCATAGTTTCATTGGTTGTCTGGTATGACATACTTTTTCAAATTAATGTCTGTAAAAATTTTATTAGTTTTTTTAATAAATGTTTATTTCTTTTCATAAATGGTTATTTCATTATTATCCTTCGCCTTTTTTCGTATGGGTTTGAATTGCAGTTAGGGGGCGCCGTAGAAATCTCGCCCAGGGCGCTGGTAGTACTAAAACCGGCACTGCCCACAGGGGGTGCCCTTAGCGTGTAGTCGCTTAGCTTTTAGTAGCCCTGGCTGGAGGCTTTAAATTCACTTAAGGCAGCCACAGGATAGTCCGGTTAAGTAGTACCGACCTCTCAAGGTCAACTACGAGATGCCATATTAAAAAACAAAAACAAAAGGAGGCGTTCCTCAAAAAGATTCCGCGTCGCGCGCTCGCCCTGTGCGGACGTGTCTACCTCCGCTCCGCCGCTCTCGTCTACCTAGCCGCGCTTTTCGACTCGCCGCGCTATCGCAGATCGCTCGTGCCCGCGTGCGTCGAGTTTCTCGGGTGTGTCAGTGTACTGTGAAGTGCCTACGTTGCTGCACCTGCCGAGCAGTGTATCGCCCTGCATCCAATGCTGCAGCAACGCTCTGTCCTATTCCTGCAGAGTGGTCAAAACGTACATCATATTCCTCTAGCAGAATAACGGTCAAACGTACTCTAGTCGGTCGGGTTGGCTCGCGAAAGTGAGTTGATCTCTCCGACTCCGATCAATCCCCGTTTCAACGCGCCCTAGGCGTCGGTACTCCTGCCCGATCCTCCTGTGTGTGTGTGTGTGTGTGTGTATGTGTGTGTGTGTGTGTGTGCGTGTGTGTGTGTGTGTGTGTGTGTGTCGTGTAGTGTAGTGTCGTGTAGTGTCGTGTCGTGCACCGAAGCTGCTCGGCGCCGGACTAACCAGGTCAGTAGGTACACACTTCATCACACATCAGGTATCTCTCTATCATGGACGCAAGTCCAAGTCCCCTCTCTCACTACCAGGCGCTTCTTGCCCTGGTCAACGACGTCCTATTAAAGGACCCGGATGTTCGCGCCAAGTATGGCCATAAATTATCTACCCTACAGCAGATAGCCCCCGCTCCCCAGCCCGCCCCCGCTGAAACAGAGGTGTCTATGGACACCGAGGTGTTTTCAGCCAAACGCCCCGTCCCTCTCTCCTCTGATTCCTCCGAGGAGTCTTCACCCTCTTCCCCGGACGATGAAGCTGAAGGCTTCATCGTCCTGGGAAGATGCCAGGTCTTAATGCCAGGTCTACACAGACTGGCATTAAGGTGACCCTCCCATCCTCTAGGGACTACCGGGAGCTGACAAAGCTCCTCCGCAACAGAGGTGTGGCCTTCCACACCTACTCCCTCCCGGAAGAGCGCCTCACCCGGGTCGTCATTCGCCGCGTGCCCAAGGAGTTAACCTCCGAAGAGATTAAGGCGGACCTCATCTCACAGGAAATCCCTGTGAAGGAAGTCCACCGCATGCACAAGGCATGCGGTAAAATTCCATACGATATGGTCCTTGTAATCTGCAACCCAGCAGAAGGATCTGCCCTCCACCCTATCTTCCTAGTGAAAAGTGTCTGCTCTCTCACAGGGATCATCTCAATAGAGAAGCCACATAAGAGCGGCACTGTTGGCCAATGCCACAGGTGCCAACTCTATGGCCACTCCCAGGCTCACTGTCACGCCAAACCCAGGTGCGTTAAGTGCCTGGGCGATCATGGCACGGCAGAGTGCCCCCGCCCCAAGGACCGAGCGCTCTGCAAAGAGCCACCTAGTTGTGTCCTCTGCGGCGCAACCGGCCACACGGCCAATTATCGCGGATGCCCCAAAGCCCCTAAGTCCTCCTCCTCCAAGTTAGCCAACCGGGCTAACGCACGCCAAAAGCGTGAATCCCCAGGGAGTCAGATCCCAGAGCGACTGTGCCCTCAAAGGCCCAGTCCCTGGAACCAGCTGAACCACCAGAGGGCCTTCCCGGCCCTCGTGGCGACTGCTCCCCAGACCCCCCCAGCCACCCCCGCCTGGAAGGACAAGGATCCTCGTATCCGTCCTACCACGGCCCAAAAGGCGGCTCCGTCCCCTCCTGCCCCTGCACCTCTGGCTGCAGCTTCAACCCCTACACCCCCTCCCTCGACCCCTTTGTCAGGAAACGGCCCCACAGATGCGTTTAACGTCATCTCGGGGACCTTCCTTATTTTTATGTCGCCCCGCGCCAGACAGATGGCAAGCGAATTAAAAGTAGCTATAGCAGCAGGCAATCTGCAAGCCATTATTAATATATATAATGCGTATCCTGAAATTACGCACGCCCTTTCCTCCCTCGCCTCCAATAAAAATTAATTAATGGATAATACGGCCATACAGAGAACCAAGCCCCAATCCCTCAAGCTGGCTCACTTCAATGCCGACGGCGTCAACCTTCCTTCGAGAGCACCAGATAGACATCTTCCCCACTCAAGAGACCTTTCTCAAGCCTAGTCACCGCACACCCCTAATTGCTAACTACCGTGTAGTTCGCAACGACAGGCTGCGGTGCCACAAAGGCGGTACCCTTATTTATTTCAAAAGGGCTCTTCATTGGATCCCAATGGACCCTCCACCCCTCTCACCACTCGAAGTTTCAATATGCCGTCTCGGCATGACAGGCCACCGACCTATTATTAGAGTGTCGGCCTATCTCCCACCCATCTCCGCTGTAGAGAATCATCAACTCTTAGCAGACGACATTGCCCTACTTCTTGGGTTGAGTGACTCCGTTATAATAGCGGGCGACCTCAATGCCAAACACACAGCCTGGAATAGCACCAGGATCAATTCCAGAGGCAGACTCTTGTTTGACCTCTCCACCCACTTAAACTTCGATGTCGTAGGCCCCATGACCCCCACTCACTTCCTCTATTCACCCGACCACACCCCACGTCCTCGACATAGCGCTCCTAAAGAACGTCAACCTACGGTTAGACTCTATAGAAGCACTATCAGAGCTATCGTCTGACCATCGCCCAGTCATCATTCCACTGGCTCCCCGCACTGGCCTCCCTGACCCAGGTCAAGCACCCCAAACGAAAGTGGTAACGGACTGGAGGAAAGTAAGCGATCGGCTGAAATCGTGGTGGATTTGATGATCGACTGAAATCCACCACATCCCCCCACTTGGACTCCATACCTGCACGCCTCGACTCTATCGCTGACACGACAGCTGCGATCGACTCGTTCACGGATCACGTACAGTCAGTACTGAACGAATGTTCAAGGGAGGTTACAGTGACAGAAGACTGTCGCTGGAGACTCCCTGCTGACTTGCGTGAGCTGTTGACCGAGAAGAACGCGGCGGTCCGTGCCTACAGCAGATTCCCCTGCGCGGCTAACAAAACCCATATGCGCTATTTACAGAGAACTGTAAAAAGGCGTGTATCGGAGTGGCGTGAGGCTGGCTGGGATAAGATGCTGGATGAGTTAGAGACCACCCATCAAGCCTTCTGGAACCTTCAGAGGAAACTAAAATCCAATGAAGTTGTGACCATGCCTCCCCTAGCTCGCCCTGACAATTTCATCGCCTTCGATGACGATGACAAGGCTGAATGCCTCGCCTCTTGCCTAGAAGACCAGTGCTCCCCCAGCCTCCTACCAGTAGACCAAGCTCATCTCCTTGAGGTTGACGCTGAAGTCGAACGTAGAACCTTCCTCCCACCCGTTGACGACCCTGAGGATCCCCTGCCCCCATCACTCCTGATGAAGTGCAGGACATCGTCAAAGGTCTTCAACCCAGGAAAGCGCCCGGCTCTGACGGTATCACCAACAGAGTGATCCGCCTTTTCCCTGCCCACCTGATCATCCTCTTGACCACCATCTTCAATGGTGCACTAGGAAATAACATTTTCCCACAAACGTGGAAAGAAGCCACCGTCATAGGCATTCCCAAGCCCGGTAAGCCTAAAGCTGAACCCACCAGCTACCGTCCCATCAGCTTACTCAAAGTTCTTGGTAAGATTTATGAGAGGCTTATATATAAGCGACTCAGAGCCTATGCCGAGAACAAGGGCCTCATTCCTAATGAACAATTCGGGTTCCGTACCCAACACTCCTGTCCCCAACAGATCCTACGCATCACTGAACATATTCACGCAGGTAAGTACACAGGCGTAGTTTACTTCGATATAGCGAAGGCGTTTGACAAAGTCTGGCACAACGGCTTAATCTATAAGCTGTACCAACTCGGTGTGCCTGACCGTCTCGTTCTCATCTTACGGGACTTTCTGTCAAACCGCACCTTTCGCTATAAAATCGAAGGAGCGCTCTCCTCCCCCCGCCCCATCCGGGCAGGTGTCCCCCAGGGCTCTGTATTAGCCCCCCTCATTTTCACGCTTTTCACCAGCGACATCCCGAAAAACAGTAAAGCTCAAGTCGCTCTGTTCGCAGACGACACAGCCATCTACTGCTCGGGATACAGTCCAGTTCAGATACGCCTCTATCTCCAAAGAGCAGTCAACTGCCTAGCTGACTGGTTTAAGAAATGGAGGATTGAAGTCAATCCCCTAAAAAGCCAAGCGGTACTCTATTGGAAACCGCGGGTCAGCGTCACCCTTCCACGTCCCATCACCATGGATGGCAAGCCGATCCCTTGGGAGAAGCAAGCCAAGTACCTTGGTGTTATCCTCGATCAAAACCTCAAATTCTCAGAGCACATTAAGACGGTCCGCGCTCGCGCCGCCTTCGCTCTTGGTCGACTCCACCCCCTCCTCAACCCACGTAGCAAGCTATCGCTCAGGTGCAAAATGCGCTTGTACACAGCCTGCATACGCTCGATTATGACCTACGCTTGTCCAGTCTTCGCACATGCCAAGCCACGTCATATCCATAGGATGCAAGTAGTCCAAAACCGATTCCTCCGTAAAGCCACAAACGCCCCTTGGTTCGTCCGTAATGAGATCCTCCATCTTGATCTCAAAATCCCCACCATCCAGCAGTTCATGAAACGCCTCTCCAAGCGTTTCTTTGACACTACTGTCAAGCACCGCAATCCTCTTATAGCAGCGGCTGCCAATTACACTCCCTCCACCATCTCCCGCCTTCGCCGCCCTCGGCATGCTCTTACAGACCCCGATGACCCCATTACCCTCCTCCAAGAGGCCAATAGGGCCACCAGCACACTACACAAACACAGACCGACCTACCGACCTCGCCGCCGAGGTCCATCGCGACGCGCTCCACGTAGTATTCCCTCCCCCGTCCCTTGTCCGATGAAGGCCAGCCCGCGCCGCAGCTGAGCCAGTAATTATAATAATGTCCCAACAATGACCTCTGAGTTTGTTTCGGCGTTTCTTCTCAGAGCTAGTACTAGGAAACGCCGTGGTCATCAAACCATCAAGTATAACTTTCGATCCAGCCGTCCCTTGCTGTCCTCTCCAGCGACGCCCTAAGCCGAGGTCCGTACCCCACAGGGGGTGCCCTTAGTGCGTAGTCGCTTAGTTTTAAGTTAGTCTTATGCCCTGGCTGGAGGCTTTAATTTTTAATTAAGGCATTCACAGGAAAGTTCGATTAAGTAGTAACGGTCTCTAAAGTAGCCTACCTACGAGATGCCATATCAAAAAAAAAAAAAAAAAATGAGGCGTTCCTTTTCGTCGTGGGACTCCGTCGGGTGAAGAACTCTGCCGCGCTGTACCTGGTGTGTAGTCTTCGTGTACAGATCTCCACTGCGATTCATCCTTCGTGTACAGATCTCCACTGCGATGTATCAGCTCCGCGTGTCAGTCTTCGTGTACAGATCTCCACTGCGATGTATCAGCTCCGTGTGTCAAAACGTACTTCCGTATCATATTCCTTTAACAGCAAAACGCCCTTTTCAGGGCGACCTCAGTTTCTATTAACAGATGTCATAAAACGTACGGCGTCTTTTTCGAGACGGTGTTGTTCGATTGTTTCTTGATGGAATATAGTCAAAAACGTATGTTGGTAAGGTAAGGTTTTGGAGGTACGGTAAATAAGGTACTGGTTTTGGAGGTACGGTAATTATGTATGTGATGTTATGTCACTACAAGACAGTGTAAGATACTTGTTAGAATCAGGTGAAAGTAGCACAACCAGCACAATTTTGAACATAGACAAATTTTGGGGAGCTGTTGGAAAAATATTAATAATTTTAGCTCACGCTAGCCTCCGCCTGTTCAGCTGCCGGAGGTGCGGGCGCTGGACGCGGCTGGCGCGCTCTCATGCGTTGCCATGCGTACAAAATGATGCCAACCACGATGATCCCAACTAAGATGTAGATGGCGACATAATGGTGTATGTCATGGAATGTCAATTGATCTGCCCTGTTCCTGACTGGATTTCATTTCTTTGAGTGCTTTTTCTATCGCCTTTATGTCTTCTCGTTCTCCGGTGATATCGTCTGTCTCATTCAGTGGAGCGATGAGAGGTATAGACAGATTAATTATGTGATTTATTTTTCCCGCTTAAACCTCTCAACCGATTTTGATGAAATTTGGCACAGACAATCTTTAGACCCTGAGAAAGAACATAGGCTACCTTTTATCCCTTTTTTTTTTTTTTTTTTTTGATATGGCATCTCATAGTTGACCTAGAGAGGTCGTCACTATTTAACCGGGCTATCCTGTGGCTGCCTTAAATGAATTTAAAGCCTCCGGCCAGGGCTATTAAAAGCTAAGCGACTACGCTAAGGGCACCCCATAGTGGGGTACGAACCTCGGCTTAGGGTGTCACTAGAAAAACAGCAAGGGACGGCTGGATCGATTTCTTATATTTGATTCGGTTTGATGACCGCGGCGTTTCCTAGTACTAGCCCTGAGAAGAAACGTCCGAAACAAACTCAGAGGTCATAGTTGGGAGTTTATATTTACTGGCTCAGCTGCGGCGCGGGCTGGCCGTCATCGGACAAGGGACGGGGGAGGGGGCTACTACGTTGAACGCGTCGCGATGGACCTCGGCGGCGAGGTCGGTAGGTCGGTCTTTTCTTGTGTATTGTGCTGGTGGCCCTATTGGCCTCTTGGAGGAGGGTTATGGGGTCATCGGGGTCTGTGAGGGCATGCCGTGGACGGCGAAGGCGGGAGATGGTGGAGGGGGGGTAGTTAGCAGCCGCTGCTATAAGAGGATTGCGGTGCTTGGCAGCAGTGTCAAAGAAACGCTTGGAGAGGCGTTTCATGAACTGCTGGATGGTGGGGATTTTGAGATCAAGATGGAGGATCTCATTACGGACGAACCAAGGGGCGTTTGTGGCTTTACGGAGGAATCGGTTTTGGACTACTTGCATCCTATGGATATGACGCGGCTTGGCATGTGCGAAGACTGGACAAGCGTATGTCATAATCGGGCGTATGCATGCTGTGTACAAGCGCATTTTGCACCTGAGCGACAGTTTGCTACGCGGGCTGAGGAGGGGGTGGAGTCGACCCAGAGCGAAGGCGGCGCGTGAGCGGACCGCCTTAATGTGCTCTGAGAAGTTGAGGTGTTGGTCGAGAATCACACCTAGGTATTTGGCTTGCTTCTCCCAAGGGATCGGCTTGCCGTCCATGGTGATGGGCCGTGGAAGGGTGACTTTGCGTCGCGGTTTCATGTAGAGTACCGCGTGGCTTTTTTGGGGGTTGACTTCGATCCTCCACTTCTTAAACCAGTCAGCAAGGTAGTTGACCGCTCTTTGAAGATGGAGGCGAATCCGGTCTGGATTGAGTCCGGAGCAGTAGATGGCTGTGTCGTCTGCGAACAGAGCGAGTTGTGCCATACTGCTTTTCGGGATATCGCTGGTGAAAAGCGTGAAAATGAGGGGGGCTAATACAGAGCCCTGGGGGACACCTGCATGGATGGGACGGGGGAAGGAGAGTGCTCCCTCGATTTTATAACGAAAGGTGCGGTTTGACAGGAAGTCCCGTAAGATGAGGACGAGACGATCAGGCACACCGAGTTGGTACAGCTTATAGATTAAGCCGTTGTGCCAGACTTTATCAAACGCCTTCGCTACGTCAAAGTAAACTACGCCTGTATACATACCACGCAGGAATCCTGCGTGTATGTGTTCAGTGATACGTAGGATCTGTTGGGGACAGGAGTGTTGGGTACGGAACCCGAATTGCTCATTTGGAATGAGGCCCTTGTTCTCGGCGTAGGCTCTGAGTCGCTTGTATATAAGCCTCTCATAGATCTTACCGAGAACTTTAAGTAAGCTGATGGGACGGTAACTAGTACCTTTTATCCCGGAAATTTTTGATGTTCCCGAGGGAAATCTAAAAAGCGTGATATAACCGAACTCCAACCGGGGAAGCCGCGGGCGGAAAGCTAGTAAGTTATAAACTAGCGCTTGACCGCAATCCCGCCTGATGGTAAGCAGTGATGCGATCATTGATGGTAAAGCGCGCTAGTTTATTAAGAGCCTATTCACCCTAGCCTTGAAGACACTCAAATTGTAAAGTGACGGAAACACCGTCGCTGGCAAATTGTTCCAGTCCCTCGATGTACGCGGTATAAAAGAGGAAGCGAAACGCTTCGTCCGGGTCGCAGTGGTGTCAACAACGTAAGGGTGGAAACTCGCCGTACGACGGGTCGTCCGATGGTGGAACGGAGATGGGGGAATTAAATCATGCAATTCCCTTGCACACTCACCAGAATGCATCTTAGAGAAGAACTAGTTCACTAGTTTCACTATATAGAGTCAACTTGTTCTTCATCACTATAGGCAAATCCTTAGCAGAAAACATCGCAGCTAAATTAGGTATGCCGGCTGTGACCAGCTGCTGCAATAATTCCAGGGCTTCCTCGTTTGTGCTGTTGGAGACGGACTCACAGGAAGTGGACTGTATCTTGATGGGTCTTGACTCAGTAAGTGTATGCTATATCCATACCTACTAATATTATAAATGCGAAAGTAACTCTGTCTGTCTGTCTGTCTGTCTGTCTGTTACGCTTTCCCGCTTAAACTTCTGAACCGATTTTGATGAAATTTGCCACAGACAATCTTTAGACCCTGAGAAAGAACATAGGCTACCTTTTATCCCGGAAAAGTTTGATGTTCCCGAGGGAAATCTAAAAAGCGCGATATAACCGAACTCCACGCGGGCGAAGCCGCGGGCGGAAAGCTAGTATTATAATAAATTAAACCTTAAGGGTGAAATATATCCTATGCTGTTATACGACTGTAAAAAAGCAATAAGGAATTGGCTAAGATCCTTAACATATGAAGAAACAGAAAACCTTCTGATCAGGGTGGGATAACATGCTGGATATCCTAACCAAACTGACCTTACACCACACACTCACACAAACCACACACGGATACTCACCATACTTAAAACACACGCTACACACTACATAATTACATATACTCGTAGTCTCGTACACCGCCACGAATACATTATGCATCTGTTTGGGACGTTGGACGCCATCTATTGGCGAGTGGGGCGAACTAGCAATCGATTGAACTCTGCACATCGTTCAACGTGGGAGTTGTTCGTTCTCTCGGTCATACTCAATCATTCGTTTAAAATTTTGAATATGTATACTCAGTATACTGTTCGATTCCGACATTTCCGACACTCATTCGAAAGCCATGTTATAAAAACGTTGTTCGTTAATAAATTCATTTCTATCATAGGAAAATAGAACGTTCATTGAAGAAGCCCTATTCCCGTCCCGTTGGATTACAAGAGGAGTAGGCCTAACAGCATCCTTTACGCATCTAGAGCTGCATAGTTATTTTTTATTATTATTTTAATTTTTTTCGTATTTTTTTTTAATTTCATTTTCTGTAATATTTAGTTTCATCACTGTCAGGTCAATAGGTCTCCACAGATGAAAGGTTAAGATAGCACATAAGGGAAGAGCGAGACAGCTCCGACACAAGTACTATTGTAACTTACTGGAGCTGCCTCAATATAAGTAAGACACAATGTTTGGATGAAATAAATATTTTTGATATGTATTTTTTGTATAACACAGAAAAAATGGAATGATACATGCTAACTTTTTCAAGACGAGAAGTAGCCTTAAAGCCTAGGTACCATAATGTATGAGTTCTTAAAAAAAAATCTCAATGTCACAGAGGTCATATCTTTCGGTTTGTTTTCTCTGTAACGAAATATTATGCATTACGCTGCTTACATGTGATTGGTCAAAAAATTAATATCGCTTGAACGTTCTATATTTTATTGGCCAGCAGATTTATTTGTACCAATGCTTGAAAGATTGTTATAAGATTATATTTTAGTAACAAAGAGAATAAATTTCGTTCGATTAACGATTACAGCATTCCGGTTTCACGCTAGCGGAAAGGTGAAGTTGTTATTTTCATAGAATCTTTCAAAGTTTAAATCAGGTGAGTATTTATTAGCACTATTAGCAAGAAAATAAAATAATTAAGAAAACAAATAATATCCTGCTCTTTTTTACGTGTTTTATTTATATGTAATGATGATGCAAGTAGCTCGTAGCCGGTACTTGTTTTAAAAATTATATACGATTAAGTACATAAATTCTCCTTTCTATGAAATAAAAAAAAAAACCATCATCACAATCATGAAGAACTTTGGTGTCTTTTAAGAATTAAAAACCATAAATATTTGAGACAAGATGTCGTAAGGTACCGGTGGTACATAAACCACCGGTACATAGCTAAAACATCATGTCTCAAATATTATGGATTTTGAAAAAATATATACATAATACGTATACTATGTATATATTTTTTCCTGGTCATAAAATTACTTTAAACACAATTTCTACCCTCGATACTGTGTTACCAAGTAGATTAGGTTAAGACGGTCAAATAGGTCATTATGAGTCAATGTTGCATGAAAAGCCTATGATAGCACTATCACATTTAGTTTAAATAGTAACAACTTACTGATTTAATCAAACAATTGACTGATAATATACAGCCAGACCTTCATAGCAACTATGTAGCAAATCTATTTTAGTATCTGTTATTATCTGAGAATCACAAGATACACAAGAAAATAAAATCATACAAATTAAAGTTACATTTCACTTTATTTTTGTTTTTAGACACATTTCTTAGCAACATGGGTCGCAAATTTGTTGTTGGTGGCAATTGGAAGATGAATGGAGACAAGAAACAAATTACCGAAATAGTTGAGACGCTGAAAAAGGCCTCACTGGACCCCAATGTTGAGGTAAAGTATTTCAACATTATTTGTTTCTATGTTCATTCTGTTGTTGCTATGTTCATTTTTAGGATAAAAATAAAATGTTTAGCTATTCTATTGTAGTGTACTGTAAAAAAACGAAGTGTATCTGAAACATTCACCACCATCTAACCAGACAAAATATTATTTTTTATTCTTCAGGTTGTAGTGGGCGTCCCAGCTATATATCTTGAATATGTCCAATCCATAATTCCTGGCACAATTAATGTTGCCGCACAAAACTGCTGGAAAAGCGCAAAGGGTGCTTTCACTGGTAAGAAATAATCTGTACATTCTCAAGAGACCGTTGTTTTGTCAATGTGTTACAGTATCATTATGCTTGTTTCAGGTGAAATCTCCCCAGCTATGTTAAAAGATATTGGTATAAACTGGGTCATCCTTGGCCATTCGGAGAGGAGAACCATCTTCGGCGAGAAAGATAACCTCGTTGCAGAAAAAGTAAGTTTAAAACAAAATTAAACCACTCAACATTGCCAAATAAAGTAGTATTTTGCTATACTTAATTAACTTTGTGGATTTTAGGTTGCTCATGCTCTTGAGTCCGGCATGAAGGTCATTGCTTGCATTGGTGAGACTCTAGAAGAGAGAGAGGCTGGAAAAACTGAGGAAGTAGTCTTCAGGCAGACAAAAGCCCTCCTACCAGCAATTGGCAGCAACTGGGCCAATGTTGTACTTGCCTATGAGCCAGTGTGGGCCATTGGCACAGGCAAAACAGCCTCTCCTCAGCAGGTAGTAAAAGTTTTTTTTCTCTACTTTTACTATTAGGTACTTAATAAGAAGCATGACATACTATCATTTGCCATTTGACCTATTCAAAGTTATTAGTTTTGTGCACCCACAATTTTGCAATATTATTGAATCTGTGTCAATGTGGTCATTGAATTTATTGAGCATAACAGTCTTTTATGATCAATAAATTCTTGGTATATTGCTGCCATACTATTAATAAATGCACATAATTTTCTGGTTATAATAATGCTTAAAAGTGTCCTGGAGAAATAAATAAAAATATAACATTGTTTTAAATGAGTAGATACTATGGACCTAAGTCTGCGTGGACAGTCTTTATGTTCGATTCTGAGACTAACTATATACAAAATACTTTTATTTGTTTCATCAACAATAAGCAATATTTTATGGACAGAATATTTGTATACTGTAACTAGAATATTTCTTTTATTGTAATTTAATTGGTTTTGCAGGCACAAGACGTCCACGCGTCCTTGCGTGCCTGGTTGGCACAAAACGCGTCAGCTGACGTTGCTACCTCTGTGCGCATTCAGTATGGTGGCTCTGTCACTGCTGCCAACGCGAAGGAGCTGGCCTCCTGCCCCGACATCGACGGCTTTCTCGTTGGGGGAGCCAGTCTTAAGCCAGAGTTTGTTGACATTATCAACGCTACCAAGTAGAAACATGCACTTACCTTTGGCAACATGTGCACCATTAATTTTATAATTTTGTTATAAGCTTATTTATGATTAGGAAGAATAGTTATCAAAATCATAGACTTTAGTGATAACTTTTATTTTGCTTTTGCGAATGTTGTTGAGATTCACCAGAAAACTTTTATTAATGTGGAACTCGGAATGAAATATTTATGCACTGTTCTACATGTTTAAGATTATTTTTCCAGATACAAAATCAAACTTCAAATATATTTATTCTAATCATGTGCTGTGTTTTAATCTATTCCCATTTATAAATAAATAAATATTTATTAATTTGAGGTTACTTTAAATTGATAAAAACAATTGTATGTGCTATACAGCTGCACCACTGAAACTATTGTATGCCAATCCTTAACATTTTAGTTTGATTGAAATTCCACAAGTTTCCAACCCAGAACAGACTTTGGTGTTCTAATTATTCATCACCATCAATTAACCCGTCTTGGGCCTGCGTTGAGATCAAGGCTCACTCTGTCTCATAGAGAGGAAGCATGTGTGACTCTCAGCTGTGGAAACTTTATAGACTGGTTAGATATGTAGGTTCTTGCAGCTATTAGTGGATTAGAATCTAACTTTCAATTGTTGCATAATATGTAGTATGTGTAAGACGGCGCCATGGAGTGTATAACTTGTACACTGGCTCTTTGGCTTATACAGCATAAGCCAAGGAGCCTCAATATCCAGTCAAAGTCTGTCATTCATGTTAACAGTATTAAAATCTACAGACAATTCGTATGAAAATTAAAACAGCAGAAATAGGTAGGACAAGAAAAGTGTAGAACTATTTTTTTTTTTTAACAAATTCTAGGGATCTGCTCATTTATAGACAAAATATAAAAAAAACTACCTATCTGTCTGTTTCTTTCTATAAAACATTGATTGGTGACCAGAAAACATCATAAAAAATAATATTGGCCACAAATTAATTTTTATGTAGGTTTCGTTACGTATTTCAATAACGTATTCATAGTTTTTAATTTTGCGGCTACCTAATCAGTGGACATTTTTATATGAACTATTAGCATTGGCAGATCATAGGTTGTAATCAGAACTTGATTTTAGATTAATAATTCTGAAATATCATTTTGTATTGTAACTACCTATGTACTATCAGCTGTAGAAGTCCATTCCCACCTCAAAGACTACTGTCGCCTGCGCTAAACCGGCCACGCACACTATCATTATTTTACATTGTATCGCAGTCTTCGTCTTTCTTTAAAGTAATGCAAAATTTCGTTACTTCATTTGAAGTTAAGTTAGCGGCCGCACTTAACAATGCTATCATAAGCGAGCGATTGTGGGTTCGATCCGTAATAAAGGCAAATCTTTTTGTTGTTTCATATAATTTAAAATTTTGATAATTGATTCGCATTTTAAAGTAAAAATGTTTGCAAATAATATTTAAACGAATAGGAAATTTTATTGAATATTTATAACAAAAAAGGTTTATAATATATGTTTTAGTTTACTATAGATGTACCTAATATAATAAAAATATATAAAATAAAACAATGGGGATATTATAATGCAATATATTATAAAGTTATATATTATTCGGTATAGATATACTTATACTAACAAATGAAACAAATGTTGAAACGGCAGCATTGTAATATTTTATATAAAAGACAAACAAACACAACCCACAAACAAACAAACACACAAACTTATGATATTGTTATTGTAAAAAATACAAAAAACATTTTTGGTTGCTAAATATGAAAATTATAATATTATACATTGTTGACGCTTGAGAGACCACAAAATGATGAGGCTCTAAGAACCATAAAATGCGGTGAAAGAGAGAACGGTCAATCAAGGGTAGTATTTCCATAGGTTTAAATAAAGCGGTAAAAGAATTCTGCCCCCTAGACAAAGGAAATCGCTGTACAACCACTTACCTTCAAACCCGGCTGCCTGGCGTTATCCCTCGTACGAGGGGGATGATTCTTGCGGTCCTTCGATGTAGTGGACTGGTGCGGTGCTCGAGAAAGTGCATCGCTTCCTTCTCTAAAACAATAACAATTTTATTACACACTTGCAACAAGCGATTGGTTTGCACCTTACACAAATAATAATAAAAACAACTTACACAAAAGCCGGTTTCATATGATATTTGCGATATATTGCTGCTAATCCTGCATATTGATTAAAAAAGTAAAACTAATAACACAGACTGGTAACTCTATGTTCACCAACCAACAACAGCTATCATAAGTAATATTATTTGAGTTATTGTAGCTAATAATAGTTATTGTAGGTACCGGAATATTTTTTGTGAAGTAGTGATTTAGATTCTTTCAAGTCTACCGTCATCTTTTTATAATGACTAATATAGAAAAAATCTTAAAAGAAAGTATCATCTTTAAGTTGCGGATCGGTATTTTTAGATATTTTTGTTGTCAGCATTCATAACTCACCAATAAACATTTGAAAAATATTTTGTAAGTTATTAGATTTGAACTCTAACCACCTCGAACGCCTATTAAGGTGAAAACCGCTAGGCCATTGAAACACTTACTGTGAACGTTGAAATTCGTAAGTAGTACTTAACAATCTTAAGCGGGCAGCAAGTTGTCGAAAGTGTGTATCAAACTTTATTATAGAAGAAGGTCGTAACTACAACTAGAATTGCTTGGCCATAGTTTTGTAAGATTGCAACTCTGCTTTTGGTTTTGACTGTACCGACCAAATTTTGTTGTGTGACTTGAGCTTTTTTATTTTTATCTAGTGTAACATTAAATAAGGAAAAAAAATATACAGTATAAAATATGTTGCCCAAAATCAGAAAAATTGCGTCACTACTTACCATCAGGCGGGATTGCGGTCAAGCGCTAGTTAATAAATAAAAAAATAAAAAAAAAAATCGGCCGGGGAAAAATCGGGGCTGTAAAAATATACTCTATTCCAGAAGGAAACTCAAGCATTGATCTCTGCTTAAGCATTACTTAAAACTAGTTTCAACAAATCAAATGGCTTCAAACGAGACTTATGTAGCGCTTGAGTTTTGAGTGACGTTCTGTAATACGGATTACAGAACGTCACTAAACACACACTAGTTGTAGTAATGCAGCACCTTAAATTATCTTATAATCGGACCAGGAATTCTGAATCTAATAAAGCAAACCTTAAACAACGCCATCTGTACTTTTATAACCGACGTTTTAGTGTAGACACGTTGGTAGAGTTTGATTCACTTTGTTCTTATATATATATAGCGCTGATAGTTTTATTTGCATCCAGCTAAACTATTTCCGGTAAAATAATATCCTACTAATATAATGATAGTAAACCGATTGCCCCGTTGAACTGCTATCCATGGAATTTTTAGTACTTAAGTAATATGTGTGTCCGGGATGTTGGGTTAGGGAGTTTATTCGGGTTTTCACGTATGTACTTAGTCATCCCCAGTAGGCATTTTTATCGTTCTAATCTCCGCATACTTTTGTTGAAATTTGTAAACTTATCTTTTTTACCCGACTACGGCAAAGCAAAAGGAGGGTAATGATTTTGACAGGCTATGTATGTATGTATGTTCATCTGTTCCCTCGTAACTTCTAAACTACTTATCAGAATTCGACAAATGGCATATCATTAGAAGCGTCTTAATTGTCCGCTGGTTATAGGCTATATGGGATTTCACAAAATCTAATGTGGCGCCCTCTAGCGGACAAAAGATACAGAGTAAAAAAATAAAATAAATATGCAGTGTTTGGTATCATTTGACAGCGCTTTGCTTGTACATTTTGAATATATATATATATATATATTGCTAGTATTTTCTTGTGACTTTACCTGTATTCATGGGCTGGTTGCATAATTATAATTCACATCTTTTGGTTCATAGCTTCAGGTTGTTGTATCAAGATATACAATAAAAACTATAACAAGTCTAGAGGCTCTAAAACACATGTTACTAATGTTGCTTATACTTCAGACTCTTCCGAAGTTGAAAATGATAACATTTCTGTAAAATCAGTGCCACTTCCAATAAAACGTAATACAATCATGTAAATCATTTTAATTAGTTATTTTCCTAAATTCTTTTCCTTATAATCTCTACATTATTTAACTATCTCTATTTTAATAATTACTTAGTAATAATTTCTATTTCTGCCTAACTCTTTAAAACTATAGGCGTAATGCTATGCTATTTACTATTACCTCTAACTACAAACTCTGTCAAGTTTTCTATAAGTTTCTATTTCTAGTTAATAATTTAATTTTTAATAAGTTTTTAGTAAAGTAATAAAAATTGTCAAGTCCACATCAAAGTCCTAGATAATTCGGTTTTCCTAATTCTCATCACTTAATCTGTGATGATCATTCTTATCGGGGGGGCTGTTATAACATACAATGCTCCTAAACGACAACCCTAAGTAAACTGCTGACCATGCATCAGTTGTTTACTTGGTTTTTACTAAGAATCGGCGAGGTACTGACGTCAATCAAATGTTTCGTAAGCATTTTCCATCGATGCGAACAGTTAGTTCGGCTTAAGGGTTTGATGTGGACATATCCTATGTTAATCGGCCAATTTTGTAATCTTTTCTTTAAAATATATTTCCAGTTTGTAATAAAAGTGTTTTTTAAAAGAGACTCCATCATTCCACCCCATAATAGTGGCCTTCCGCCTTCAATTCGAAAAGGTCGCAAAAGGCAACAACTGGGACGACGATCAAGCGGTAACCGCTCTTACACTTGCTCTGTGTGGTGATGCGGTACAAATTCTCGAAAATATTTCCGGTGATTGCAATAACCTAGCCTGTCTGCTAGAAGCGGAGTCTAGATACGGGGAGAAACACCTCGAACATGTCTACAGGGCTCAACTCCGCGACCGCACACAGAAGAGCAGTGAGGGTTTGCAGCAATGGGCAACGGAAATAGAACGTATTGTTCGGAGGGCGTATGCATCAACACCGGGATTAATTGATGCTACTACGGTGCTAGCTTTTACCGATGGAATCCAAGATGCGGAAGTCAGGGCTGCAGTTCGTCTGGGCCACCATCAGACTCTGAAGGCAGCCTTGACACACGTTCTGGAAGTGGAAGCAGTACATCAAGATGGCCGACAACACCACCGCATTCGTGAGGTAACCCCAATAATAAAAACTCGGCAAGGACCAACCTGCTATGAGTGTGGCGAAAAGGGGCATATTCGGATCAATTGTCCCAGGAAGTCTAAAGGAAGAAGTACTTCTGGGACACAGGTGGAAGCTGAGGATTTAAACTAGGAGCAGCCAGGGCTATGGGGCGAGTACTGGCTGGTCGTCACGAAGCCCACATTATGATAGTATCACAAGTGGGTGACGGAAACAGTCTTATTGTGCAATAGTTCTTGATACTGGTGCATCAAGAAATATTGCACGACCGGAGCTATTTCCTCGCACCATTGCATGGAAAAGAGGATCTTCACAATGCCGATTACAAACCGCCACCGGCCAACCAGTACTCGTCCTTGGTGAAACGAATGTGACCTTGAAAATGGGTGATAAGACATTTACGCACCCTGTTTTAGTAGCGAATATTACAGATGATTGTGTAATAGGACTGGACTTTTTGAAGAAACAGCAGTGCGTCCTTAATGTAGCTAAAGGAGTATTGAGTTTCCCAGAACAAGAAGTATTTCTTCAAGGCGGAAAACAAGGGTCAGTATACTGTCTAAGGAGAACGGTACTACCACCAAGATCAGAAACCTTAGTAGATATTAGACTATCACCAATAGGATGCTGTAAACGTTGCATTATAATAGAATATTCTGGAGATCACCCAGACTGGATAACAGCAAGGACACTGATGATGATTTCCGGTAAACCAAAAGTGCGCATTATCAATGTTAGTAAGAAAGAAATAATTCTTGAAAAGAATTGCATCGTGGGTGTGTGCGACCATGTAGCTTCGTTGCGAAAAACAGAGGCGCACGAAAAGGAACGTGATAAGAAGTGGCAGGAACATGTATCGACACTACTCGAAAATTGTAAGGGCAATTTAAACAAGTTCGAAAGTCACAAAGTTAAGCAACTGTTGCATAACTTCCATGACATCTTCTCTAAGACCGACAGTGACGTGGGAAGGACCGGGCTCGTCAAACACCATATAGATACAGGCGATACACAGCCGATAAGACAGAGACCACGTCGTATCCCCTTTGCAAGAGAACAGGAAGTGTCGGAAATGTTAAGAGATATGGAGAAAAATCCGATTATTGAAGCGTCTACCAGCCCTTGGTCATCTCCAGTTGTCCTAGTCAAGAAAAAGGATGGCAGTACAAGGTTTTGCGTTGACTACAGGATGTTGAATGATGCCACAAAAAAGGATAGTTATCCTCTGCCACGTATAGATGACACTTTGGACTTGCTAAGTGGCATGAAATAGTTCTCCACAGTTGACCTCAAAAGTGGATACTGGCAAGTGGAAATCTGTCAGCAGGATAAGGAAAAGACCGCTTTCACCACTGGCCTTGGAAACGGTCTCTGGCAATTAAATTTCATGCCTTTTGGACTGTGCAATGCTCCAGCTACATTCGAACGCCTAATGGAGCGCATCTTGGTGGGGTTGCTTGGTGATGCATGCCTGGTCTATTTGGATGACATCATCATTATGGGACGAAACTTCGCAGAGCACCTACGCAATTTGGAGAAAGTGTTCTAGAAACTGCGTGAAGCGAATTTAAAACTCAGTCCTAGTAAATGTACAGTATTCCAGAAAGAGGTTGGACACTTAGGACACATTATTTCGGCGCAAGGAATTCGAACAGACCCTGAAAAAATAAAAGCCGTGTCGAAGTGGCCTACCCCTCGTAATAAAACTGAGGTACGCTCTTTCTTGGGTCTGTGTGCATATTACCGTCGGTTTGTGAAGAACTTCTCCCAGTTAGCAAAACCGTTGCATCGTTTAACAGAGGAAAAGTGTCAATTTGAATGGAACTTTGACTGCGAACAGGCATTTGATTTATTGAAAACTCACTTGTGTGAGGCTCCGGTATTAGGTTACCCTAGTAGAGAAGGCCGATTTTTGGTAGACACAGATGCCAGCAATGTGGGTATTGGAGGAGTTCTCTCTCAAACACAAGGAGATAGGCAGGTCGTTATCGCATATTTCAGCAAATGCCTTTCCAAGCCAGAAAGAAATTACTGTGTTACCCGCCGAGAACTTCTAGCCGTTGTTAAGACCTTACAACACTTCAAGAAATATTTGATTGGGAGACAGTTTACACTTCGTACCGATCACGCTGCCTTGCAGTGGCTCCTTCAGTTCAAAGACCCAGAAGGACAAGTAGCAAGGTGGATAGAGCAACTACAAGAATTTGATTTTGTCACTGAACATTGAAAAGGCAAGGTATACGCAGAAGGCTTACAACGCTCTGCGCATCCAGTATAACAATGGGCTGACGATGTTGTTGGGGCTGCCTCGGTTTTGCAGTGCATCAGGCATGTTCGCGGAAGTGCGAATTGATGACTTTTATGCTATCATTCGCAAACGGTGTGCTTCGATGTTGCGGCGATTTCGAGGCAGCCCGAACAGTATCCTAGCTACACTGGCGGACAAGGTCGATGGACCTTTTATTAGGCTCTGGGCGGACAGACATGTGCGTGCACATATTAATGTCCCCAACTGATTCTCTTTTATTCTGTTTCTGTTTCACTAACATAGGATAAGTTTTTTACTAACAACATATGGGCCCTGCCTGAAATAAAATGTTTGAATTTGAATTTGAATCATAACCCTCCTTTGCTTTGCCGTAGTCGGGTAAAAACAATATTTTAATATTTTATGTAACTTCAAATTTATCATTTTCGCAATTTTTCCTTTATCTGTCTGTTATAACGTTGCTTCGTGCCGAATTTCAAGATTCTGAGTACACGGGAAGTACCTTGTAGGTTTTGATTTCCTAGCATATGACGGAAATTCGTCTAAGGTGTCGGTATAAACTGCTGTATCTTTTGATCGCGTTAACTTAGAAGTTTGATTTTTTTATTGCTTAGAGGGACAATAGACCTAGGTATTTGGTATAAATTTCAATTTGATACCTTTATTCGTTCGTGAGAAATAAGGTAGTAAGTTTCATTTTATTAAAATATTTTCATTATATTATATAACTAAAAAAATGTGATTTTCGCAATTTTTCCTATATTTGCATTATATGACAATGCTTCATGCCAAATTTCAAGATTCTGAGTTTACGGGAAGTATCTTGTAGGTTTTGATTCCTTTGCGAGTGTCGAAAATTTGTTGAAAATATCGACATAATCGGCTGTATCTTTTGATTGGCTTGGCTTAGAAGTTTGATATTTTCGCAGCTTAAAGGGACAATAGACCCGAGTATTTCATGTGAATTTCAGCTTGATACGTCCACGCGTTCTTGAGATAAAGGGTCTTGACAGACAGACAGTCAGACGGACAACAAAGTGATCCTATAAGGATACCGTTTTTTCCTTTTGAGGCACGGAACCCTAAAAACAGGCCAGAGTTGTTGAATAGTTTTTTCAGAAGCCAAACTGAGTCTCCACAATCAGGTTATGTTTATTTAAAAAGCTATTTACTTTGCCATGCATTGCTTTTTCAAAAATTTTTGCAAATATTGGAATCTGTGTGATGGGCCTATAATTACCCATATCAGAACAGTTGCCCTTTTTATATAGTGGTTTAATTATAGATTCCTTTAGCTGGGTTGGGAAAATACCTTTTTCAAATGAGAGGTTTATTAAATAGCTAAGAGGGGATGCAATAATTTTTGCACTTAATTTAAATATTTGAGTCGTTACTTCGTCGTATCCGGTTGAATTTGTGTTATTCAGTGAATTCATTATTCTAATAATATCAATTTCATTTACTGGAGTCAAAAATATAGTATTAGTGTTATTATCAATGTCAATGTTGTCTACGTTATAATTATTATTGTTAGATTTTTGTGTCAGTTCGATAAAATAATCATTAAATTGGTTACATATGTCATAAGGATTAGTAATTTTTTTATTACAGATTATTAGTTCATTTATGTAGTTGTTGCTATTTGATTTGTTTGAGTTATTTTTTATGATTGACCATGTAGCTTTACATTTATTTTTAGCATTATTTAAAAAAATGTTGTTATTTATTTGCTGTGATTTTGATATGCATTTTTGAACGAGAATGAGACCGATTTAAAATTTTAAGTGGTGCGTAGTTTAGTTTCATTCGACGCCTGCCGCTCGCCCAGAGCGCACGTCTTCCCTCGCTCCGCTACGTGTCGTCCCTGCCGCAGCGCCGCTCTCACCGCCCTGCCGCTCGTGCCGCATCGCTGCGCTCCTCTGAGCCGCTCCGCCGCGCTCACTCGTGCCGCATCGCATCGATCGCCCCGTCGGCTGGAGTCAACTAGTCGGTCGCCCGTAGACTCTATAGTTTACCCGACCACTGGTTGACTTATTTTACCAACAGTCTTTTTCTTTCAAGACTCTCCTATTTCAGTAACAGCCGCGTTTTGTTTTTAGAGTCGCTAGGCCCCTTCAGGGTTAAAACCACAGTTTCGTGGTCCTCGGCCGAAACCTAGCGGTGATAACGAAACCGAGTGGGGTGTTGACCCAATTAAACCCGCCGAACCGCTTCAGGGCTAGGCAGTCAATTGGACGGGTCACAGATCCCCGGCCTTGGGGGTCTCCTAGTCGGAACTGGATTACAGTTTTCCCTTACAGCTACCCACCTAGTGTCTTTAGAGTGTGTCTACACCATTCGCGCTAGACCGGTCAGGGCCCCGTTGCACATTAAGACTGGCAACGGGTTACAAGCTTAGGGCTCACCCGTAGGTACACACGTCCCTGTTTAAACCCGACAGGGAGGGTACACACCCCCGGGCCAACCCACCCGGGGGGGTAGGTTCCCCTAAAACTTCTGTCCACCATGGACGAAGCTCTATTTTTATTTTTCAAGGAGGTCATCATGAATGACCCCCTACTCATCGCCAAATACGGCGACCAGGTTGCTGCGACCAGACAACTCCCGCTCCCCAGCCCGTCCTCACTGAAACCGAGGTGTCTATGGACACCGAGGTATTCTCGGCAAAGCGGCCTATTCCCGACTCCTCGGACTCCTCCGAGGAGTCATCACCCTCGTCCCCGGACGACGAAGCTGACGGCTTCATCGTCGCCTCGGGAAAGAGGAGGAGGAAGAAATCCTCCTCAAACCAGGCTCCGAAGTTGGCGGCCGCTGCTGCCGCTAGCGGCCTTCCCACCCCCACCCCTGTCCCCTCTAACGCTGCCGCCGCTGCGTAAGCGTCCTTGTGAAGGAGGTTTACAGGATGCACAGAGCCAGGGGCAGTGTCGCATACGAAATGGTCTTGGTTGTTTGCCCCCCAGCCGAAGATCGTACTGATCACCCGATCTTTCTCGTGAAGAGCATTTGCTCCCTCACGGGAATAGTCACTGAGAAGCCCCATAAGAGCGGCATCGTCGGGCAATGCCACAGATGCCAGCTCTACGGGCATTCTCAAATGCACTGCCACGCCAAACCCAGGTACCACGGCACGGCTGAATGCGCTCGCCCCAAAGACCGGTCGCTCTGTTCCGAGCCTCCGAGTTGTGTCCTCTGTGGCGCAACTGGCCATCCGGCCAATTACAGAGGGTGCCCCTCATCATCATCATCATCATCATCAGCCTTTACACGTCCAGTGCTGGACATAGGCCTCCTTCATGGCACGCCAACAAGCTCGATCCTGAGCAGTTCTCCGCCAGCCACTACCAGCCACCTTTTTGATGACTTTTGATGAAAACTTAGGACGGCAGCTCCAAGGCCCAGAACTGAAAGAAAAGCCATATTATGGCAGTCACACAAATAACAAGAGTCATTTTGTAGAAATGATTTATTGTGATGTGTAATAACGCTACATATTTGTTATAAATTCTTTATTTTAAGTTTTCCAATTATATTTCATGCCACTCCCATTCCACATCTTTACACGTGTAGCTTGAGCTCCTCCGTCACCATACTCCCCGTCCTTGCATCAGGTTAAATGGTAGGTGATGGGTGACTTTCATATGAGCATTCAAACTTGGGCCTGTAAACAAACAAATACCATATAGTTAATAAAATACACTATATCCCAATTGCAAGGGCAGAAATAAGTAATATAAAATAGACAAGAACATACATATTGTCACGTAGCAAAATATAGCAGCAGGCGACATCTCTTGGACTCGGGCTAAACTCGGGTCACATATTTTGCATCGAGCCGAGAGATGGCGTTGCGCGAAAGGACGGTCGTTAATATAATAAATAAATTCAAATAAAGAACGACCGGGTTAAATAATATAAAAGAAGGACTTAGGATAAAGATATTAAAAAAATAAGAACCAACTCATGAGTCTGAAATTAAAATACAAGTCGCGGAACGCACTAGTCTATGGTTCAGGAAAAGACAATTGGGAGCGGTCGATCGGAAGGCGAGAGAAGCTTCCAGAGAAACGACCGAAGCTTGCCCGGTGTCGCGGGGTTTTGACGTGGCTGGTACGCAAGGCTGGCGTGTGGCGCAATAAACCCCATGGGGTGGTGCATCTAACGTCTGGCTCATCTCTCTGTGAGTATTCATTTCAGTACCCAGAATATTTTCTCCACGTGTTTTCTTGTTCTGTAGTGCTGTATTAGGTTAAATGTTGTTCTAGATTTGGCTCTTTTGGCGGACCTAGGGTGGGAACCCGTTTTGGAGGCGTCGCGTCATAACTTATCTCAGGTGGCCTTGATTCCCATTGGATCAGGCTTGTTGGAGTGGAAGTGGCTGAACCCTGATGGTACGGCACATCCAATTCTCTTTCGACGACGACTAGACAGGTATAAGCTGTCATGATTATTTTGCTCCGGGTGTTCCCGAAATACCAAATCCCGCAGGCCGCGTTCAACCGTGCATTAATCTGACACCCGTCAGTTAGTGAAGCCAAGGGTCTTTGTACCGTAATCCAGAAGCGTTAGTCAGGAGAGCTAATCCAAAACGTAGACTCCCTGTCCTTGTTACTTTGTTTTGATGTATCCAGTGAGTGAGAGTGGGTTTCCGACAGGTTGCACGTAAGTAGGCTATTGGCTTGATATTGTGTGCATAACCTGAGATACTTTTGTAACGACTGAGCCGTGATCACAATGGTTCACCTCACGAATCCTCATCAAGCGACCCTGAGCTTGCTGAATTGTCTCATGTGGATTCCCTGTCCCACTCCGACCCGAGACGGAGTGAGTCAGGGAATCGGCTAGGTAAGTTAGGAGATTGTTTTGTCATATATTTATGACACAGGGTAATTATAAAATAAATTTGTAATTGTATCCATTTATTGTTTTATTTAATGCTCCTAGCTACCAAGTATTTACATGATTAAATTTACTGTAACTGCCGGGTAAGGGTGGAGTTAGACACCCCAGAGTCTTTTATAAAAGCGTTACAATACATTTCTAAAATATGAAATTAATGTTAACAAGCATTAAGGGAATGAATGTACATATTGTATATCTTGTATTGGCTACTGTTTTCAACATTCATTTGATTAGTTTAATTAAATTAGTAAGTAGAGGTATGTAGCGATGGTCGCAGTCGCTACAATACAACAATAACACAAAGGATTGCCCAACTATTGACGTCCCAACGATTGACGACCTTCCGCGAAAGGGTGCATATAAATCATACCAGAACAAGGATCTTGGAAAACAAAGCGCGTATGTAAGACAAAGAGCGTGGGTCCTGACCGCCTCAGCGAGGGTGTCGCACATTGTCGGACATCTGTTGGTTAACCCATTGTTCGTTGGAGAAAGTTCCGCGGACGACGCGATTCTGTCAACCTATTGTGCACCGCCGGAGAAAGCGCGCTGACCACAACGAACCGCCTTGCACGTGCACCGAAGGCGCGGCCCGGTCCACCGGCCAATCAGACGGCACGTTCTTCCACGATCAACAAATCAGCATCAAGAACGCCCGATCAGTCAGCCCCACTCCGGTTTAGAGATAGCTATATTATTGTCTAGTATTTAAGCTTGTGCATAGCTCGTAAGACACCCCTTTCTCACATTATCACATATATCATAAGATCACGCATTACTGTCAGACATTTTACATTGTAACGTAGTCGCGTCTCTACTCTTGTAATTAGGTAACTTGTACTCTAGACTTACGTGCAATATACAACGTTATACCTATTCGCGTTTTAATTACACAACACGCCCTACGCGCCAAAGTGGTGACCCCGACGTGATTAAAAACCCGACGTGATTAAAACCGATTAAAACCGACGTGAGACTAACCGGCGCGAGTCTAGCCGTCGTAATACGAACCGACGTGACTTCAAGACCGACGTGACTTCAAGACTGACGTGACGATACTCGTGATTAGCACATTCTAGTGGCTTCCCACCAGCGGGTTTCCCCACTAGGATTTCAAGAGGCTATATTCGCGGTATTGTAGCGTTACAACAGCAGCGTTTCTTCAGGATGGCGACCAGCAACACACCACAGGTAGAAGGGCGAGTCGACACGCTCACACTACAAGCACGGCTGTCTGACTTTTGGCCAGCGTATCCCAGGCTATGGTTCACGCACTTCGAAGCAGTAATGGCGCCACAGAAGTCAGGTGATGACGCGCGCTATCAAGCAGCTATCGCACGACTAGGCCTGGACGCACTACAACAAGTAAGTGACATTATCGCTAAACCGCCCACTGAAAACAAGTACGAAACCCTGAAGGCCAGACTCATCAGCGTCTACGAGGAGTCCGAGAGCCGGAAGCTGCAAAAGCTGATGGATGAGATGGAACTCGGAGATCAGAAACCCTCACAGCTGTTACGTAAAATGCGGGAACTAGCCGGACAGAAGATACCCGACAGCACACTGCGCATCATGTGGACCAAGTTACTTCCACCTTCAGTACGCGCTGTTCTCACCGTGAGCGACATAACTGACTTAGAAAAGTTGTCGCAAATGGCAGACACTGTCATGGACACTATCGCGCTACCTAACCAGGTCGCGCAGATCACACACACGAGCGGTATGACTGCCCTACACGAACAAATAAGGCAGTTATCTCTGGAACTAGCTGAACTCAAGAACAGGCAGGAACACAGACCAATATCACACAGACCATACGACAGCCGGCGTTCAAGATCGCGCTCAGCAAGCCGGGATAATAGCAATCGCAAGTATTCAGAACAATCACTTAATTGTTATTATCATCGCAAGTTCGGTAAAGAAGCGCGAAAGTGTACGCGTCCGTGCAATTTCGACTGCAACAGTGCCCAGTCGGAAAACTAACGCCTGCGTCGGTTGAGGCGGCAACTGACGCGAACAACACTTCTCACCGCCTATTCATAACTGATAAGAATTCGCGTCTGTCATTTCTTATTGATACCGGCGCAAACGTTTCCGTGATACCGAGAACCAAAGGCGGGAAAGCAAAACAAACCGATTTCTGTTTGTACGCGGCAAACAACACGATTATCCCCGTACGGAGAGAAAACCTTACAACTGGATCTCAACCTACGACGGCCGTACACCTGGAAATTCATCGTCGCTGCAGTCAGCAAACCAATCATCGGTGCAGACTTCCTGAAACGTCATCAACTTCTTGTTGACATAGCCGGACGACGTCTCGTCGACAAAGTTACCAATATGACCGTCAGAGCATCTGTCATTCAGTCCGCCGAACCCACAGTTCGAAGTATCGACATGGAACAGCCGTATCACCAGCTCCTCAGTAAGTTTCCTGACATCCTGCGACCGTCATGCACGAAGATACTCCCAAACACAGGGTAGAACATCACATCGAAACTACTGGTCCACCAGTGTACAGCAAGTGCAGACCGCTTCCTCCACATCGCTACCTGCCCGTGAAGAAAGAATTCGAGCTCATGATGCAGCAAGGAATTTGCCGACCAAGCAAAAGCCCTTGGGCCAGTCCACTACATGTCGTACCTAAGAAAAACGGCGACTTACGAATCTGTGGAGACTACAGGAGACTCAATGACGTCACTAAACCCGATCGCTACCCAGTCCCACGCCTCAAGGATTTTACATACCTGCTTCACGGCAAGAAAATCTTCTCAACTCTCGATTTAAACCGAGCCTACTCACAATTGCCGATCTTCGAACCCGATATCGAGAAGACAGCGATCACAACACCATTCGGTTTATTCGAATTTCCACGAATGTGCCCAGGTCTCAAGAATGCTGGACAGACATTCCAACGATTCATACACGAAGTACTGAACGGGATAGACTACGCGTTCCCATTCATCGACGATGTCATCGTTGCATCTGAAAGTGAAGCAAGCCATATCGCGGATCTGCAGGAAGTTTTACGCCGATTAGACACGTATGGCGTCACTATCAACCCATCTAAGTGTGTCTTCGGCGGCGAAACAGTCAAGTTCCTAGGTTACGAAGTATCGAGCGCGGGAATCAAGCCACTACAGGACAAAGTCAATGCAATAATAGAATACCCCAAACCGAAAACCATTCAAGACTTACGAAGATTTATGGGGATGATAAATTTCTATAGAGACAGCGTTAGGAATGCAGCCGAGATACAAGCACCGTTAAACCCCTTTCTTCATAACTCAAAAAAACGAGACAAAACGGAAGTAACGTGGGACAACCAGTCAACAAAAGCCTTCGAGTTGTGCAAACAGAGCATAATAGATGCTGCGTTATTGTCTTACCCATCCAGTGCGCCCGACGACAAGATCGCTTTGTTCTGTGATGCGTCGGCTACCTGCGCCGGCGCATCCCTCCAACAATTGCGTAACAATAAACAATGGGTGCCACTCGGATATTTTTCGAAAAAATTCTCCGACAGACAGAAGAGATATAGCACAAATGATAGGGAGTTACTTTCGATTTTCATGGCGATAAAACACTTTCGAAAAATCTTTGAAGGCAGAGAACTCATCATCTATACTGATCACAAACCGCTGATTTACGCAATTCGCAAGCCCCCGTCTGATAACGACACACCACGCCGAATCCGCCAATTGCTCTTCATTAGCGAGTTTACTACTGATATCCGACACGTGAGCGGGGCACAAAATATTGTCGCAGACGCACTATCGCGCGTCGAGACAATCGACACGCCATCACCTATCAACTACGACGAGTTATCTCAAGCTCAAGAAAACGACAGTTGTTTACCTGCATTATCTCAACAGACCAACATACAACTCAAGAAAATCATCTTACCTGGTACCAACAAGCCAATATTCTGCGAAACATCAACGTCACATGTTCGTCCATATCTAACAGCTGACTTTCGTCGCACAGCTTTCAACGCCGTGCACAGTCCAAGTCATCCCGGAGTACGAGCTACACGGAAGCTGATGCAAGAACGATTCTTTTGGCCCTCAATGAACACCGACATCGGGGAGTGGACCAAAGCATGCAATTCGTGTCAGCTCTCCAAAATACAGCGACACAATCATAGCGACATCGCAACATTCCCACCGAGCGAACGATTTCAACACATTCACATCGATATCGTTGGTCCGCTACCTACATCAGCATGTGGACACAAATACCTACTCACAATGATCGACCGGTGCACTCGATGGCCTGAAGCTGTACCACTTCAAGAGACAACCGCTGAAACCGTCGCAAGAAAGCTATACGAAGTCTGGATATCCCGTTTCGGTTGTCCAATAAGAATTACAACTGATCAAGGACGACAGTTTGAAAGTCGACTATTCAAAGACCTAGCTCAACTACTCGGCGCAGACAGAACCCGTACTACTGCCTACCACCCGCAGAGTAATGGGATCGTCGAGCGTTGGCACAGATCGTTGAAAGCCGCACTCATGGCTAGACTAGAAAACAGCAACAAATGGATCTACGAGTTGCCTACTGTTTTAATGGGTCTAAGAGCCGCTATCCGATCCGACTCTGACACAAGCGCAGCGCAACTCACCTATGGTCAAGCTATACGCCTACCAGGTGACTTCATATCACCAACTCCAACCACACCGACGATGGATCACGACTATGTCAATCACCTGCACGACATCATCACGAAGCTCACTCCCACATACAAATCGCATGCAAACAAGCGATGTATGTTCGTGCACAACGATCTACAAACATGTAGCCACGTGTTTGTACGCGACGACACCGTCCGCAAACCTCTGCAGCATCCATACCAAGGTCCATACCCGATCATCGAACGCAAGGAAAAGTACTTCACAATACAACTACCCGGACGATCAAGCAACATATCGATCGATCGCCTCAAACCTGCGTACACTATCAACACAGAAGATGATCCCAAGCAAACAAACAGCGAGACCAGTCAAGCACCTGCAGTTACCACAGACGAGCAAGCCACAGCCAAGACTCCAGCACCTGCAGCGACCGCAGACGAGCAATCCAGCCTACTACCAGCCCAGCATACGAGAGAACAACGTACTAGGTCAGGCAGGATCGTTAAGACGCCTGCACGCCACGTATATTTCGCGTGAGGGGGAGAGTACTGTAGCGATGGTCGCAGTCGCTACAATACAACAATAACACAAAGGATTGCCCAACTATTGACGTCCCAACGATTGACGACCTTCCGCGAAAGGGTGCATATAAATCATACCAGAACAAGGATCTTGGAAAACAAAGCGCGTATGTAAGACAAAGAGCGTGGGTCCTGACCGCCTCAGCGAGGGTGTCGCACATTGTCGGACATCTGTTGGTTAACCCATTGTTCGTTGGAGAAAGTTCCGCGGACGACGCGATTCTGTCAACCTATTGTGCACCGCCGGAGAAAGCGCGCTGACCACAACGAACCGCCTTGCACGTGCACCGAAGGCGCGGCCCCGGTCCACCGGCCAATCAGACGGCACGTTCTTCCACGATCAACAAATCAGCATCAAGAACGCCCGATCAGTCAGCCCCACTCCGGTTTAGAGATAGCTATATTATTGTCTAGTATTTAAGCTTGTGCATAGCTCGTAAGACACCCCTTTCTCACATTATCACATATATCATAAGATCACGCATTACTGTCAGACATTTTACATTGTAACGTAGTCGCGTCTCTACTCTTGTAATTAGGTAACTTGTACTCTAGACTTACGTGCAATATACAACGTTATACCTATTCGCGTTTTAATTACACAACACGCCCTACGCGCCAAAGGTATATATATATTCAGAGATAAATACCTTTCCTTTTTTACTCCAATTATGGAGCTTATTATTTTCATATTCATTGCTCCTTTAGGGGTATTTTTTCTGTCTTCTCCGTTTCCATGAGAGTTACTGCGATTCATATGTAATAGACACTGTTTGATCCTGTAGAATACATTGTTTATCTTGGATTCAAATTGGGTGGCGTGCAACAAGAGAGGCCTATATCCAGCAGCGAACTGCTTTAGCGTGATGATGATGACTAGTACATAGCAAATACAGAGAAACAAACTGAAAATTATTTATCAGAAAATTATTTATCAAGTTTCTAAAAATTGTTTACACTTTTTTCGAAAGCTGATTACATAAAACTGTCAAAGTCACGACTACCCTATATATATAATGTACTCTGTGGTCACGACCCATAATGTTTTTTTTTTTTTTGGTTCATTACTTTCCGTTCGGGCGAATGGAAAAGGCAAAGGCATAGTACGCCATACGGCCAAGTCTTCAGTAATCTTTTTCTTCATTAAATATCTATCCTAACTTATCCTAGCATAACTTAACCTAAACTAACTCCTTTCGTTTTACGCGTTTGGACGATAAGGAGCGGTTTAGGGTAAAGACATGATGAGGCCACTATGCTACAATATTTCACTGTTCTTTTTGAATTATTCACTGAATGCACTTTTTACTACATAAATCAAGCGTTTTTATTTAGTAAACGACACTATAAATAATTTTATAAGTCCAATGAAAAATGAGCGTGACACTCATCTTGACATTCCCGCCAAAACCACCCATAATGTTATAATCTTGGGCACGATCGACAGATATAACATTTATGTAATGAAATAATACAAAAAAAGATTTCTAATAGGTTTAACTTCAACAAATGTGGGATTTTACTATTCAGGGTTAACAAAACAACGTTTCTTTTATTAATTTTTGGGTTCTTATGGTACAATTAAATATTTCTTACTAAGTAAATTAAATAAATCGTAAACGAAAACAGACTGATGCATGGACAAAACACATCTCTGCTTGAGGCTCGAATTGAGTCTCTATTTGCTGAGTCTAGATTGATTACCGTTCTGGAATAAGAACTATGCTCAAGCACTGATTCTATACTTAAGCAATGATCAAGTGATTGGAGTTTAAACTGTACTTGAGTAACGTTCTGTAATACGGACCTAAATAAGCGAGAAGCTGCCGCGTATCTCTACCACACATAACTGGGACCTTATAGGTTATTTATTCTCAAATTTTTCGTTGTCACGATTTAAAAAAATCATCTCAAATCATAGCATACCAAGTTTATAGCGTTTACTTTTATTCTGTTAACATTTTCTCTGATACATAATAATCTAATAATGTAATAATATCTCAACTGTATAAAATGGATACGTTCCGGCAAAAATGGTTCCTGAGGCACTGCATCCAGTGACATGACTTTCTGCTAAGACATGAATTCTGAGTGTTTTTGAGGTGGCTGGAGAGAGCACACTAGCACAGTGCTGTATTTACGCATATACAAACACATAAATATATGTGTGCATGAAAATATTGTATTTTTTTTTACTGTGGCACTAGTTTTGACTTTGTGCCAATTTCAAGTAAAATAAAAATCTTCAAAAGTTCTTCTTTCTTTCTCATAAGGCTTCGCACGGTGTGTGCATTTAGCCAATGTCACTTATTGAATTATTCATGTCGAAAAAGACGGCCGCGCCAACCGAACACTTGGAGAAAGATTTGGTACAAAGCCATGATGTGGCCACTATGCTACAATATTTCACTGTTCTTTAAGAATTATTCACTGAATGCACTTTTTGCTACATAAATCACGCGTTTTATTTAGTAAATGACATTATAAAAAATTTAAATGTCCAATGAAAAATGCGCGTGGTGTCGTGAAGTCGCCTTTCAGGCCTCACTTTGAACTTATTAGCGAGGATCCTGGCCCTAAACTACGACTCCGCGAAAGTACTTATTTGTCTGATGATAACTTGCATTGACTTACCGAGTTTGTAGTTGTCTCAACCGGTACGTAAATGATGTAATGATCTGCTTCGCCTTGTTATGAGATGTGTGCCAGCTATGATTATCCCATGCTCTTTGTTAACCTCTCCAGTCCTCAATCTGTAGGGATTAAGCAATCATCATTTGCTTGTTTTGGAACTAAGTGCGCAGGGTCAACCATACTTTTCTAACATGGGTTACATTTATATTGTTCGATTGTTTACTCGTATTTACTCTTAACCTCCAAATGAGGGCTTGTGTGTTACAGAGCCTCGTGCTCTGGCTTAAGTACTTTGTGCTACTCAGCGATTATATTGGATGTCCCTAGTCTGTGACCCTCGCCCTGCGGCTTGGGATTTTCTTTGTTAGGCTAGAGTAACTCTACGCCCCTTTAGAACTTGCACATGTGACCTACGCCACATGTGACCTACACCCTACGGCATAGGATTTCTCTTTCAAGGCGATAGCAACTCTACCGCCCATGCAGATTCTTGCACATGTGACCCATACCCTGCAGTATGGGATTTTCTTATAAGGCTATAGCAATTCTACGGCTCTCTTATTCAGAACTTGCACAGATCGACAGGACATACAACCTTTGATACAATTAGCGTTACTCGACTTCAGTAACTTCCTTTAGTTCAAACTACCGTAATACATATACGATTGGATTAACAACAAGTAATTAGATAAACCCTAGGCACCTAGCTTTCATTAACTGGAGGCTTCTCGCTTGTTCCGGAACTCACTCAATTCACACTAGACTTTAAAATATTCTTATAAGACTGTACACAATGGCGACGGTATTTCGAAAAGGCTTTTCACTTCGCATAGCGTGGTTAGGTGAAAGTCCACAGACTATAAAGTACCATAGTTATGATATTCTCCCTTACCTTGTGCAAAGTGTCAGTGATCTCGCGAGAATGTCTTCTTATGTATTATTATGAGTGATTTCGCGCTAAGTCGCGACACGTGGCACTCATCTTAGCTTCCCGCCAAAAACCTCTATTGTAATTTATTCTCGCATTCTGATTTTCATCCTTATTTTAATAATACTATGTTTACTACGATTTAAACAATTATTGTCTGTCGCACAAATCAAATATGTAATTTGTGAGATGAAATACATTCAATTTTATATGTAAGTAACAGAGACAATATTTTTAAATTTTATTTAATTTGACATATTATATGTCACGCATGAAAAAATACATTCTGCATTTTATAAATATGATAGACGAGTTTCCATCAATTTCAGCCATTTTAGTCTACTTAAAGTCGTATTACAAAAAAAAAAAAAAAAAAAAACTTTTCGGCGTCTACTGTCGATTATGCGACCAACAACACAATCATTACAAATTTTTACTTATAATAAAAGAGTCAAGGAACGTATTTTATTTTCATTTAAATTAAATGCGTAACGTATTTTGCCAGTTCCCACAAAAAAAGACAGTATATTTTATTTTCATTAAAAAAAATACCATTACTTACGTATTTTGCCAGTTTCTCCAAAAAAAGGGCAACGTTACTTTTTCTGACAAAATGTTACTTTTTATCTGTCTCGTATAACTTTTGACTATCGGCCACTGGCAACACTGGTCTTCATCCTTGTGGATACCGTCAAGTGTGTAAGTACCGTCCACAATTCAAGAGTAAAATTAAAAGGTTTGAATCCTATCTATTCAAATCCACGCTACTAATTAGACAATAGGGGGTCCAACTGCGCTTCAGGTATTCTATTGCAAATCGTAAGTCATTTTACAGCTAACCCGAATTTACAATAAATACTGAATTAGTTTACTAATTAAACTCCATAGTACTGTAGATAACAAAAGCCGGTAGCAGATACCGGCTTTTTGTGGAAGTTGTCAGGATCAAGTTCTTTTGTACAGAGGTATTCCAGTCAGTAATTCGAGACTGAAATATATTTATATTTCATTAATTGAGGGTACCACCAACCACCCTAAACACGCTTTTTGATAAATTGCTATTATAGCAGCTTCATGTATTAAAATTTGTAGTTTTAAACTTACCTATTTAAAACTAATCTTATTGTCTGCTGCTCTGCCAGACATACCACCTGATTAAAGAATATCAATGTATTTATTTACAGTCATGATGGACACCTATTATGAGTATAAAGTTGGTTCCACTCATCAAGTTGATGTGACTTATGTCAATGACCCCAACAGTTTTTTTGTACGTTGGGCAAATTTTACGGACTTGATGGACTTGATAGAAAAACCAGGCTCTGGGCGTGTCTTTGCTAAGACAATGAGGTTAGATGAACGAGTTGTATATAAATCAAATATACTTAAAAAGTTAGTTCGTGGTGAAATACGAAATATAATAAAAAATAATGGAGAGGAAGTGAGATGTGATATTTATGCAATTGATTACGGCTGCCTTGATGAGTTTGTGTCACTGAGTCAAATACACCCTCTAGACAGCAGTGCAGAGCCGGTAAACCAATGTCCAGGTTTGGCTACTCACTGTCGATTACATTTATGTGAGCCGAGAGGGGAGACCTTTAGTATGGAAGTCATAGATACCATGAAACAGCTTGTTGGTGAGCACACAGCAACTATTAATGTGTTATGTAATATGGCTGATCAGCTGTTAGTTGAACTACGTACTGTAGTTTGCCCTCGAGAAGTTGCAACAATGCTGGGGTTGATGGGTCTTACCACATTCACCCGAAGTTTGCCCTCTGTCAACAGATTAGTAAATTCAAAAGCAGCTTTAAACTTGGCACAGACATTAAAGTTTAAACACAAGCAATTAAATGTTGGAGATATCTTACATGTCAGAGTACAGAGTGGCACATCAGTGTCTGGTTTCTATGTCGCTGATATAAATGATTTTAAAATATTAAGATCTGCAGGATTTTCTTTCTTAAAGTACTGTAAAAGCTTGAGGCGTATGAAGGATGAAGATTTTGTTTGTGGCAGACCATGTGTTGTTAAATTGAATGATCTTGACCCATATGAGCGTGCAATAATTAAGAAAGTCAATCCAAATTCCAGTGCTGTTTTGGAACTTGTAGACTGGGGGAAAGAAATAGAAAGTGGTTTTTCATCTATAAGGCTGATAGATGAAGAATTTTTTTTAACTCAGCCGATTATTGCCATCTATTGTTCAACTACTGAGGACCAAGTATTTACATCTTTGCCTGCCTTTTTTCTCAAAGGATTTGAGTTTGTAATCAAAATTATGGAATTAGGCAACAACTCTGATAAACCTCATAAGGTCATCATTTATCCAGAATTTATGTTAAAATTAAACTTGATACCATAAAAGTCTTCAGTCCGGATATTGTGACAGCCTCCGTGGCGTAGCGGTAGCGGACGCGGCCGCTGCGCAAGGTGGCGCGGGTTCGATCCCCGCACAGTACAAGTATTTGTATGCATGAATATGAATAAAATAAATAAAATAATAAATAAAAAGTGTTTTATTGAAAAGAAATTACAAATTATGACCTACGAAATATATTAGAATAATTACGTTACAAACAATCAAAGTGAGCCCTAACGTCTAAACTAGCCTGTATCATAGACGTTAGTGTGCATTAAATATAAATGCAAAAGAACATGTGCGCTAAAAATAATTAGGTTATTAATACAAAATTTAATTTAGGTTTAAAATGAAGGTAAACATAAGCCACAAGAAAAAATAAACAGTTCGATTTTTTTACAGAGTACCTTCATTAATTACTTTTCAAATACTCACACATAAAGTTTGAACTTAGGGAAAAATTGGATTGCTTCCTTTTTTGACGGAGATTTGTGTTTTAAAAGTTGATGAAATATACCATTGAAGATCTATTACTTACTTCTTTAATATTAAATGTTTATGTTGTTTTTAAGTTGGATAAATGATAGTGATTTAATTAGAATAATTTTTTACTTAGTCTAAAAATATGGGCATTACTTTGGGTTTAAAAATAGGTTTTCGATGTCTTCACAACTTTGAGATTTTAACCACAACATTAGAATTTATTTGCATGAATGGTGATTTAATGAAAACATTTTAATAATTTTAAAATTAAATTTAAATAATCTGCCGAATTATGATCCTCGCTATATTGCATAATATCTACGTTTAAATCACCCATTACAATTACTTCGCTACGACTACTGTAGGTGTTTAAGAGGCTGTTCAAAGATTTTATAAAATTTTCTATATTATTACACGATGGTGACCTGTAAATACCAATAACAACAGTGCTCAAGCTAATCTCAATAACTACGCAGGTAGCATCGACTAAGACTAATTCTGTAACTACACAGTTGAGCCCCCGTTTTGTGTACACTACAATACCATCGTTTTGATTTCGACTCTTCCATAAAATGAGTCTCGCAGTATTCTAAGGACGGAAAGTAGGCAGCTTTAGAGTTCCATGATTCCGTTAGAATAAGAATTTTACATTTCGTAGACTGTATTCTAGATAGAAAGACTTGGAATTGACAGAAATTTTTTGTGATGCTTTTTGTATTTTGCGTAAGAATGTTGAAATTATTCGTGGAAGTTGTAATAGGTGATAGAAGAAGTGAACTCGACTCGGGATCACATAAATAAGAAGGCCCAGCAGATATGTTCAGTACTAGATTATTATTATTATTTGAATTGAATTTTGTTTGAATTGATTGGAATTGTAGGAAGCAATATTTCCTCAACCTTCTGATATGAACTATATTTACTTATGAATTGACCCAGTATTATGAAGGAGTTATGATTGACAATATGACAATATGGTTTGCAGTCCGCAAAAAATGGTGAGTAATAATATAACAAAAATAGAAAAAATGCAGAACTAAGTAACAACAGCAAGTATCTAAACTACATACAGAATTAAAAACCAAAAAGTAGCGTAACATTATAAAATAAAAAAAGCTGATGAACCAGTGCCAACTGGCAATACAGAACAAACCCATAGTCATTTGAGGTTTCGCAGAGCTGCTATTTGAGATTTATCTTTTACTTCAATGCGAGGTGCATCGACGGCCTTGCGAAGGTATATTTTACCATTTGCAGTCGATGTCGCTAAATCTCTTGCTAGAAAAAGTAGTAGGCGGTTGTTACTTGTCAAAGCTTCCGAGATAAAAATTGATGTTTTTTAAGCCGCTATTCCTATATCGGATGAGGTAAGGCTACGTTCGGAATTCTGTTTCTTGAATGATTTTATTCCTTGGAGGATGTCCTGTTTTAGTAAGATGGAAGCAAGTTTAGCAACTATTGTTCCTTTTCCAGACTTCGAATTTACACGAAAAACATCCCTTATGCCCGTTTCCTGTACGTTTACATCTAGAACCTTGCATGTTCTTTGTACAATTTTACATAAATCTGTTTTGGTTTCAATTTCTGAAAATATTGGTACATTTCTAAGCTTAATAGACGACGAATAGGTTTCTTTGAATGTCATCCAAAGATGTTTCAAGCAAGGTAATCTTCAAGAAATGCTGCTTGCGTTCAACCTCCAACGCATCTATCTTTTTCAGCATGTCCTCGTATTTAGTATTCAAAAACTTCTTACTTTTCTCTATTTCATCATTAGCATGCTTTATTTCAGTATTCTGAGTTTTTATTACAGCAACTTCTGATATAAGCATAGTCAAGAGACTATTTTGAGACTATTTTGAGACTTTTCACTTCATCTATCATATTCATTATATCATCCTTGAAGGAAAGCAGCTGTTCTTCACTCGATTGGCGCTGTCTTTTATTACGCTGGGATATAAATGATGGTGCAGAAGTTACAGATGCATTTGATACGTCAGAATCAGACAAGGTATGCTGAAGGCCACTTCCCGAGTCGGTTTGGTCATTCTTGACATAACAACAGTTTTTTAGTTTTTTGTCTATTATTTGTAGTTCAGACTTACTGTGGTCGATGCTGATGACGGTTGTTATCTCGCTCAAACAGTGATACCGTCTCGCGCACACGTCCTCATTTAACTGCACGCCTAGTACTTTACTTTGATTTCAGTGTTAAAAACAAATTAATATTATTCATTAAGCGCACACACGGGAGGGCGATGAATCTATTAAAGTTTATTTAATATACGGCTAGGAGACGAACTTTCTTCACAAAAGAGTCCGACGGCTGGAAAAAAGTGCATTCCTTGCATATACCTGAATAATCACTACATCACTGCATAATTACAAAACAAAGACACTTTCTCTTTCCCTATGTCCCTTTGTATGATTAAATCTTTTAAACTACGTAACGGTTTTTGATGCGGTTTTTATAACAGATAGAGTGATTAAAGAGGAATGTTTAATCTATAATAACATCTATTAAATTGTGGAGAAATACTGTAGTTTTTAGGTATCTGATGTGATGTCGTAAATAATTACATTTTTTTCCGCGTTTGCAGTGAATCGCAGGCTTAACCATACGAGATTTATCAAAATAATGTACTACACAATATACACATTGAAAAGGTCTACAAAAATGTCAGCTGTGGTATATTATAATCCATCTCTTATGGATAATTGGACATCCCACAATAATATTTTTTGTCATTTTCTTTTTACGATCGATTTTTTTAAAAGTAGGTACATAGCTTCACACTAGGAATTTCTTCTGTATCGTGAGTGCGTTAACAAACATACTCACATACACAAACATCCAAACACGGAACAACTACCTACTTGTTGGTCATAAAAATATTTGTTCCGTGCGCAACTCGAACCTGCGACACGCTGCGCAGCAGTCAACAGCTTAACCACTGCGCTAAACTTGCATTCAAAGTATTAGCTTAATCTTGTCAAATTAGTTTGCGTATAACGAAAATTGACATAGGTACGTAACAGCCATGCTTATAATCGCGTCTAAACTCTATATGGAGTATCTGAATTTGACAGGACTATATCAATATTTTATCTTCTCATTATCATCATCATCAACCTTTTTATCGTCCCAATGCTGGGCACAGGTCTCCTCTCATACAGAGAAAGATTCTGCGTTATCACCACGCTTGCTCAATGCGGATTGGCGATTTCAGACTTAAAGTCCAGGTTTCAACATGTGTTCCTTTTTTTTTGTTGGGATGGGAAATCACAAATTACTTCTCCCGCTCTAGGCGGAGCTGAAGGGCGTGTCAGACTTTTACTGACTAAAACCCACACGTGTTTCTTCACTTGCCTGCGCGAAGGCCTGGGCCACGGTTTCTTTTTTAACCAACCCGCAACCCTGACCCAGCTTCGGCCCAGCGTTGGCGCTGTCTAGAGACACCGCCAAGCCAACCCCACCTGGGGCCACAACATCCCCTGTTGTGAGGGCTCGCACGCACATGATGGCGTGCACCGTAGAACGCCCTCTGCGGACGCCAAACTGACACTCCGCCAAATCTGGACCCACTCGCCTGAGTCGCCCGACGAGGCGGTCTGCAATAACTTTCGAAGAGCTTGCCTACCCCGTCGAGCATCACGATGGGCCGGTAACCGGACGGAGAGTCCGCTGGGCGCTCTGGCTTCTTTATGAGGACCAGTTTCCCTGTCTTCCAGCGAAGTGGGAACTGGCCCCACTCCAAGCATACGCTTAGTAGCCCCCCTAGTCGAGGCCCGAGAGCACCTAAGGTCAGCTAAGCTTTTCCAGGTAAGCCGTCCTGGCACGGTACTTTTGGCATTCAGCCTACGTACCGCCGCTCTCAGCTGTACCTCGGTCGTCGGTGGTGTGGTCCGCATCAGGCACCGCAGGAGGCGGAGCCATGGATGGAGGAGTATGTTCCCCTCATGAGGAAAACAGAGCGGTCACGACTTCCTCTATGAGCTGAGGCCAGAGACTCTGCGTCAGCTGGGGGGCCCATAGGTGGAGTTTATCCCGCACCATTTAATAGCGGCATCACCACGGGTCTCTGTTCAGAGTCCCCAGCAACTCCTCACGGGCCAGCCCTTTGGCTTTTGCGGTCTTCGCCACTCTGTATCCCTCGTAAAGCTCCGCCTGTATGCCCTCCGTATTCGTTTGACGAACACGGAGCCTGCAATGCCTGGTGTACCGGTGTCGCGCAGCAACGCACGCCTTGTGCAAAGACGTCAGCTCCGGCGACTACCAGTACCAGCACCAGTTTACGTATAGGGTTACGTATAGGAGATGGTATGGTATAGAACAGTATTCAATAAACAAATGTTGGACGCAATTCTTTTTTTGATATTGATATCAGGGAAGGCTAAATAGTCACGAAGAGACTTCTACCTATTGCATTAACGCCCAGCTCTCGAGATATCCGTTCCAATTTTGCCTGCAACGTGACTTAGGTACCTTCCGATGGAGTCGGATACAGGCGATCATAGTCCTCAGGAGTATTAGTTTCGAGGCCATCTCGTCCCCTTATGTCCCAATTATTCAGTTCATGCACTTGTTCCATGATCCACTTTACGTATAGGGTTACCATCCCTTTTGCATTTGTCAAGATATGTCTTGTTTTTCGGTCCCCTAGTCCGGACCTTGTTATTCGTCCGGATATTTTCCCCGTTAAAATGAGCAAAAGCTAAATATACAACTTATCGTTTTTTAACAACTAAATCGATTCCAATAATTTTTAGATCATGTTATAATATGTGTACAAATAAGTTTCTGCCATTTTTTGAACGTTTTGACGAGCATTATGATGTAGGAGAATAATTTTGTCATATCTGGAGTAGTAATGGGTGCGTTTTTCCACTTCCTTCTATTTTCCTCCAATAATAGTTCAAATTCCATTTGGTCTTAAACCACGTTCTTTATCGTCACAGTTTCTAAACTTTTGAAACCACACACGGCAAGTTCTCTCGCTTAAAGCAGCTTCACCATAAGCTTCTACAAGCAATCGATGGACCTGAGCAGCAGATTTCTTCAAATTAAAGAAGTAACAAAAGTTCCCGCAAATGACGCTTATTCGGCACAAAACTTATTATTTTTGCACAAAAATAAATAATTATGTGATACTGATACAAGAGTCACTAACACTCTAAGCGTCCGTTTTTAGCAGATATCCGAACTTACATTATCACATTTTACTTCTGACAATTTCAACGTAACCTCTTAGTGAGGACATCTATTTGTACACCTAATATTTTTTTACATTTGGAAATTGTTGCAGCGTGGTTACCGAGCGGTTAAGATAGATCATAGTATTTGCGCGCGCCACAGCTGACGCCAGAGGTCAACGCCCGAGCGGAGCTTTGACCATATTTTTGTTGGGACAACCAAGTAGAATAGCAAGCTCATAAATTTGTGGTTTTTCATTATATGTCTTTGAAATTTTGTACAGACGATAGCACATCAAGCTACTACCTACAATCAGCCAGATTTCTTTATTAGATTTTCAAGTTTATCTCTAAAGCATTAAGGCTCAAAGTTGATTGGGAACATTTGGCAGTTTGGGGTAGCTTGATCTGCTGTCGTTCATACATAGATTCTTTACTTTAAAATACTGGGCACGTGTTTCGGGTTTCGCATAAGCAAAAATAATTGTGTATCACCAGTCAAATGAGTAAATAATCACTGAACACACTCAAACTCGAAGTACCGGGTATTTGAAATAAAATTTTTAATTGTCATTAAAGGGTCGTTCAATAAGTTCCCCAGTCTGCTATTTTTATAAATTGGTCATTCTAACACGATTCCATTGTCATTGTGCTAAAAGTTCATAATCAAACGAATCGTTATAAAACCAGACGACTGGATAGTCAGTTTTAGAAAATCATTTCAACTAACGGGTTTAAATTATAATGGCAATACGGCAATGTCACATTCTATCACCGATAATTGATGGATCATTATGAATTTAGCTGATTAAATGTTCAAATTGAGTAGTATCAACTGTAGATCACTGATCTGGACAGCCTCCGTCATGGCTTAGCGGCAGCAAACGCGGCCGTTACGCGACGAGGTGCGGGTTCGAGTATTTGTATGCATGAATAATTATGAATATTTGCACTGGTCTGGTCATGCCTCGGAAAGCACGTGAAGCCGTTGGTCCCTGTTGCCATACGAACATCTAATGGCAGTCGTTACGGGTTTTTGGAGCCCTCAAAAGTTCAACAATTGGTCTAACTGCAATGCTTCGATATCGCCTTCGGGTTGTGGAGGTCAGACGGCAGTCGCTTCACGGAAAATATCGAAGTTTAGCCAAAATCAGCAGTTAGACTGGTAAAGCTGACCCCAGACTCTAAAGCTGAAAAAGCTTCGGATGCGACTGGGATTAACGCTGAGATGTTGATGATGATGATCACTGATCGACCATTCTGAGATTATTGTAATAACAGACTAGGGCCCCAGATAGATGAAGCTAGTTGCTCATTCCAAAGTGTAGGTAGCTATGTAGAAGAACGAGAAAGAAACTCGACGGGCACGGTTTTAAATCATGAAATTGTTACATAATATTTGATTGCATCATTCATTTTAAAAATATCCATGTGAGAACGACGCAAAAAGACATGCACATTAAAAGCTTCTGTTATAGAAAACATAAAAATAATTCAGAAATTCAAATAAGCTATGACAAGTAAGAAATGACCTATCCCATGACGGAGCCCAGTTAAGACCATGACGTATGGATCGATGACCTACTCTAAGCCCCCAGAGCACATACAAGTCAATGAAAGACGTATTCTGTAAACGGTAGCTTTATAGCAAGTATATAGACTCACACGTAAACTATGAAATTATACAATGCCAGAAAAGTTTATCTATTTAACGCAAAGACAGCTTTTCCCAACTTTCAGCAGCTCAAACAACGTTACAGAATGCTAAGTTTAGCTCCTAAGGAGCAGGACCAGCGTTGAGCCAAACATTTTTGTCAGCAATGTGATCCCGTAACTTAAAATTGGAAGTAGCTTAAGCCCGAGCCTTTTCGTCCTCGATATATGCTTTCACAGTATATAAGGCTGCCTGGCACAAGTTATATAGTACGTTTTATGAATGTCTGAAAAATCTGTCAAATGAAATTTGTCATATGTCTTTATTAAATTTTCAACTTTAGCCCTAAAGCATTAAGGCTCAGGATTTATTGGGAATATTTAACAGTTTAGGATAGTTTTGACCTGTTATCGTCCGTACAAACAATTTTTCTTTATTCCTATTGGATATACTACTATATATGGCAAGACATTTGTTACCCACGTACGTGTTACGTGGGTACTTAACAAATGTCTTGCCATGGTGCCTCCGCCGGGTCGGAACGTGCGAGGTAGACGAAAGAAGTGCTGGCTTGAGTTTGTAAGAGATGACATGCGTGCCAATAATCTCACTTCACAGGATGCCAGAGATCGTGCGAAATGGAGGCGTATATGTAGGAAAGCGTACCCCGGGTTACAACCCGAAAGACGCGGATGCAACCGGAATTATGCGTTGAGATAATGATACTACAGTATATCCATAGTAATATTATAAATGCGAAAGTAACTCTCGTCTGCCTGCTACGCTTTCCCGCTTAAACCTCTCAACCGATTTTGATGAAATTACGCACAGATTATTTTTATTACTTACCTACAATAATCTCTTTAAAATTGTCTCCTAAGACAGTGTCTCGGACTTAATTAATTATAAATTGATGAAAAAGTACAAAAAAACCTCTGGATATTTTTGCAAATGTCAGGAACACTCTAAATTTTGAAATGGCAACCCTATTTGCGACTCACTAGTCCCCATTGACGTCAACGAATTTATTCATTAATATTAAACTGCATGTGTTACCTACTGGGGCTGACGATTCTCGGCGATGTTATAAAAATATCATATTTATATAGAAGGTAACATGTTCACTAGATCAGTAGGTCTCCACGCATGTAGTCAAAGAGGTAATCGCGTAAAATATGTAGATTTAATATCATCAAGCTACTACAATCTGTCAGATTTCCTTATTAGATTTTCAATTTTATCTCTAAAGCAATAAGGCTCAAGGTTGATTGGGAATATCTGACAGTTTGGGGTAGCTTGACCTGCTGTCGTCCGTACTAAAAATAGCAAGTAAACCTTTTAGTCACAGGACTTGAAATATCATCACAGGGTGTACAGTTCAGATGTTTTTTTTAATATCTACTAAAATAGTTTGAAGGGGCCACTTCCACTTAATTAAAATAAATACTTTTAGGAGTTTTAATTATTATTTCAACAAGATGAAATGAATAACCGTCCTAGTCATGCTTGACCATATTCATGGTTGAAAACAAATTTGATAAAAAAACTCAGTTCGTACGGTGCACGTGCGTACGACAGCAGGTCAAGCTACCCGAAACTGACAGATATTCCCACTCAACCTTGGGCCTTAACGCTTTAGAGATAAAGTTAAAAATCTGATAAGAATTCTGACAGTTTGTAGTAGGTTGATGTGCTGTCGTCTGTACACAGGTAAATGACTTTTAAATGCAACAAGTTAGCCTACCAGGTAAACGTATTTGCACCTTGGACGCGACCTACATTTAACAGTGCATTGACTGTCTGACACATTGCATTATTCTATGCATTTTATAATCGAATATCTTTTATTCTTATTTTATTCATCTCGCTTAAGATTAATTGACATTGCTTTAATTGCGTTTTAGTTTATTTTCACATTGCATACGCATTAGGTATGCTTATTAAATCTGCATTGACATTATTTTTATTAGCTATAGGTATAGGTACACCCTACATAGTGTAATTATAAAATGCGTAACAACATCAGCCGCCGCATAAGTTACCACCCACCAGACAAAGTCTTGCCGTCAAGCGATTCGTCGTGTTCCGGCATGATGTCTGGTGAAGCCGTAAGGTGGACGGGTCTGAGCAGTTGTGTTGCGATGTGTGCCGGGTACGATGTGCCTAATGTTGTTGTGTCGGGAGTTTGGTCGTGGAGGGTTTCCAGATCATCCTCTGGCGCAGCATCGTTGGTCGTGTTGTTGGGTTAAACATTGCATCACCTCTCTCAACTGCCATCTTCCTTCCTATTCACTCAGTTTTTTTGAGTGAATAGGTTTAATAAGCTAGTGCGCTTTACCGTCAACGATTGCATCACTGCTTACCATCAGGCGGGATTGCAGTCAAGCACTAGTTTATAACAATTAAAAAAAATTATAACGATATATTAGATTATTATAGTATATACAGTATGTTAACTAACAGAGGGCGTTCCCGTTAACCCGAAATAGTATAGCTACATACATGCTAAAAAAAATATTTCCATTCGAAAACAAAATGTTTTAAAATTTTTTCCAATAAGAAAATATTCAATAAAAATTTTAAATTGACATGTAAAAGAAACACACTGTGCACGCGAACATGAAAGACGGCAACGTCGCAATTTATTTATACATGAAGACTACTATTTTGATTTAAAACAGGAGGTTTCAAATTTATTTCCAATTAGAATTTTTTTATTCGGATTTTTTTATGCTTATTTTTCTATGCTGATATTTTTATTTTAATCTATTAATGATATATATTAACGAGTTTAAGGGAACGCCCTCTGTTATTTAACATACTGTATATATATAAATAAATATTAACAAGTGTATTGTACACCAGAAACTACATCACAAACAAACACAACACTAAAAGGCATCTAGTCTATCGCTTTGTGCGATCTCTTCTAGGCAACCTTGGAATAGACAATGTTTGCGTGGACATAGAAATGGTACTGTCGCTGTGCAAAATTATTATGACACACACACACACACACACAAATAATAACTCAATCAGCCATATCGTAAAAATGAATCTAATGCGTTATGATCATATAAATATAATTTGACTACTATTAGATCGTAAGTAAGTACAGTAAGCAACAAAAGTCTATTCAAAACTAATGTCAGTAGCTAAGTCTAGTAAAACGTAACATAACATTACGGTTATCCCCAGTGGTTTAGTGTCATCATTGTGTAGATCGCCCTGAGGACACGGTGGAGCATACAGTGGAGGTCTGCTCGGCTTGGGTAGAGCACCGCCGTGTCCTCGTAACGGCGATCGGCGCCGATCTCTCGAGTCCGACCCTGGTCCTGGCCATGGTCCGGAGCGAGAGTGCATGGCAGGCCGTCACCTCCATCTGCGAAGCAGTGATGCTGGCAAAGGAGGAGGCGGAGCGCGTGAGGCTGCGAGAATCCCAGCGCCCTCACGCCACTAGCCGCCGCAGGAGACGCCCTGGTCGGAAGACGACACCGAACTCCCAGCCACCGTAGGCGCGGGCGTGCGGGCGGTGAGCAGTGGGCAGCTCGCCGCCTCGTTGTGTTTCACGCGGGCGCCTCAAGGAGATGTCAGCACATCGAGACGGGGTCGGGAAGACCGATGCCTCCTGGGTTAGGGTTGCGGGTTGGTTAAACAAGAAACCGTGGCCCTGGCCGTCGGACAGGCAAGTGAGGAAACACGGGTGGCTTATAGTCAGTAAAAGTCTGATACGCCCTTCTGCTCCGCCCAGAGCGGGAGATGACGTTTGATGATTTCTATCCAAAAAAGGGGTATTTTAGTATCTACCGCTCCGTATAAAAGTCGCCGGGACTATGATCAACTACAGCACCCTAATAGTTTGCTGATAGTTTGTAACTCAATTAGGGTATCGTTACTCGGTTCCAAGACCTCGACTGTTATCCGACTGCCATGAATTACAGCCCACACAATGTAGGTACTAATGTATCTACCTGAACAACATTGTGGTGAGGCGGTAACAAAGATTTACGATAAAATGAGTACGTATTAGGTTTATTGGTATTCCCATCTCGCTCATACTTCACGATTATTTATAGCATTACATTAGGCTTCAGTCACACTGTTAGGCAACGACAATTGACAGCCTCCGTGGCGTAGCGGTAGCGGACGCGGCCGCTGCGCAAGGTGGCGCGGGTTCGATCCCCGCACAGTGCAAGTATTTGTATGCATGAATATGAATATTTGTACTGGTCTGGTCGTGCCTCGGAAAGCACGTTAAGCCGTTGGTCCCGGTTGCCATACGAACATAGTTGTAGCACTAGTGGCAGTCGTTACGGGTTGTTGGAGCCCTCAAAAGTCCAACAATTGGTCTAACTGCAATGCTTCGATGTCGCCTTTGGGTTGTGGAGGTCAGACGGCAGTCGCTTCACGGAATATGTCGAAGTTTAGCCATATCAGCAGTTGGACTGCTAAAGGCGGACCCCAGAATCCAAGGCTGAAAAAGGCTGCGGAATCGACTGGGATTAACGCTGTGATGATGATGACACTGTTAGGCAACGGAAAAATGGCTGGAATACCCTAGATAAACTGTGTATCTAAAGGAAATATCTGCTTTCTGATTCTGAGCTTAGTAGTGAGCTGTCAATAGCATGAGAGGAAGAAGGGACTCTAGTGGCGTTTTCTCCATACAAACGTATTCAACTGTTTTTTCGTTTTTTTCTACAAATTCACACCTTGATTATACGCGCCCCTATCATTTGATTTATTCGAAAACTTAATTAATATAAGAAATGTGATGTTCCAAAATCCCGAAAAATAATCCATTTTAACCGCGATGTTCAGACGACTATTACACAAATGTAATAAGTTTTTGACAAAAAAGAAAATAATAGAGGCATAGGTATACTCATCCTCTCAAATTTTATATTATAAAAATAACTTATATCTGCCGTGTTTTGAAAAAGAAAACAGCGGAATACGAAACATCTATTGGTCAACGTTTTTGTACGTAAAATCAGCCTGAGTTGCAACTGTCCCTTTCGCACTTCTTCAAATACCTTTAACTCATTTTCCTCGGCACTAGAGTCCACTCTTCACATCCCACTTTAAGACAAAGACAAAGACAATTTATTTTGCAAATATGGGTACAATAATGTTGTTACATAAATAAAGGTAGTAAGATCAGCCATATTTTACCAATCGGCATGCAATATATTATAATTGAGCGTTACAAACGTACATAAAAATTGTTGAGTATAAAAATAAGAATAGAGAATTACATTTTATTAGGAATATGTATTGTGGTCCTTCCCTTTGTATGCAATCGGAACATTAAAATCTTTCTCATTAAGGAAATCTAAAATATTATAATATACTTTACGAAAAAGAAAGTTCTGCAGTATTTTTTTAAACAGTGGCAATGGCAGTTCTCTCCAGCTTTTAGGCAGTTTATTAAATATGGTCGGAGCCATACAGAACACACTTTAGCGCATAAGTGCTGTTCCCGCAGCCCGAAGGCATATCTTTCCATTGTCGCGTCTGTTTCGTGGAATTACTTCATTTAATAATTTGAAACGATGAGGATTACTTTTAACAAAAATCGCCATTTCTAAGATGTAAAGACATGGTAACGTAAGAATTTTATATCTTTCACAGCAAGGAACGCAACTATCGGTAGGTTTTATTTTAAACATAGAACGTATGCATCTCTTTTGAGCCTTGAACACCGTTTCCCTTTCTGTTGAGTTGCCCCAGAAAATGACACCATAACGTAGATGGGTTTCTGCTAGACCATAGTAGGCTGTCAACAGTGCCTCAGTACCTACTATAGATGACAATGTGGGCAAGGCGTAAGCAGCTTTACTCATTTTCTTACATAAGACTTCGGTATGAGGTTTCCAGTTTAGTTTTTTATCTATGTGAAGCCCTAAGAATTTTATTGCATCTACTTCTGCTATTGGTTGGTCATGGAAATTTATATTCAAATTGCTGTTGACGTTGATCCTTCGACTGAAGTGTATTAATTTAGTTTTAAAAAAGTTAATTTTTATGTTGTTCTCCTCTAGCCACTTTACCATTAAATTTATGTTAATGTGAATTTGAATTTGTGAATTTGTTGTGTAAATTTGTGTGTTGTGTATGTGTAATGTTTGTTTATTGTCTTAGTTTTTACGGGGTCAGATGGTTTCACGATGAGAGACGCACTGCTGTGCTTACTGTAGATCTAGATACAGCAAGAAATTTCATACTGGGCTATCTCAAGGTGAAAGAGTCACCTTGACATAGCCTAGTATGAAGTTTCAAGTAATTAAACCAACTTATACTGGTTTTGTACTACTATAAAACTACGAATATAAAACTATTCTATACTTAATGTATAAAGCTGAAGAGTTTGTTTGAACGTGGTAATCTCAACAACTACGGGTCAGATTTGAAAAATTATTTTTGCATTGGATAGCCTATTAATCCAGGAAGGCTTTAAGCTATATAACATCACGCTGCAACCAATAGGAGCGGGGCATATAAAAAAAACGCGGGTGCAACCCTATTGCGCAGCTAGTTCACAAATAAAATATTTCGTTGCTCTAGTCGTAGCACTAGAACCTTGGAGTGTAGTGTAATGAGTCCCACAGGCAGGCACAGCCATAGCGGGTGTGCGGGTGGAGTAAAGGCTCCTGTGCCCACAGAAGCCTTGTAGAGGAGGTGCGATGCGACTCTAGTAGAATTACTTTTCATAGCAATATTTTCTACTAGAGCCTTGTCGCGTCTGGTCATGCAATCTGACAAATCCCGTGCGTTTTTCACCTCACGGAAGATATCCTCGAGCGAATAAAAAGGTCATCTTAACAAAAAGCACGCTTAATTTCCCTATCAACTAGATCAATTCGATTCTACTTCCCTAAAATATAATTTAATTATTTAACACTCTAATGAATGTCCCAAGAAAGCTAACTCGACAAAGTTGGGTGTAGCTGGCTAAAATGCTAACTAGTAGTAGTAACATCGCTTACAGTTCAAACGTAACCTGAATCAAAACTCAGGTTTGTCCAACCCGGCTATTTAGTGTAGGTTATGGACAGGTTGGGCAACCTGGCATTTAAGCCATTAATTATTAATAATAATTAATTAATAATAATTAAATATACTTATACGGACAAATCACACAGATTGAGCTAGCCCCAAAGTAAGTTCGAGACTTGTGTTATGAGATACTAACTCAACGATTCTATAATATAGTTCACGGCAGAATATAGTCACCCTAGGAAAAAATAGCATCATCATCATCATCAACCTTTTTATCGTCCCACTGCTGGGCACAGGTCTCTTCTCTTACAGAGAAGGATTGAGCGTAATCACCACGCTTGCTCAATGCGGGTTGGCGATTTCAGACTCTAAAGTCCAGGTTTCCTCAAGATGTTTTACTTCGCCTTCAGTCATTGGTGTCCAAGATATACTTAGAAAGTACATATAACTTTTGAGAAAAGTTACATTGGTACTAGCCTGACATGTTTTAAGTAAAATATGCTACATTTTATTATATCACTTATGGCTGCATTTACGAGTAAACTACATAATAATATCTACATACAATTGACCGTTACGATAGTCTAAAGCCTGCAAGTGAATATTGTATCACTAGTTAATTACAATACAGCCGGAAATATTACTAATAAACACAAGACGACGCCGCGCCGCTTTTTGTAGGGACAAGCTCATATCTTTGTGATATTTTATGCATTTTGAAATTTTGATATAGGTTTAAAGAATCTTTACTTCTCAAAAAAGAACATAATACAGTTCACATACATGAGATTTAACATTTAACGTATGTATAAATTTCTCGTCTAGTGACGAAGCATACAGATATAACAATAGGTAAAACAATAACAAACCAAAGTGTGGGTAGTTTCATAGTACATTTAAAAACAAGTTAATACGGCTGGCCAATTTGAAACCAATATACCCTCTTATACCCTGATTATTTACTTTTTGAGCAAATTCTTGTGTAGTGGTGCTTAAGTGTGCAACAATCTATAGTCACAGAGACCGGTGATCATTTAAGTTTTTCATTTTGTTTAATTTTGCATCTTGTTCGGGTGTTATCCAAGTAAATGTATTGCACTTAGAAGGAATTGCTTTTAGAATGCAATGTAGTTCTTCAAGTTTTCCTGGGGTGCGGATTTAAGATCTTGAATATCTTGCCTAAGTGTTATATTTACATTAGCCTAGAAAGTTTTGAGGAATGATGACTTTGAGGGCAAATCTTTATACTTGTGTATTATTTGATATGTAGTATATCCCGGGCTGGCATTATTGGAACAACTGGTGTTAGCCTCGGTTAGTTTTTGAATTGTAGTTGCTTTTGGAATATTTGATAGTTAAGTTTGTTCTCCTTTTTTTTTCACGCTCTTTGAGCTCAGTTTGGAGATGCTGTAAATAGGCCCTTTGTGCTGGTGTTTGGTCCGAATATATTTTTATAGTTTTAGGTAGCTTTGATCAATTTTTCAGTAACGATATTGGTATATCAGGAGAACCAAATAAAATTTTTATTGGACGTGGTTTAACTGCATTATATTTGCCCAATCTTGTAGATGTTATTGGCTTAGGTCAATCCTGATGGGCTTGTGTTAGGATTTTGTAAACTTCTTCAGAGTCACAATTGTTGCCTACGGAGCGGTCGATGCCATCTTGGTCATTCAGCCCTACTAATATTATGTTCTTCTCTCTTTTAATTCTATCTTGCAATTCGGATTTCCGATTTTCACTTTTAAGTTAATTTATTTCATCCTCGATTACTATAACTTTATTTTGAGTAATTTTATGTTCAATTGTTATATTTTCCACGGCTTTATGCAGTTTCTTATATTCGTCTGTTAGTTTATCAGTTGTTAATTTAAGATCTTGAATATCTTGCCTAATTTCGTTCTGCATTTGTGTTATATTTCCATTTTGTTCCTTCATCGCTTCCTTTATACAACCCATCATTTCGCTTTGAAATTGGGCTAAATCTCTTTTGAAATTATATTCCAGAGTAGGTGGTCTTCTCTTTCTTGAGTCTTTGTCAACCCGACATTCGTCGTCTTCAAAATTTGATAAGTTGGAGGTAGATCCACCACTCACACTTCCACCAAATGATTGCATCTTTGTTGGGGTTTGCGGTAAATTCAGACTGCCTAGCTCTCGAACTAAACTCTCAAAACCGGTTACGACCTCTTATCTTTTAAATCTTAGGTAGACTGTTTATGAGATGTTCGTTATTTTTAACCGACTTCAAAAAGGAGGCGGTTACTCAATTCGACCGTATATATATACTTATATTTTTTTTATGTTTGTTCGCGGATAACTTCGTCGTTTACGAACCGATTTTGATAATTCTTTTTCTGTTGGAAAAAAGACATTCGCAAGGTGTTCCCATGATACGGACATCAGGGTTTGATGGTGGAAGACCAGAGAAATCAAGGGGAACTTTCAAAAATTGTAGGGACGGCTAGTAAGCATTTGCAAGTTTTGTTGGTTTGCGGCATTTGTAAGTTTTTTTATTAGGTATTTTAAAGCACTACAATTTAATAAGGGTCTGGAGTAGATCTGATGATGGAGCCGGGAGACAGGCGAGGGAACTCCTCAACAATTCACAGCAGCAACCTAGTGTTTGTGCTTGAATAATTTGTATTGATAAGAACCTTACACCTGGATGGGTGGTGACTGTCATTAGGAAGCTGATGCTGAAGACAAAGGTCAGTTTAGGGAACTTCTCAACGATTTACAGTAGTTACCTTGTGTTTGGACTCAATTCATTTATATTAATGAGAACTTTGCACCCATATGGGTTATAATGAACGTCTGCAGTAGATCTGGTGATGGAGCCGACAGACAGTCGAGGGAACTTCTCAACGATTCACGGCAGCTACGTTATGATTAATTTGTGTTGATAAGAACCTTACGTCTAGATAGGTTGTGGCTGTCATTAGGGAGCTGATGATGAAGACAAAGGTCAGTTCAGGGAACTCCTCAATAATTTACAGTATATAATTACCTTGTGTTTGGACTCATTTAATTTATGTTGATGAGAAGTTTGCATCCATGTTGGTTATTACCAAAGTCTGCAGTAGATCTGATAATAAAGACCATAGACAGTCGAGGGAAGTCCTCAACAATTAACAGCATTGAAGTTAAACGTAGGAAAACCACTAGCCACTGCTACTCGCCATGCTCATGTGATAATAAAATAAAAATCAAGAGAATTAAGAGAATTAATTAGAGCATAATCGTGTCACTTCTAACAATGCTCATACATTCAATCCAGTCCCAGAGAAATTTTATAAAAATCGGTTCAGTAGGTAGTTCTAGTTTGGTATTTAAACATAAATTGCGGGTAAAAATTCAAATAAAAAAAACAGCATGCAGGATGCAGCTGAACAGTACTTTTTGAAACCAAAAATTGTAAAACAAAAACTTCCGAAATTTACACTTTGTAGTGATTTTTTTTGTAGAAGTCGGTTGTTTTTTTGTAAAACAGTTTTTTATGCACTTTATAGTTTAGGTTTTAATATTTTACACTATATTAATTTTTTTATTTAGCAAGTTTTAAACACACGTCTGCACACTCCGACGACCAGACGACCCATATAAAATAATAATTAATTAATTACTAATCATTAATAGTAAGAGTAGAGGTATGAGGAATAGGGTGTAATCACACTATTCCGTGGGTGTAATGCTCACTCATCCTCCATAGAAAAGGGAGGCTCCTTTGAGCGGACGGGTGTTGCGTCTTGCGGCCACTTGCCTGACGGTTAATGTTGGGAAGTGAAGTTGTATGCTAGTTGCACGGTAAACTCTACTTGAGAGACGCAGGCTTTACGTTACAACAGTATGACACGCTATTCGCATGTGTAGCGCTACAATAGCATAATTTAATTTCTAATAGAAAAACCAAATAACACTTTACCAGACCTGGGACCCGAACCTAGGATCTCGGCAATAAGACAGCGTAAACAATATTTATACCAATACTCAGAAGTAGCGGTTCTATGTTATTAGTCTCGAAGCAAAATTCTTATAAAAAAGTTTTAAAGAAGTAATTTCGACGGCCCAGTACAATAGGCAGTCGCCCTAACCAAACAGGTACACTAATCATTGTAAATAAATTAACCAAACATGATAAACAATAACATTAAAGCAACTTACACGCCGCTGTTTATCATGCAGCGAACGCATGCGATATACGAGTATTGTGCCTACTTAGATTATCTTTATGATTATCACAATACACATGTTATTTTATTTTATTATTTTTGGAAAACTTGTAGCTAATCAGTCACAATAAACCTATAACATGATGATGACCAATTAGAAGTTTAAACAGTGGCGCCGATTGTGTTGTTCACAAATTAAACTAACTTTAAGTTCAGTGCATTTTGTTTCTAATTCAATAAGAAAAGGATAGAAGATAAAATTTCAATTTAATCCTGTCAAATTAAGATATTCCATAGACAGTTTTTTTTTTGTTTTACATATTATAAACCAGCGCTTGACCGCAATCCTGCCTGATGGTAAGCAGTGACGCAATCGTTGATGGTAAAGCGCACTAGTTTATTAAGAGCCTATTCACTCTAGCCTTGAAGACACTCAAATTGTAGTCCGACAGAAACACCGCCGCTGGCAAATTGTTCCAGTCCCTCGATGTACGCGGTATAAAGGAGGAGGCGAAACGCTTCGTCCGGATCGTAGTGGTATTAACAACGTAAGGGTGGAAACCAGCCGTACGACGGGTCGTCCGCTGGTGGAACGGAGATGGGGAATTAAATCATGCAATTCCCTCGCACACTCCCCGAAATGCATCCTATAGAACACCGAAAGGCTGGCTACTCTACGCCTGTGCTCTAGGCTTTGGAGACCAACTCGAATTAGATCAGGGTCACCAATCAGCCTCTTTGCACGTCTATCCACTGAATCCAAAGTGGCCAGGTGACACTTGGCAGCACCAGCCCAAATGTGGCTGCAGTACTCCACAAGTCCACACACGAACGGACCTGTGCTTTGTATAACATTAGAAGCTGCCCAGGTGTGAAGTACTGTCGGACCTTTGCGATAACGCCAAGTTTAGACGCGTTTAAAAACATGGCGACTAAAATTACGCCAGTTTACGTCAGGAGAGCACTAATTTGACAGGTCTAAACTGACATTTTATCTTCTGTCCTTTTCTTAATGAAATGGAAAGAAAAAGATGCAGTTAACTTAAAATTAGTTTAGTTTGTGAACAACAGAATCGGCGCCAATATTAGGCCGCTCCCTCGAATCTTGCGGTCAGCGGGGCGGCGGCGGCAGCGACGCGGGAGCCGAGCGGGCATCAAAGACCCGTTCTCGAAAGTAGCGGGTAGATCGCGCGTTACTATAGCCGCGTAGTGTTGTGTCGACGAGATATTTGTTTTTATTCGCGAAAGAAATGTCTGAACAATGGCGGCAACATCTTTTTGATTGAAATTTATTCCTAACGCTCGATCACCGCTCGCTGCCCGCAAGATTCGAGTGCGCGAAGTACACCGCTCGCTACCCGCCACCGCCCCGCTGCCGCGCCGCTGTTTTCGAGAACCGGTCCGTTTGATTTTACGCATAAGATCCTGCCGCTCACTCGCCGCCGCCGCGGCCGCCCCGTTGCCCGCAAGATTCGAGGCAGCGGCTTTATTCTTACTCTCGCTTAGGTACTGTACAAGTGTACATATACTTATTCGTATACATACAACGCTATTTCTTCTTAATACGAAATCTGAGCACAGTTTGTTCTGAATAAGCAACTGAATCGATTCTCGTACGTCATACTTTTTCCCAAATACATACATATATTTAAAAATTGTTGCAGTGTGGTTACCGAGCGCACAAAACAGTTCACTGCAGAACATAGTGGTCCTAAGCTCATGCGCACAGCGGGACAGGGTCTGAGGGTCCCCGTCTCGTTGTGAATAGGGTTGTAACGGAGCTTCGCCTCCGCTTCCGTTACTGCGGAAGTTCCGCATGAAATCGTATCTTCGCTTCCGCCTCCGCCTCCGCACAATTTTTGCGGAGTTATAACTGAGGTTTATTTACGTACTTATTTATAAAATAAATAAGGCGCAAGCTGCGACGCTCGACAACCGTCCGGCCGCGTTTGAGCACGAAATGGTCAAGAATCAACTATAGTGCGAGGCGGGAATGCGGCAAACACAATTTGTTTCTCCTTAATTTTCATTACAAGATGGTAATATTTTTTTACCAAGTACACTACTATTAATGTACGTATTTAAAATAAAAAAATTGTTTTAATTAACCACAAGTTTCAATTTTTTCTATATGTACTTTCACCTCCGCCTCCGCCTCCGTTAACCTCTGCATCCGCGGAGGTGAGACTCGTCGCCTCCGCATCCGCCTCCGCCTCCGCTAACAAGCCTCCGTTACAACCCTAGTTGTGAAGGGGTAAAAAAATACTTTTTAAGAAAAAATAACATGTTTTAAGTAAAATATGCTTAATTTTATTTGATCACTTATGGCTGCAATTACGATTAAAGTACCTACATAATAATATATATATACAATTGACCGTTACGATAGTCTAAAGCCTGCAAATGTGATGGGAAATATTATCACTAGTTAATCCGCCCCGCCCACGCCGCTTTCTGTACGGACAATCAGGTAATAAAACAAACTCATATCTTTGTGATATTTCATGCTTTTTGAAATTTTGAACATATTTTTTTTACATAAAAACAGGTGTTTCGGGTTTCGCATATAATACAAATAATAACGTTGTACAATGCAAGGGCTATGTGAGCCTCTGATATTTGCACTGGTCTGGTCGTGCCTCGGAAAGCACGTTAAGCCGTTGGTCCCGGTTGCCATACGAACATCTAGTGGCAGTCGTTACGGGTTGTTGGAGCCCTCAAAAGTGTAACAGTTGGTTTAACTTTGCAGTTAAACCAACCCGAAGGCGATATCTAAGTATTGCTACTTAGATATCGCCTTCGGGTTGTGGTCAGACGGCAGTCGCTTCACGGAAAATATCGAAGTTCAAAGCTGAAAAGCTAAGAATGCAACTGCGATTAACGCTGAGATGATGAATCAAAATGAAAAGTCATTCAAACTAGGCTGAGAATCAGCACTTTTTGAACGTCAATATTACTTATGACAGTCCCCCAAAACGCCCACCCATCGACACTTCCTAGTGCTTTCGCTGGGAAGAAGAAGTGGCGGAAGAAACTCCCCAGCAGCACAGCTGTCTGTTCATTTAGAAAAAACACAATAGTTTATACAATACTATGTAGGTATAGTAATACAAGAGAAAAAATAATAAAAATATACAAATATGCCAGCTAGCCACGCCAAAATACCAGAAAAGCAAAACAAAAAATAAAATATCACTGAAATGTATAAAGTAAAAACTTATTACATACCTACCTAAATAAAAGCCCCTGGCATAAAGGGCGTGACAGCTCACATATTTGTGCATTGTAAAAAGCAAATTATATGAACTCATATAATATGCAAGGGCTATTATGTTATTTTACCGAAGAAGTGATTGCAAAGAGACCTACATTAATTTAGGCACACTGGTACTAAAAATATCTACGTCAATTTTCTGGCAGGCTTCATTAAACATACGGCTCTAATCATGTAGGTCAGCGTTTCCCAAACTTTATTCTACTATGACCCGGTAAATTTCATACTCCTCCTTGATCCTTCGTGACCTACTAAGTTTTTGGACCCTGCTAAAATCAGTATTAGGTAAAATAAAACACAAATAATGCTAATATATGTATTACAATACACTCAATACACGCAGGGTGTAGAAAGGACTGCAAAGTGCGACCTAAATAGAAGTTAGCTATAATGTATGCACATGAGTGCACTCCTCCCGACCCCTGCCTATAATTACAATACCTACAATCCTCCTTTCGAGCGATCATCATTGTCTCATTAGTCAAGAAACAAAATCGACTATCCCCTATTAATTATTTAAATACCGGGTCGCAGCATTACAGAAGCAATGCTACCTGAATGACCTGAATGCTGTTTTTTTTTTTTGGCGAACGTGTACCTGGTCGCCTCCTACCTGATGGGTAATGATGTAAGTGTTTCGTCTGTAAGTTGTTGCTATTACTGATATGTGCAACAAACGAGGTTTACGTAATATTATAATGAAGGACACACGCGTGTATTTCCCATCACATTTGCAGGCTTTAGACTATCGTAACGGTCAATTGTATATATATATTATTATGTAGGTACTTTAATCGTAATTGCAGCCATAAGTGATCAAATAAAATTAAGCATATTTTACTTAAAACATGTTATTTTTTCTTAAAAAGTATTTTTTTACCCCTTCACAACTAGGGTTGTAACGGAGGCTTGTTAGCGGAGGCGGAGGCGGATGCGGAGGCGACGAGTCTCACCTCCGCGGATGCAGAGGTTAACGGAGGCGGAGGCGGAGGTGAAAGTACATATAGAAAAAATTGAAACTTGTGGTTAATTAAAACAATTTTTTTATTTTAAATACGTACATTAATAGTAGTGTACTTGGTAAAAAAATATTACCATCTTGTAATGAAAATTAAGGAGAAACAAATTGTGTTTGCCGCATTCCCGCCTCGCACTATAGTTGATTCTTGACCATTTCGTGCTCAAACGCGGCCGGACGGTTGTCGAGCGTCGCAGCTTGCGCCTTATTTATTTTATAAATAAGTACGTAAATAAACCTCAGTTATAACTCCGCAAAAATTGTGCGGAGGCGGAGGCGGAAGCGAAGATACGATTTCATGCGGAACTTCCGCAGTAACGGAAGCGGAGGCGAAGCTCCGTTACAACCCTATTCACAACGAGACGGGGACCCTCAGACCCTGTCCCGCTGTGCGCATGAGCTTAGGACCACTATGTTCTGCAGTGAACTGTTTTGTGCGCTCGGTAACCACACTGCAACAATTTTTAAATATATGTATGTATTTGGGAAAAAGTATGACGTACGAGAATCGATTCAGTTGCTTATTCAGAACAAACTGTGCTCAGATTTCGTATTAAGAAGAAATAGCGTTGTATGTATACGAATAAGTATATGTACACTTGTACAGTACCTAAGCGAGAGTAAGAATAAAGCCGCTGCCTCGAATCTTGCGGGCAACGGGGCGGCCGCGGCGGCGGCGAGTGAGCGGCAGGATCTTATGCGTAAAATCAAACGGACCGGTTCTCGAAAACAGCGGCGCGGCAGCGGGGCGGTGGCGGGTAGCCAAGGTATGTATATTGGCAATGAGAAGCCTCCTCCTGGCCGTCCATAAACTAATATGCACATTTCTTACTCCTTAGAGGTTATTCTTAAGATCCACACGAAAACCCACAAGAAAACGATCATCCGGTGGTTGGGTACATGGTTTTCTTCCAGAACCAGGCCTTCTCTCGACGGAACCGGTCTCCTGATGTCGCTGCCAGGTCCTTTGGACCGTCTACCGACTAACATGTAGCCTTCTAGCCTAGCCACGAAGCATTGGCTACAACCCTCTTCAAGCTGCGCGATAATTCTGGTAGCTTTTACCGCTTTATCTATCTATCATTTTTGATAAAGCCAAACTGCAATAAATAAAGCTTTGACAGTTAATGAAATGAAATTAATTGATAAAAATTGAATAAAAGTTATGAAAGTCGATGTTAACTTCTGGGACTTCGCGCCAAAAATGTAGGTTACAAAGGAGTTTTCTGTAAAAATGAGCATCAAATGAAAATTTGAATGTAGAAGTACCTTTTTAAATACCACGACATTTTTAAAACCGACCAGTAACGTGTACAAACGATTGAAACCTTTTTTGTATTGTAACTTTTTAAAGATGTTTTTTTTTTTGCAAGTGAGTGTATGAGTTCACGGCCTTATCTTGGGTTCATGATATAAATAAATCACGGTCAATTTATGGGGAGTTTAATGCGTAATTTTGATGATAAATTCTACGAATATTTGCGTATGACCAGAGGAACATTTGATATACTCGTACAATTAACATTTAAAACAGAAGCAATTAATATTTCATCCATTATTTTCTTCTAAAATACCTCGCGCCTCGTTACAAAAAACCAACACGTTTGTTCACATAGATGCACGCTAAGCCACTAGCTAGGCGGTAAGCGCGTAGTGCAGCCGGTCGTGTTCGTTTTAGAACGCTCGTTTTACTAGGCTACTCGCTAGGCTAGATGAAGCGCTCTAGACCAGTGGTTCCTAACCTGGGGGTAATTACCCCCGCGGGGGTATAACGAAGGTTCTAGAGGTGGTTCTGTGTTACCACACAGGATGGCAAGCTGCCACAATCGCACAAAAGCCAGAAACCGTCTGAATGTTGAGCATGACATGAGATGCGCGTTGAGTGAAACCGAACCTAATATTGTCAAACTTACAAATGCAAAGGAATTTCAATCTTCACAATAGTAAACTCAGAAATTTATAAAAAAAATATTTTTATTTTAAATTAACTAGGGTTAAACTCAATTCCCATACTTGTTCACAGGGGTAGTGACATTGAAAAGGTTAGGAACCGCTGCTCTAGGCGCTATGCAAGCCACCTGCCTGTGCGGACGTGGCCTAGCTATTTCACAGTGGAAAACTTAGGTGACGTGGGCGTGGACTGAGCTGTCATTACAACTAATGCTAGGGATCGACACTATTGGCCGATCAGCTGTTATCCTTGAAGGGCACCGGTCAGAGGTAGTAAAAACAATTAAATTTTAATGTTGTTCTACGGAGTAATTTCATAACAGTAGCAATAGCTTGCATTTAGACGGTTCTACAGCATATTTTCTTAGTTTAGCAGGCAAATTTTCAAACAAATATAGGAATTACTTGGCAATAACCTTCAAAATGTTTCCGATTTATGTAGATTAACAGTGTGTTATCATATCAAATTAGTCTGCAGGTAACCAATCTCTGGAACTGACCGTCGGATTTAATAATTCTTTACCGTTAGATAGCCCAATCCTTTACAAAACTTATTGGCTATTTAGCAACACGCTTTTATCACGCCATTAGGAGCAGAGTGAAAAGAAAAAGCCGGAAAGGATGCTAAGAGAAAACGTATATTACCTATATAAGTATAATAGGACAGGCAGACGATGCGACGTAACCTTGGCGGCAGAACTCGCTAAATAATATTCACAGACTCCCAACTACCTACGTCAACGTCATTCAGCCTTAACATATATTCTTATTTTAATTACACACACAACTTGAACGTTTTGTGGTTCCGTAGAACTAAATCGAAAAGAAACTCATAAATACTGTTATGTTTCTAATACAAACCTACACTGATAACTTGTATTCGTTTGTCAGTCAAAGCAAAACGATTATTGTTTTCAATTATTAGCGTAAATAATTAGTTTCTCTTGAGTTTCTTTGTTTATTAGTTGCTTGCCTAATTAACACTATTAGCTGTAAACGAATGGAGCTAATGGCCAGGATGGTGAGGTAAAACCACTATGCAGAACTATATGAATAGGTATGTATGTTTCACAACAACAATTCTATATATAGACAGCTATGTACAGATATAGATAACCTGTGAATAAGTGAAACTACGCAATTAAAGTTCCAATCTTGCCCTACTAGTCTTTACGTTTGATGTTTTAGTTCAAATAAATTCATCATTTCAGCTGGAAGGCTGGTCATAGGCCTCCTCGAAGCATTGCCATTTCTACCAGCGAAGTAATGCGTAACACATTAAAGTAGCAATGGGTTTCATTTTGACAGTTGAACAACATTCATTGTGTTATTAACGCTGTTGAGTAGACAATTATTTTTAAAATAATTATCTATTATAACGCAATGGATTAGGAATATTCTTGAAAATGATTCAGATTTAGACTGAACAATAATGTTACCGTTGTTATTTTGTAAAATAATTTACGTAGAGAGTATTCTAGACATATATTTCCTTACTAACAATGTTTATCACCCAAACAGTGTGTCATCATAGTTTTTCTTTTATGTTATCCGCCTTAATCCTAGGCAGGTGATTATCTGTTAGATTACTTATAATCTAGCCTATTTATAAATAAATATATTATTATTATTTTATTATAGTGCTTGACTGTAATCCCGCCTGTTGGTAAGCATGCAATCGTGGATGGCGCGCTAGTTTATTAAGAGCCAATTCACTCAAAACACTGAGTTATTAGGAAGGAAGACGGCAGTTGAGCGAGGTGATGCAATGTTAAACCCAACAACACAACTAACGATGGTGCGCCACACCCTCCACGACCAAACTCCCGACACAGCAATATTTGGCGCATCGTACCCGACACACAACGCAATACAAGGTTGGCTTCACCAGACATCATGCCGGAACACGACGAATCCCTTGGTGGCCAGACTTTGCCTGGTGGGTGGTAACTTCTGCCGGCAGCCGATGTTATGGCCTAGACCACTGAAAGTGTAAAAAGGGATCAATATTAAAACTAAGATTCCACGGTCTGTCACTGGGCGTCTGTTTCAACGTTTAGGTTTTTTTTTATATATATATATATATATATTATAAACTAGCGCTTGACCGCAATCCTGCCTGATGGTAAGCAGTGACGCAATCGTTGATGGTAAAGCGCACTAGTTTATTAAGAGCCTATTCACTCTAGCCTTGAAGACACTCAAATTGTAGTCCGATGGAAATACCGCTGCTGGCTGGCTGAAGGACATACAGCAACTTAGGGTCAGGAATGGCGTTGGATCCTTTATCTAAATGCTCGAGGTGGCGTGGTGTGAAGATCTAATGAAGTTTTCATGGCTGGACATCGCTCAAGACAGGAGGATTGGAAGGAAAAAGGGCTGGCTTTTTCTCGACGTGGGATATAATATAGGCTAAAGGAAAAACCAGCCAACTCCAAATCGCTCTTGGACTTTCGTACCAATGTCACAACAAAATTTAAAAAGTTCTGTTCATAGTAGTTGTTGTCATTATAATGTCAACAGAAATACAGTTTTCTGGGAAACTTTTCATAGCTTTTTGTCATGAGATGTATACCTGAATAATTTCCTTGCACGATATGTATGTCTGTCTATGAACCATGACGAGGCGGTATGGTCTATGATCTTAGCCTGACCAAAGAGGGCGAAGGGAAATAAATGTGTATGAACTGTGTGATAGCTGCACAGGCGTAGAGTAGCCAGCCTTTCGGTGTTCTATAGGATGCATTTCGGGGAGTGTGCGATGGAATTGCATGATTTAATTCCCCCATCTCCGTTCCACCAGCGGACGACCCGTCGTACGGCTGGTTTCCACCCTTACGTTGTTAACACCACTACGATCCGGACGAAGCGTTTCGCCTCCTCCTTTATACCGCGTACATCGAGGGACTGGAACAATTTGCCAGCGGCGGTATTTCCGTCGGACTACAATTTGAGTGTCTTCAAGGCTAGAGTGAATAGGCTCTTAATAAACTAGTGCGCTTTACCATCAACGATTGCGTCACTGCTTACCATCAGGCAGGATTGCGGTCAAGCGCTAGTTTATAATATATATATATATATATATAAAAAAAAACCTAAACGTTGAAACAGACGCCCAGTGACAGACCGTGGAATCTTAGTTTTAATATTGATCCCTTTTTACACTTTCAGTGGTCTAGGCCATAACATCGGCTGCCGGCAGAAGTTACCACCCACCAGGCAAAGTCTGGCCACCAAGGGATTCGTCGTGTTCCGGCATGATGTCTGGTGAAGCCAACCTTGTATTGCGTTGTGTGTCGGGTACGATGCGCCAAATATTGCTGTGTCGGGAGTTTGGTCGTGGAGGGTGTGGCGCACCATCGTTAGTTGTGTTGTTGGGTTTAACATTGCATCACCTCGCTCAACTGCCGTCTTCCTTCCTAATAACTCAGTGTTTTGAGTGAATTGGCTCTTAATAAACTAGCGCGCCATCCACGATTGCATGCTTACCAACAGGCGGGATTACAGTCAAGCACTATAATAAAATAATAATAATATATTTATTTATAAATAGGCTAGATTATAAGTAATCTAACAGATAATCACCTGCCTAGGATTAAGGCGGATAACATAAAAGAAAAACTATGATGACACACTGTTTGGGTGATAAACATTGTTAGTAAGGAAATATATGTCTAGAATACTCTCTACGTAAATTATTTTACAAAATAACAACGGTAACATTATTGTTCAGTCTAAATCTGAATCATTTTCAAGAATATTCCTAATCCATTGCGTTATAATAGATAATTATTTTAAAAATAATTGTCTACTCAACAGCGTTAATAACACAATGAATGTTGTTCAACTGTCAAAATGAAACCCATTGCTACTTTAATGTGTTACGCATTACTTCGCTGGTAGAAATGGCAATGCTTCGAGGAGGCCTATGACCAGCCTTCCAGCTGAAATGATGAATTTATTTGAACTAAAACATCAAACGTAAAGACTAGTAGGGCAAGATTGGAACTTTAATTGCGTAGTTTCACTTATTCACAGGTTATCTATATCTGTACATAGCTGTCTATATATAGAATTGTTGTTGTGAAACATACATACCTATTCATATAGTTCTGCATAGTGGTTTTACCTCACCATCCTGGCCATTAGCTCCATTCGTTTACAGCTAATAGTGTTAATTAGGCAAGCAACTAATAAACAAAGAAACTCAAGAGAAACTAATTATTTACGCTAATAATTGAAAACAATAATCGTTTTGCTTTGACTGACAAACGAATACAAGTTATCAGTGTAGGTTTGTATTAGAAACATAACAGTATTTATGAGTTTCTTTTCGATTTAGTTCTACGGAACCACAAAACGTTCAAGTTGTGTGTGTAATTAAAATAAGAATATATGTTAAGGCTGAATGACGTTGACGTAGGTAGTTGGGAGTCTGTGAATATTATTTAGCGAGTTCTGCCGCCAAGGTTACGTCGCATCGTCTGCCTGTCCTATTATACTTATATAGGTAATATACGTTTTCTCTTAGCATCCTTTCCGGCTTTTTCTTTTCACTCTGCTCCTAATGGCGTGATAAAAGCGTGTTGCTAAATAGCCAATAAGTTTTGTAAAGGATTGGGCTATCTAACGGTAAAGAATTATTAAATCCGACGGTCAGTTCCAGAGATTGGTTACCTGCAGACTAATTTGATATGATAACACACTGTTAATCTACATAAATCGGAAACATTTTGAAGGTTATTGCCAAGTAATTCCTATATTTGTTTGAAAATTTGCCTGCTAAACTAAGAAAATATGCTGTAGAACCGTCTAAATGCAAGCTATTGCTACTGTTATGAAATTACTCCGTAGAACAACATTAAAATTTAATTGTTTTTACTACCTCTGACCGGTGCCCTTCAAGGATAACAGCTGATCGGCCAATAGTGTCGATCCCTAGCATTAGTTGTAATGACAGCTCAGTCCACGCCCACGTCACCTAAGTTTTCCACTGTGAAATAGCTAGGCCACGTCCGCACAGGCAGGTGGCTTGCATAGCGCCTAGAGCAGCGGTTCCTAACCTTTTCAATGTCACTACCCCTGTGAACAAGTATGGGAATTGAGTTTAACCCTAGTTAATTTAAAATAAAAATATTTTTTTTATAAATTTCTGAGTTTACTATTGTGAAGATTGAAATTCCTTTGCATTTGTAAGTTTGACAATATTAGGTTCGGTTTCACTCAACGCGCATCTCATGTCATGCTCAACATTCAGACGGTTTCTGGCTTTTGTGCGATTGTGGCAGCTTGCCATCCTGTGTGGTAACACAGAACCACCTCTAGAACCTTCGTTATACCCCCGCGGGGGTAATTACCCCCAGGTTAGGAACCACTGGTCTAGAGCGCTTCATCTAGCCTAGCGAGTAGCCTAGTAAAACGAGCGTTCTAAAACGAACACGACCGGCTGCACTACGCGCTTACCGCCTAGCTAGTGGCTTAGCGTGCATCTATGTGAACAAACGTGTTGGTTTTTTGTAACGAGGCGCGAGGTATTTTAGAAGAAAATAATGGATGAAATATTAATTGCTTCTGTTTTAAATGTTAATTGTACGAGTATATCAAATGTTCCTCTGGTCATACGCAAATATTCGTAGAATTTATCATCAAAATTACGCATTAAACTCCCCATAAATTGACCGTGATTTATTTATATCATGAACCCAAGATAAGGCCGTGAACTCATACACTCATTTGCAAAAAAAAAAACATCTTTAAAAAGTTACAATACAAAAAAGGTTTCAATCGTTTGTACACGTTACTGGTCGGTTTTAAAAATGTCGTGGTATTTAAAAAGGTACTTCTACATTCAAATTTTCATTTGATGCTCATTTTTACAGAAAACTCCTTTGTAACCTACATTTTTGGCGCGAAGTCCCAGAAGTTAACATCGACTTTCATAACTTTTATTCAATTTTTATCAATTAATTTCATTTCATTAACTGTCAAAGCTTTATTTATTGCAGTTTGGCTTTATCAAAAATGATAGATAGATAAAGCGGTAAAAGCTACCAGAATTATCGCGCAGCTTGAAGAGGGTTGTAGCCAATGCTTCGTGGCTAGGCTAGAAGGCTACATGTTAGTCGGTAGACGGTCCAAAGGACCTGGCAGCGACATCAGGAGACCGGTTCCGTCGAGAGAAGGCCTGGTTCTGGAAGAAAACCATGTACCCAACCACCGGATGATCGTTTTCTTGTGGGTTTTCGTGTGGATCTTAAGAATAACCTCTAAGGAGTAAGAAATGTGCATATTAGTTTATGGACGGCCAGGAGGAGGCTTCTCATTGCCAATATAAGCAGTCACCGTCCAGCCCGCGGCCCCAAATTATTCCGTGAGCACCGAGTTCACAGGCTTAGGTTCGCTAGAAATTGTGAATCATGGACTCAAGAAGATTGGAATAGGATTTTGATCTCTGATAAAGCCAGGATATCTCTGTTCGGTGAAGATCGACGTCGGCGAGTGTTTGCAGAGGCATGTATCGAAGAAATCACACCTTGTGGTGAAGGCTCTCTTACGTTTTGGGCAGGAATAAATTCAATGGATCGTACAGACTTAGTCTTCATTGAAAACGACTGGGCATCGATATATAACGGATGTTCTAATTCCTCATGCACAACCCGCTGCTTTAGCTGGCCCGCTCTAGGGGAAGACTCGATTTTTATGGACGACAATGCTTGCGCCCACCGATATCGCGATGTTGAAGCGTAGGTAGGTCGGCATTCGTCGTTTGGATTGGCCAGCTCGAAGTCCCGACCTCAATCCCATTGAGCATGTCTGGTACGTTCTGAATTGGCGTGCGAGATCAGTACAACCGGCTCCGTAGACCATCAGAGAGCTGAAGAATGTGATTACTGCGGAGTGGAAAAGTATTCCGCAAGCAAGTATCCGGGATATACTCGCTAGCATGCCTAGATATATTCAAGCTGTGATTTTAGCTAGAGGTGTCACACTCGATACTAAACATTTAGGTATCTGCTTTTACTTTATTAAAGAAAAACAAACAAAAAAGCTTTTTTAATTTTCTTCGTGATCATATGCACTACCAGCGAACATACACTACTAGCGAGGTTTAGCATTATTTCCCATAAATTGTATCAAAATTTGATGAAATACTGATGAAAACGATTATTTTCTTATTAATTTACCAAATATTGAGGATAAAACTATGTATAATTAACAAACAAAGCAATATTAACATTTGAAATGGTCATTGCTTAAGTGCCCGTTTTTTTTAGAAACGAGTTTATTTTTAAGATGAATTTTCTGTGAGTACCTAGTAGTTTTAGAGCTATTCTTGAAAGCGACATCTCTTCAACGACCACAACCACCAAACAAACCACCTCCATTGCGTTCACCGTGTATCCAAGCAATTAGCCAGAATGCAAGGCGCAAGGCAGTAGGCGCTAAGCAAGCCCCTGTGCGGACGGGGCCTTACCGAATCACACTGCGTGTGTGTTCCAAGGTACTACGTACCTACGATGTGTCAGTCAACTTCGCAGTGATATGAATACGATTGCCGCGGATGAAGGGACAGTCAGAGGTCGATGACCTTCTGATTTGAGCACATTGCGTTAGTCTGAGCAATGTTTATTTATGCAACTTGTAACTACTGGGTTCAAATAAAGGTAAAATCTGAATTGCTTCTTGACTGTCAGCAACTCAACTTTTACTTTTTTGTAACCAAAAGCTGCCAAGGGATTTATACGATGGATTTATCACAGTCAGCCAGTCTCCGTAAATAGGTAGAGAGTTGAAATTACCGCAGTGTGTATTTCTATAAGAAGAAATAAAATTAAGTTAAAAATGTAAGGGGGTCTCAATACGAGAAATTATTTTTTGGCGTTTCGTGCCTTCGGATACGGAACCAATCAGACACCAATCAGCCGACTAGCTGAGCCGAAGTAGTTCCTACATAACCAGAAAAAATAAGGATATTGGATTGAGTGACTATTCCGTTTCCGGGTAACGCAAAAAGTAGGGAAACAATTAGATCCCTGCAATAAATGCAAAGAGAGTTTTCAAAACGACCATCATCGTGTACTTATCTGAATTATTTATTTATTTATTATATGTTCTCAAAGGGTTCATTTTTAACCCTTAGGCGGTCCCTAAACCTACAATAACATTGTGCAATACATTTTATTGTACAACTAGCTTTCCGCCCGCGTGGAGTTCGGTTATACCTATCGCGCTTTTTAGATTTCCCTCGGGAACATCAAATTTTTCCGGGATCAAAGGTAGCCTATGTTCTTTCTCGGGGTCTAAAGATTGTCTGTGCCAAATTTCATCAAAATCGGTTGAGAGGTTTAAGCGGGAAAGCGTAACAGACAGACAGACAGACAGAGTTACTTTCGCATTTATAATATTAGTATGGATAGTATGGATAAAATTGAAAGATGCTTTGCATCCAAACGATCAATTAAGTTGCACAAAAATGCGAAGTGCTCAATGCTTTCGCACGTGTAAGTACTATATACCTACTGACCCTACACGTCAGTAGGTATATAGTACCTACACGTGCGAAAGCATTGAGCACTTCGCATTTTTGTGCAATTTAATATGGTACAATAAAAATTAAACTCGCTCAAACTTTTGTTCAATCATTGCACTTCAATCATCATCATCATCATCATCATCCCAGCGTTAATCCCAGTCGCATCCGAAACCTTTTCAGCTTTGGAGTCTGGGGTCCGCTTTACCAGTCCAACTGCTGATATGGCTAAACTTCGACATTTTCTGTGAAGCGACTGCCGTCTGACCTCCACAACCCGAAGGCGACATCGAAGCATTGCAGTTAGACCAATTGTTGGATTTTTGAGGGCTCCAACAACCCGTAACGACTGCCACTAGGTGTTCATATGGCAACCGGGACCAACGGCTTAACGTGCTTTCCGAGACACGACCAGACCAGTGCAAATATTCATATTCATGCATACAAATACTTACACTGTGCGGGGAACGAACCCGCGCCACCTTGCGCAGCGGCCGCGTCCGCTACCGCTACGCCACGGAGGCTGTCAATCATTGTACTTCAATATTTAGCGTGATCGATCAATTGATGGATTAGGCTAAATATTGAAGACTGTACCTGGCTGACCTCTAGACGATCAATTATATTGCGCAGTATTACGAATTGTGCAATATAAATTATAGTGCACAATTCGTAATCCTGCGCAATTTAATTGATCGTCTATAGACCGCCTAAAAGTAGGTATACATTTTTATTCATGGAATCAAATTGACGTTTGGCAGATTTTGTAGGGGAAAACAGACTGTCAAAAGTATAAAATTATTCCTTGGATAAAATTATCTGGCTTTGAAAAAACAGCCATTGTTGACATTGCAATATAAAAGGCCGCTGGTAAACACTTAACATTCACAGTTTAATAAATAAACACTTTTTCTAAATTTCTAAATAAGGCTGATCAGATAATCAGTTATTTTAAAGCACCATCAATGAAGGTATGTACAAGAATATACCTGATCGGTCAGCCAGATAACTCAACCATAAATAAACCATAAACCAAAATGCCTTTTAGTTTGTTTACAAAAAAAAAAACACCGCAGCATTCGTCTGGAAAATTCTAAGAGTTAGGTGTACGTAGCAAACCATACCAATATTATAAATGCGAAAGTATCTCTGTCTGTCTGTCTGTTACGCTTTCCCGCTTAAACCTCTCAACCGATTTTGATGAAATTTGGCACAGACAATCTTAGAAAGAACATAGGCTACCTTTTATCGCGGAAAAAATTGATATTCCCGGGGGAAATTTAAAAAGCCGATATAACTCCACGCGGGCGAAGCCGCGGGCGGAAAGCTAGTATAATATATTTTTAACAGACTGTAGGTTTACCTAATGCTAAATATTTTTTTGTTACAATCAACCTTCTTTTATGATCACTAAATACAACCTCATTTCAACGAGTTTTTTTTCTTAGAATTGTTTGTATCTAAAATGTCACGCCTTTTTTTCTAAAGGAATTTTTTTGCTTTTTATATTTTTAAACCAATATTTCAATATTTCCAAGAATACCCACTGATTTTTTAGTAAAACACAAACAGTACAAATAATAACACCATGCGATAGTAATAAGGAACAAATTCTGGGAAGTAATGACGATACAGTCATCGTCCATGCATACAGCAAATAAAGAAAACATTGGATTTGTATGGTATATGATGCACTAAATTATTTCGGTATCCATTTTTTATTTTCCCTATGTGTGTGGTTATCAAATTTTTGTGTATTTTGATTGTATTATTTATTATTAAGATCAAAACGACTTAATGATCATGTGTCCCTTTATTTCGCCACAATATCTATAATTATTACATTAATCTATATCTACTAATATACAATATGTAAAGAAAACCCTGTCCGATCCGTGAAGGTATTGTTAGGAATCGATAACTGATTCTACTAATGCCGTCAAAGCCGGACTAAAGTTTAAAAAAAAAATCCCCCTTAAAAATAAATAATATTTTGCAAAAAGAGGTAACTTAATACATGAGCGGTAGGACACCCTTCCGTGGGCGAGGGGGGGGGGGGGCAGGGCACGCGACGCGTGGTCGAATCGCATAAGCGTACCGTCAAAATGGTGTAGTCACTTTTTTTTAAAAAATTACCAAATTTCGAGGAAGTTGGAATTAATTCGCGGGAAAAAAGATTATTTTTAAATTCATTAGTATTGTTATTACGATGATTACGTAAAATTTTATATAATATTTATTTGGTCATGTGTTTACCTAACCTCTATTCCGGGTCGGACACGGTTTTCTTTACATCTATACTAATATATAAAGCTGAAGAGTTTGTTTGTTTGTTTGAACGCGCTAATTTCAGGAACTACAAGACCGATTTGAAAAATTCTTTTTGCCTTGTATAGCCCATTAATCCAGGAAGGCTTTAGGCTATATAACATCACGCTGCGACCAATAGGAGCAGAACATAACTAAACCACGCGAACGAAGTCGCTGGCGGCCGCTAGTAATATACAATATGTAAAGAAAACCCTGTCCAATCCGTGAAGGTATTGTAAGGTATCGATAACTGATTCTACTAATGTCTACAAAGTCGGGCTAAACTTTAAAAAAAAATCCCCCTAAAAAAATAAATATTATTTCGCAAAAAGGGGTAACTTAAAACATGTGCGGTACGACAGGGCACGCGGCACGCGGTCGCATCGCTATTCGCTCAGAATTATACTGTCAAAAATAATGTCGTCACTTTTTAAAAATTACCAAATTTTGGAGAAGTTGGAATCAATTCGCGGGAAAAAAAGATTATTTCAAAATTCACTAGTATTGTTACTATGTTGATTATGTAAAATTTCATATGTTATTTGGTCATGTGTTTACCTAACCTTTACCATCCTTACGGATCGGACAGGGTTTTCTTAACATATTGTATAAAGCTAAGCTGAAGAGTTTGTTTGTTTGTTTGAAAGCGCTAATCTCAGGAACTACTGGTCTAATTTGAAAAAATATTTTTGCGTTGGTTAGCCCATTAACCCAGGAAGGCTTTAGGCTATATAACATCACGCTGCGACTAATAGGAGCGGTGCATATAAAAAAAACGCGGGTGCAACCGTGTGTCGCAACTAGTAAGTTATAAATCACATCAAATGGGAACACCCTATTTACTTAAGCTACTAACGTAATTTCAAGAGTAATTTGAAAGCGGCTTGGGTCCTCGGCATAGCTTGATGGCATCATTATCATTACCATACTCGTAAGATAAGAAATGGTATTCTCAACATATAAAAGTCATCTGTTATCTATTATGTGGGTAGGGTACCCACCGAGGGTCCCGAATCTTAATGGGCTGAATCAAATATTATCTTAGTATAAGTTAATTAAGCTGATCGTTAACCTTTTTAGAAAGTAGACCGAGTAGACGCCGCTGTTAGTGCACTATAATTTCATGCATGTATCTCATAAATTCAATTTATTAACTTAAAATAATAAATTACCTACGTAGATAATTTAAAAGATAGAGAACAGGCTTTGAATAATAACATATAGGTACATGTTAGTATAAAATGGAACGCATGATGTCTGGTGAAGCCGTACGGAGGACGGGTCTGAGTAGCTGTGTTGCTGTGTTTGCCGGGTACGATGCGCCAAATGTTGTTGTCTCCAGATCAATCTTCCTCTGACGTGACGCAACATCGTTGGTCGTGTTGTTGGGTTTAACATTGCATCACCTCGCTCAACTGCCGTCTTCCTTCTTATTTACTCAGTATTATTGAGTGAATAGGCTTAATATACTAGCGCGCTTTACCATCAACGATTGCATCTCTGCTTACCATCAGGCGGGATTGCGGTCAAATACTAGGATAGAATTATTAAAAACAAAACATCACAAGAAAAGCTGCAAAAAGCTGGTTGAATTGTCATACAACCTGCAATGCAGGTTCACATTATGTAATAGTAGGAGAACCGCGCGAAGTAATCGCACATTCACGGTTTGAAAAATGCTGATTTTTAATCGTAAATTTTCGATAAACTACTGAAATGAGAGTAATTTAGCTTATATAGAAAATAAGCGATATTCATAATATAAATACCAGGAACAAACACAATCTTGCTGTACATCACACTCGTCTCCACAGAGTAGGCAACTTGTTCATGGGTCAATGTATACACTTTTACAACAAGCTTCCCATGGACGTTCGAAACTTACCCATTAAACGATTTAAGAACCATATAAAGGCCAAACTTTGCAAAAAGGGGTATTATAAAATCACAGATTATTTAGAAGACAAAAAAGCTTGGGACTGAGCTGCTCGCTCTGTTAAGCATTGTTATTAAGCAATATGCCTAATTATAAGGTAAATTATTGTAAACATTTTCATTTTTAATGTCTGGACTTCAAAAAAGACGATGATCCCTGAGTTTGTTTCGGCTATTTCTTCTCAGAGGTAGTCAGTTAGGAAATGCCGGCTTCATCTAGTTAAAAAAATTAAATAAAAAATAAACATGATGTGTAAAAGTGATCAGTGATCCTACTTGCTTAATAAGCAATTTCATTTCATTTGTATATTTTTCCGGTGTATCGGTCCAAAAAATCTTCAAAATAAAGCCTCATTTATGTATATTGATAAAGTATGAAGGAAGTTATGACGTACCGTCAAAATAAAAGGTCTAATATCCAGTACCTACACTGAATAATTTCGAAGCATATTGATAGTCTATTGCTCCATCTGTTCGAAAATGTGTCTGCTCAACAATGTAAATAACGCAATGAATGTTGTTGAACTGTCAAAATCAAACCCATTGCTACTGTTAGGCTGTTACGCAATTCCCGTGCTGGTCTGTGGAGGAGATAATCGTCCCCCGTAAAATATTACTATTCAACTGCATTCGGTAAGACTGGAAGCCGATCTCAAGATTGTTGGGAAAAGGCAGAATTCATTTATTCATTTCCACCCTTACGTTGTTGACACCACTACGATCCGGACGAAGCGTTTCGTCTTTTAAACCGCGTACATAAAGGAATTGGAAGAATTTGCCAGCGGTGGTGTTTCCGTCTTGGCAACAATTTAAGCGGGCTTCAAGGCTAGAGTGAATCTGCTCTTAATAAACTAGCGTGCTTTACCATCATCAATGCAAAGAAGTGAAGGAAATGTTGGGAAAACAGGAGAAGTTACTCCATTTTTTAAGCTTCTGTCGCGTTCCCAATCCCCAGTATCGGTGTGTTATGCAATGGCAATTAATATCGCTCAAGGGCGGACTTTTGTTGTTGCTGGAGTAGATCTCGGTGTTAGTTGTTTCTCACGTGGTGAGTTATATGTCGCTCTTTCCCGGGTTAGTACTTCTAGAAATATTTAGGTTTACGTGTCGGACGGGTCAACATTCAACATAGTTTACCCGGAAGCTTTAGTGTTTTAAAGCTTTTTTTTTTGTTTTTTGTTCTTTATTGATTAAGGAGGGTTTGATCAAGCATGATCATGTCACCCTCGTACACACATACATATTATTAACAATATTAACTTAGGATCTACGCTTAACTGCTATTTGGACAAGTTTGTACAACATTCTGGCTTTCTTTGACAAGGGGTGAGCTAAAATGTTGTTGCACATTCCTATATGATTCAGGTTGATTGGAATTTGACCCTTTCGGCGTCGTTCCGAGCACATTCCACCATCACATGATACACATCTTCTACCACACCGCACTCGTCGCAATTTGGCGAATCGGATTTACGCATTAAAAATAGAAAGCTGTTTAGACCCGGAAGCTTTGCGCAGAAGTATTTTCGTTGTATAGGTTCTTAAGCCTCATGTAAAAGTGATCTACACCCAGAAAGAAAGAAAGAAGCCAGACAGTCTGACAACCAGTCTTATCAAGGGTTATTGGGTTGCCCAACTGGGTTGTGGAGGTCAGTCGACGACGGAAACGCGGACAAAGTCGCGGGCAAAACCTAGTCAAGCATAAATAAATGAAAGGACGCCAGCAGGCCAAAATTGTCAATTAAATTTAAACCTTAAGGTTTTAACAATAAAATTCAAAATGCCTTAAAGGATATTTACAGCTTCGTGTGCTGACGTTTGTACATTTACTTGTGATGGTAGTAATATTGACTGGTTATTTATACCTTTACCGGTGATCTGCCTATCGGCAAGGTCGACGGGCGAACGTAAACATATTGCAATACTAGTAAGTGTATTATCATACAATACATTACAGTATCTGTATAAGTATGTATAACGTGGTAGCACTTACGCAAATTGATAAATCTGTGTATGTAGTGTTTACCATTTGTCACATGTCTTTGTACATGCATCTCCTGGGTGACTACGACGTGTTGAAACATCGATGTCCCAGTGTCAGACTAAGATGAAGCTATACAGGATGAATAGTGCTATCCCTTTCTCGCAACGGTAGATTGTAGTGGTGGCGTTAAGACGTCATAATACGGCCCCAGACTACCAAACAGATTGCAAATATGCTGCAATAGTTTAGGCATAATCTGCCTTTCTGAGGTGTCTCGTCGAATCCAGCTCGGCTGGGCAGCGTTCGGGAAGCTACGCTACATCTTTTCGTCGTCCAAGATACCACAGTGTCTCAAGACTAGTCTTTGACCAGTATGTGTTGCCAGTGATGACTTACGGAACTGAAACATGGTCTCCCACAATGGGCCTCATACGAAGCCTCAGAGACACACAAAGGGCGATGGAAAGAGCTAACGGCCCCCAACAAGGTGGGCCGATGACCTGGTGAAGGTCGCGGGAAGCCGATGGATGCTGGCAGCACAGGACCGGTCGCTGTTGAAAGCCTTGAAATTACCAAAAACTACTTAGTATTAAAGTTACGGAGTGGGGGCTAATTAAATATGATTTGAAATGTCGCATGACGTCACGCCGTGCTACATAATATACCACGGCGTGACGTCATGCGACATTTCAAATCATATTTTCCTAAGTATTTGAATGAAAGAAAAAATAAAAAATACGTGTTCAATGTTTTTTTATAAATCTACTAGCTATCCGCCGGCGTGGAGTTCAGTTATATCGCGCTTTTTAGATTTCCCTCGGGAATATCAAATTTTTCCGGGATAAAAGGTAGCCTATGCTTTTTCTCAGGGTCTAAAGATTCATCATCATCTCAGCGTTAATCCCAGTCGCATCCGCAGGTTTTTCAGCTTTGGAGTCTGGGGTCCGCTTTACCAGTCTAACTGCTGATTTTGGCTAAACTTCGATATTTTCCGTGAAGCGACTGCCGTCTGACCTCCACAACCCGAAGGCGATATCTAAGCATTGCAGTTAGACCAATTGTTAGATTTTTGAGGGCTCCAACAACCCGTAACGACTGCCACTAGATGTACGTATGGCAACCGGGACCAACGGCTTAACGTGCTTTCCGAGGCACGGCCAGACCAGTGCAAATATAATAAATATTGCGCGGGGATCGAACCCGCGCCTCCTTGCGCAACGGCCGCGTTCGCTACCGCTACGCCACGGAGGCTGTCGTCTAAAGATTCTAATCTAAAGATTTAAAGGGTCTAAAGATTGTCTGTGCCAAATTTAAAGTGCGGGAAAGCGTAACAGACAGACAGACAGACAGAGTTACTTTCGCATTTATAATATTAGTATGGATCTGATGGATATTAAATTATTTATTTAGGATACAACCCAATTGCATAAAACACTATCAGTACTTACTTTCATTTTGAGAGTTCAACAGCATTTATTGCTTTATTTACGTTAACGTCCACTCTCATTTTTCGAAAATATAGAGAAATGGATTAGGGAATATTCTTCAAAATTAATGAAATTGTTGCTAGGACCCGCTTTTAGATATTGAATCAATGCAGTTAGAATAATTGTTGGTATTTCGATGGTTTCAACAACCCGTAACGACTGCGATGTTCGTATGGCAACCGGGACCAACGGCTTAACGTGCTTTCCGAGGCACGGCCAGACCAGTGCAAATATTCATATTCAAGCATACAAATCTTTGTACTGCGCGGGGATCGAACCCGCGCTTCCTTCCGCAGCGGCCGCATTCGCTACCGCTACGCTACGGAAGCTAAATGGCTTATATCAAACCTATAATATTCAAAACCATACGACAAGCTATCGTATTGGAAATTACACATTTTGATAATCATTCGCCTTAATCATGACAGCAGCTTTCACTGGGATAGCACTTAATTATTCGATATGAACGAACATAATTATTGGGTTTAGAACACGTGAACGGCATTTGCCTTACTTTTACCTTCGCAGATCTGGATCAACGTTCCATTTAGTGTATTGTCCTTTTGCATCACGATGAAGCAGTGAACTAACTAGAGATACGGGCTCAAGGCCGCCAGCAGTTCAGCGCATCAAGCTATACACTATATTATGGAATAAAAATCAAATAAATACTGTTTTTGCTAAGGAATTAAGGTTCAAAGTTGATTGGGTGTCAGTTTTGAGTAACATGACAAGAATTGAAAAAAAATAATCACCGACGCCAACAGCCTTTGTAATCTTTTTCACAGATATTTTTAGTGCTTTCCTGAGATCCCGCCTAATAAGCCAGTGCTGCAATCGTCGATTTCTAGTAGGTACATTTATATGTTTTCTGAAAACTCATTCTCGGTGGTAGGCCATAACATCGGCTACCGGCAGAAGTTACCACCATAGATGATATACTATAATTGGTACCACCCACCAGACAAAGCCTTGCCGCCAAGCGATTCGTCGTGTTCCGGCATGATGTCTGGTGAAGCCGTACGGAGGACGGGTCTGAGCAGTTGTATTGCGATGTGTGGCGGGTACGATGCGCCAAATATTGTTGTGTCGGGAGTTTGGTCGTGGAGAGTCTCCAGATCAATCTCCCTCTAGCGCAGCTTCGTTTGGTCGTGTTGGTCTTGGGTTTAACATTGCATCACCTCGCTCAACTGCCGTCATCCTTCCTATTCCTTAGTTTTTTAAGTGAATAGGCTTAATAAACTAGTGCGCTTTACCATCAACGATTGCATCACTGCTTACCATCAGGCGGGATTGCAGTCAAGCACTGGATTATAATTATTAAAAAAAAAAAATCTATAATCTTTACTTTCTTTGAGAGTGGAGGGTCCAGATTGCAATGCAGTCAAAGTAGGCGTGAGTAACACTGCACCAATACTTCAAATGTATAAATAGACTTAGCATGTTTATTACTGTTTACAACGCATGTCAATCTGGTAGCATTTATGTCGTACAGTCAGAAGTAAAAATAAGAATACATTGCCAAGGCTCCAAAAATATGTAAACATCTTCGACTTTAAGACGAAGTGCTCAACTTGAAGAGCATAAAATTGTAGCTACCGGTTCACATCATAAATATGTATGAGCTCATTGCTTCATTAATTTATGAACCAACGCATAAATACATGCTATTGATGGTAGCGTGCATACATAATATTGTTCCTTTCGTGGTGGGCATAATTTAATGAAGCAATGAGTGTGTGAATATTTATGATGTGAACCGGTGACTACAATTTTATGCTCTTCAAGTTGAGCACTTCGTCTTAAAGTCGAAGATGTTTACATATTTTTGGAGCCTAGGCAATGTATACATATTTTTGCTTCTGACTGTACAATATTGGGATGAGATAAATGCACTGTGGCGCTGTTTCCCTTTCCACAAACTAAACTAAATTTCAGTTCAGTTTATATTTTCACTAGCTGTGCCCCGCGGTTTCACCCGCGTAAGCTTCTAGCCGAATAAGCTCTGTTGATATAAAATAAGCGCCTGTTAAAATAATGGGACCAATATGTAGTACGTCCGCGTTTGCTCCCGTTTCCGCAACATTTTTTGTTTCTGCTCTGCTCCTATTGGTCATAGCGGGACGTTTTATAGCCTATGTTCTTTCTCAGGCTCTAAACTATCAGTGTACCAAATTTCATTACAATTGGTTCAGCAGTTTTAGCGTGAAAGCCGGATAGACAGACAAACAGAGATACTTTCGCATTTATAATACCTATTAGTATGGATAAGAAAAGGACAGACGAAACACGAGTCCAATATTTTTTAGTAAAGAATCTATGTACAAAATTTCAAGAGTACGTCATGAAAAACCACGAAGTTATGAGCCAACATAGCTGTCCTAACAAAAATATGGTCAACATACCGCTGGCCCACCCAAGCCTGCGGCGCGTCTCGGGGGTCCTGTCCCGCACGCCTGTTACTATGATCTATCGTTAGCTGTTTCGCGCTCGGTGACCACACTACAGCAATTTCTAAATGTATTTGGGAAAAAATAACATGGTGTAAAAATTATCGATTCAATTGCTTATTCTGAACAAACTACATATATTCAGGTTTCGCAAAAACAAAAAATAACGTTGTTGCTATACATACATACAGCAAGTCTGTGAAGATTTATTTTTTATATATATAATAAGCTAGCGCTTGACCGCAATCCCGCCTGATGGTAAGCAGTGACGCAATCTTTGATGGTAAAGTTTATTATGAGCCTATCCACTCTAACCTTGAAGACACTCAAATTGTAGTCCGACGGAAACACCGCCGTTGGCAAATTGTTCCAGTCCCGCGATGTACGCGGTATAAAGGAGGAGGCGAAACGCTCCGTCCGGATCGTAGTGGTGTTAACAACGTAAGGGTGGAAACTAGCCGTACGACGGGTCGTCCGATGGTTGAACGGAGACGGGGGAATTAAATCATGTAATTCCCTCGCACACTCTCCAAAATGCATCCTATAGAACACCGAAAGGCTGGCTACTCTACGCTTGTGCTCTAGGCTTTGGTGATCATCTCGAAATAAAACAGGGCCACCAATCAGCCTCTTCGCCCGCCTCTCCACTGAATCCAAAGTGGACAGGTGACACTTAGCAGCACCAGCCCAAATATGGCTGCAGTACTCCACACACGAACGGACATGTGCTTTGTACAACATTAAAAGCAGAATACAGAAAATAAAAAGTAATTTCAATAAACTGAAAATTTATGAGCTAACTTTTTTTGTTATCCTTCTCTGTATGAGAATTTAAAATAACCCTGTGTAGTATGTAGTATATGAATAGACAACGTTATCATAGCGTGACAGAAGCATAGTATCCCACTAGCAATTACCAACAATACATGTTGAAAGTATGTTATTATGGCGTACAACAAGACCGGAAAACTCACTTGCAACTGCAGCCCGACTTACCCACTCGTTTCCCAGAACAACAACTTGATTGATGTAATCTAGGGTAATAAAGCTTTTATTATAAATCCCTCGTTGCATGCACGGCCTAACGAGGACACTTGATACGTTAATAGACAAACGAGTAAGTACATAATTGTGTACCTGCACGTAATGCGTATTGCAATTTTGTTCCATTTTTGCATTGTTCTGCCGTCAGGTTTAGTTGTCTATATGCAACAACACAATATATTTAACCTAATTCCTTTGTCCTACGACATGAGTGCACAAAAAGTAACGGAAAAACATCGGGATATACACGACGACGAAAACGATACGAAAATACATACCTACCTTTTTCCCAAGGGAGTCAATTGCAGATCGCCACAAGTCTTCAAATCCTCGAAAAGTACTCAGAACTTAATTTTCTGGCTATGGAGACAAGATATAATGTTTATTGTCTAGGATATAATGTTTCTTGCCTCATAGCCAAGACATAGTGTTTCTTGTGTTCATAGCCAGAAGAGCAGGAACTTGAAAAAACCTTTATTAGTGTTCCGTTTGCAGAGACACAGGCCTCCTCTTGAATAGAAAAAGCGGGCTGCAATCCACCACCGGGGTCCAGTACGGACCTATTTCCTAAACATCGTGAGGAGAAAGGGTCGGGGTAGGTGGGAAGGAGCTTCGACCAATTATTTAAAATAACCTTAATAAGGTACGGGTCTAAGACGACGCTAATAATTCAGCGACGTGTGTAACCTGCCTTGAGACGGAACATTATCCTGGGCGCACAATCCACATGACCGAATTCAATACACCACGCAGCGTTTCAATAAGGTTCTATTCTAATCTAGCGGCTGAAAAGAGATAGGTCACCTCAGCCACATGCATGATGACCGCTGGACAAAAAATCTGTACATAATGCTCACATGAAGATGAACAATGCCACCGAGGTTTGCCCAGAAAGAGCTGGCGATATGGCCAGACGCCTACACATTCTACTGTCACATTTGCCAAGTAGTGGCACAGTAAAAACACAGGTGGTAATACTTTATTAAAGTTCGTTCACTTATTTCTCACCTAATTGTGCTAAATATGTGAGGTCTAGATTTATACAAGTGATGTCATGAAGCTTGTAACTCGTCCCCCCTTGTCATGCGGTCTCACACTTTGTCGACCCCTCCCTCCCCCTTGTCGCGAGACGTAATTTATGGATGGCCTGAATAATTTATAAATAATCTTTTGTCCTTGCGTACGCTCAGGTCGTTGTGGGTACTAAACAGACACTACCTATTTACCTGCTGTGGTGAGACGTCAGCACACAAGACCTTCTTGAAGGACGAAAGTATAGTAGGTCGTCTGGGATAACAAGCCAATCATTGGTTGACGTAAACTTTTTATAATTATAATTTAGTTAATTATCGCGCGTAAACAATAATAAGGTGCTGCCTATAAATGACAAGGAAAAACAATTCTTATTCCTCCTCTAAAATAACACACCAATGTTCTTTGTTTAATAAATGATGTGATGGCCCGGTGGTTAAGGTCTCCCCTCTCATTTATGAGGATATGGTGAACCCCTTATAAATGAGAGGGGAGGAGTGGGGAGGCGTCTGCACATACAAAACTGCAAAATTTATATAGGTTATTAAGTATATATGGTATATAGGGTATTAAGCATATCAAGCTAATACTGTTTGAATAAATTTAATTTTCGACTATAGTTGTGTTTTATAGTCGAAAATTAAATTTATTCAAACAGTATTAGCTTGATATGCATAATACCCTATATACCATAAAAACACCAACCAATTTAACCTTAACCAACCTTAATTCAACCTTGAACCTACCTAATGCTTCAGCGATAACGCTGAAGCATTAGGTTCAAGGTTGAATGAGAAAATTTGACAGCTTTGCGTAGCTTGACGTACCTGCTGCTTGATCATTACTGACATCGGTAAAGGATATGGTGAACCATATCCTCATATAAAGAGGGGAGGAGAGGGGAGCCGAGGGGAGGCATCTGCACATATAATAATTGCAAAAATTTTATAGGTGCAGACGCAAGCATATCAAGCTAATACTGTTTGAATAAATTTTCAACTTTATCGCTGAAGCATTAAGTACAGTCAAAAGCAAAAATATGTATACATTGCCAAGGCTCCAAAAATATGTAAACATCTTCTACTTTAAGACGAAGTGCTCAACTTGAAGAGCATATATAATTGTAGCCACCGGTTCACATCATAAATATGTATATGCTCATTGCTTTATTAATTTATGAACCAACGCGTGAATACATGCTATTGATGGAAGCGTGCATACATAGTATTGTTCCTTTCGTGGTGGGCATAATTTAATGAAGCAATGAGCGTATAGATATTTATGATGTGAACCAGTGGCTACAATTTTATGCTCATCAAGTTGAGCACTTCGTCTTAAAGTAGATGTTTACATATTTTTGGAGCCTTGGCAATGTATATATATTTTTGCTTCTGACTGTACAAGGTTGAATGAGAAAATTTTACAGCTTTGTGTAGCTTGATGTACTGCTTGAACATTACTGACATCTGTAAATGATAATATCGTAAGGAATCCTGGACTTTTCGTTAGTAGAATCTTAAATCGCCAACTGGCCTTGAAAAAGCGTACGGTTCAATGCTCATGCCACATCTGTGGGAAATTATTATTATTATTTAAATAATTATAAATTAGTGCTTGACTGCAATCCCGCCTGATGGTAAGCAGTGATGCAATCGTTGATGGTAAAGCGCACTAGTTTATTAAGGCTATTCACTTAAAAAACTAAGGAATAAGAAGGATGACGGCAGTTGAGCGTGGTGATGCAATGTTAAACCCAATACCAACACGACCAAACAAAGCGACAAAAAAGCTGCGCTAGAGGGAGATTGATCTGGAGACTCTCCACGACCAAACTTCCGACACAACAACATTTGGCACATCGACCCGCCACTCATCGCAACACAACTGCTCAGGCCCGTCCTCCGTACGGCTTCAACAAACATCATGCCGGAACACGACGAATCGCTTGGCGGCAGTGTTTGTCTGGTGGGTGGTAACTTCTGACGGCAGCCGATGTTATGGCCTACCACCGAGAAAAGTCCTTAAATTAATTGGCTGATATTACTATTATAACGTGTCTCTGGGGAGCCAGTATATAATTTATTATTATTATTTCTCTTTTTATTCTCGGTGGTAGGCAACAACATCAGCCGCAGTGCATAAGTTACCACCCACCAGACAAACTCTTGCCGCCAAGCGATTCGTCGTGTTCCGGCATGATGTCTGATGAAGCCGTACGGTGGACGGGTCTCAGCAGTTGTGTTGCGATGTGTGCCGGGTACGATGTGCCTAATGTTGTTGTGTCGGGAGTTTGGTCGTGGAGGGTCTCCAGATCATCCTCGCAGCATCGTTGGTCGTGTTGTTGGGTTAAACATTGCATCACCTCGCTCAACTGCCGTCTTCCTTCCTATTCACTGATTTTTTTTGAGTGAATAGGCTTAATAAGCTGGTGCGCTTTACCATCAACGATTGCATCACTGCTTACCATCAGGCGGGATTGCAGTCAAGCACTAGTTTATAAGTATTAAAAAAAAAATAATTTAATTCGTACCCCACACCAGGTATTACACAGCATATAAAGCCACACCCGGAACAAATAATTGTAGTGTGTCAAATCTTTGTTCTGCGCGGGGGTCGAAACCGCGACACGCAGCGCAGCAGTCGATCGCCGACACCAACCGTCTCGTCATATGACATCATCATGTCGCTTGGAATGGGAACAGTCACTTAATTAAACATTATGGTATGGACATGTAATTCAGAGGGTAGTGACGAAATCAAAGTTTTGAGGATGAATGTTAAAAGCTATAAGATTAAAGGAATACCAAAGAAACGATGTTAGGAATGTGTGAACATCGATATGGCTAGGCCTACTGAGGTGACGCCCAATAAGAGAAGTACCTATCCAAGAAAAACACGTTGTCCCAACCCCAAGTTAATTAGGATAAACATAAGAGAATTTGAAAGAAAAGTTGGAGAAGAAGTAGAGTTAAAGGAGAAGGTGTTATATACATATATGTACCTACTTATGTGTTTTGGGATGCCATACGATATCCATTAATATTCATTAGGAGGCCATGTGATTTCTACTAAACGCGTTCAAAAACTGACCTAAATTTAATGTCAGTCATTGATATAATATTAAACTAAGGCAGATATGAAATATTCTAACAATATTCTATTAATGAGGTATGTGCATATTTTTCTTTCAATTTAATTAAAAAAACCGGCCAAATGCGAGTCGGCCCCCCACACCGAGGGTTCCGTCGTACAAACGTAGCGGTTTACAATTTATGACGTACTAGCTTTCCGCCAGCGGCTTCGCCCGCATGGAGTTCGGTTATATCGCGCTGTTTAAATTCCCCTCGGGAACATCAAATTTTTCCGGGATAAAAGGTAGCCTATGTTCTTTCTCAGGGTCTAAAGATTGTCTGTGTCAAACTTCATCAAAATGGGTTGAGAGGTTTAGGCGGGAAAGCGTAACAGACAGACAGAGTTACTTTCGCATTTATAATACTAGCATTGATTTAGAATTTTTCACAGTTTAGAGGCAATTAGATTTAAGAAGTGTTTGATATGAATTTCAACTTTAATATCTTTACGCGTTCATGTGAAAAAGGGTAGGTAATAAGTTTATAATTATTAAAAAAATATTTTATGTCATGTAAGCAAAAATAATATTTTAATATTTTATGTAACTTCAAATTTATCATTTTCACAATTTTTCCTTTATCTGTCTGTACTATAATATAACGTTGCTTCGTGCCGAATTTTAAGATTCTATTAAACTACGATTCCATTCGTGCATGCAACGGAAAACAGAATTAGTATTGTTCCTATTCTCGGGATGCAATGAATTCGATTTGGTAAACCACTGACCGGAATCCTAACTAGAACAATCATCAACGAGTATTGTGTGGGATAACTAGGATCTACCTATAACAAGTTGAGCGACTATTCTGAAAATATTCAGTCATCAATCTAGATATCGTTCACCTGTTATGTACATATTTGCACATCTGCGAAAAAAAACTGTGTTTATTATAATACCTATATCCATAATAGGGATGCATCCTGGGTAAAAAAAAAATGATTCTATTTAGCCCGTCATTCAGATTATAGGAAAATATTGGATACGTATATTTTGTTATATCAAATCAATAAAAAATTACAAAAGGCATCAAAGATCAGGAGTGGAAGCTGGTGACGTCACTCGTTGCTAAAAAGTGTAGCAAGGAGTGACGTTTTCAACGCACTGTATCGTCTTACGGCGGCCAGACTCCAAAGCTGGAAAGGCTTCGGATGCGACTGGGATTAACACTGGGATGATGATGATGTATCGTCTTACGGCGACGGCCTAATTAGTTTTTTTTAGTCAACTACCCTTATCGAACTCGTTGGTCACTGCGTTTGGTTACTTTTTTTGGTTAGTTTAGACATTAATATGTAAAAAAAAACGTAAATTGAACTCATTAATTAATTTCAAACATTTATAGGATCTTTCATCCTCGTGTTTGTAAAATATGAAAAACATGAGCGATATCTATTCTAATAAACAAACTGATGAGTTTGTTTGAACGCGTTGATCCTAATTCAAATCGGTTTTGATAAAAAATAGTTCGTCATTTGATAGCCCAATTATTGAGAAAGGGTTTAGAGTTAGACTATTCACTATCACGCTAGGACCCTTAAAAGCTGACCAAAAAGCAGAAAAGTATAGACGAAGTAAGAGCAATAGCATTCGATGCGGCCACCGCAGGCCGGCCTTGCAGGCGGCGAGCAATGGGTAGCTTGCCGCCCGGTAAGGACCAGGCCCGGGTCGGCGCGTTGTGTTTCACGCTCAAAGAGATGTCAGCACATCACGACGGGTCCACGAAGACCGATGCCTGGGTCAGGGTTGCGGGTTGGTCAAAAGAGAAACCCTGGCGCATAGGCAAGTGTAGGAACACGGTTGAGTTTTAGTCAGTAAAGTCCGCGGAGCCTTCCGAGATATCCCAACCACACCAAAAAAAGGGCAGGTTATGCGACGGGATTGATCGGGGGAACTACAAATTTTACGCAAAATCTATTAAAGCACTTGCCTAAGAGTTAGTATAATAGATCAAACTTCGGCGCCACCTAGAGCTGCCGAACAATATTGCAGTTGAACAATATTCATTACTTTAATAACGTTGCTATCGTATGGCGAATATCCACTCTTCCCTTGTTGCTACCACAGTATTCGGTAATTTATTTATTTATTCTTTCGCACACATGACATGTACATGGGCGGGCTACCACTAAGATCTGGACCACAGATTACAGAATACTACGTTCGGACGTAGTAGCATTTCGCCTACTCGTTCATACTGCGTACGTCGAAGGACTGGAACTGTTTGCCTGCAGTGGAAGGTTTGAAATAAATCAATATTTTTGTAATCACCGATTAAGGATACCTACGATATATCTTGGATGCACTAGCACTTCATTGTCGTGATGGTTTAGAGACTCCGCCAGGCCTTACGCATTTCGGTCACTATCTTACTTCACCTCTATTTCAGCCGCGCCTTACCTACTAGGCAGCGGTCAGTAACCTTGTTGCTGTTTCATTACGTTTCTAATAATTGTTTGTCCTTCAAGGAAACCTAATCTTTATGCCAATCATTTTGGATTAGCTGAAAGACTTGTTGGGAATAGGGCCCTGTTATACAATATGTAAAGAAAACCCTGTCCGACCCATAAGAATAATAAAGGTTAGGTAAACACTTGACTAAATATAATATAAAATTTTACATAATCATCATAGTAACAATACTAATGAATTTTGAAATAATACTTTTTTCCCGGGAATTAATTCCAATTTCCCCGAAATTTGGTAATTTTTAAAAAAGTGACAACACCTGTATTATAATAAGCGAATAGCGACGCGAACACGTCACAGTGCCGCGTGCCTTGCCCCCCGCCGCCCGCGGAAGGGGTTGCTTACCGCACATGTATTAAGTTACCTCTTTTTGCGAAATAATATCTATTTATTTTTTTAGGGGGATTTTTTTTAAGGTTACCCTGTCTTTGTGGGCATTGCATTAGTGGAATCAGTTATCGATACCTAACAATACCTACACGGATCGGACAGGGTTTTCGTTACATATTGTATATAGGTACTAGGAATAGTGCCTTAATTACGGTTCTAGCAAATTTCTTACAATTTTATTTGAGTAACAGAGTAAATAGTTACCTACTAACTTAAATAAATAAGCATTGACAAAGTTCTTGCAAATTATTAAAAATAATTCAAACCAATTTCTCTTCATCACGAGGCTTTCCTTAACATTTTCATGTTTATTTTCGACCAGAAAACCAGCGCGTTTAGCAGGTTTCGCATAAGTTAGTCGCTTATATTGTTTTATTTACCCCTCAAATAACGTTATGTAACTTTTGGCTTTTGTTATTATTTTTGCTACTTATAATCGCATAGCCTCTTTCCCAATCATCCAATTTGATTGAGAAAAAGGCTTCTGTTCAAATCAGTATTTATTTGTTACTTATAATATTGACTGAATAATTTGTAATTTAACCCGCTATTAGGTACTACTTTAAGAGGGGACTCCAGTGCTGAGGAATTTGAAAAATACGTATCTGAAGAAATTATTGCTACTCTCTATTTACTCTCTGCGTAAAGTACGAAAGGAACAGTTGCAGCTCAGGCTGATTTTACCAACAAAAACGTTGACCACAATACTTTTCGTATTCCGCTGTTTTCTTCTTTAAAACACGACAGATCTCAATTATTTTTATATCAAAATTTAGAGGAAAAGTATACCTATGCTTCTATTATTTTCTTTTTAGTCAAAAACTTATCACATTTGTCTAATAGTCGTCTGAACTTCGCCGTAAAAATGGGTTATGGTTCGAGATTTTGATATATTTCTTTTATTAATTAGGTTTTGGAAAAAATAAAATGATAGGGACACGTATAATCAAGGTGTAAAACTGTAGATGTATAATAATTGCTCTAAAAGCGTTATCCACGAAGAAAACAGCAGAAAACGTTTTATAGAGAAAATGCCACTAGAGTCCCCTCTTAAGGCTAAAAGTCACCCAAAGGGTAATGGAGAAACCGCAGGTTGTTGGAAAGAGATATCGTGGTCCCTGGTGCACAGGCATGTGAAGAAACACGAGTGGATTTTAGCCAGTTAAAGTCTGACACACCCTTGTGCTCTGCCCAGAGCGGTAGAGGTGATTTGATGATTTTCCATTCGAGGAAAAAATAAAAAAAGTGATAGAGAGGGCTATGCTTGGAGTTTCCCTAAATAATCCAATCAGAAATGAAGAGTTACGCCAGAGAATCAAGGTTGTCGCGAATAGCGCGAAGATTTGTCAAACTTAAATGTGCAGGACACATATGTACATATTTACTCGTAGACCACATGGCTGATGGGTCTGATAGATTGTGGAGTGGCAACTGTGTACCGCAAGATGTAACGTTGGAAGGCTTTCTAGGCCGATCTCAGTGGCGGCAATTTGTTCCCCAAACACTGCCTGCAGTAGTAGATGTGCTTCGGTTGAAATGATGATGGGACTTAAACATAAGGGTAATATACACCTCTACCAAACTATTGTGTTCTTAGTATCTATTGTAATATTTAATTATTTAAATAAAAGTAAAAAATAAAATAAACCTTCTATGTTATGTTATGTTTTATGTTCCTTCAAGATCAAGACCCCCATCATTCAAGTATTCAAGGTATCGAAATTCTGAATAATTTACTTACATTATACACTGCATAAAACTGTATAATATTCTTAGGAACTACCGATAGAAGTAAAAACTATGTAATGCCAGTGGAATCTTTAAGTGCTTAAAAAATTACTTTAATAAATCTGTTATAAAAGATCAGGTCAAGTGACGCGAGTTTATTCACCCCAAAAAACGTACTCAACGCCACTAAAGCATATTTAATTTTACAAAAACTCTTCCTTAAAATATTCCATAACACTCGAAAATCTGTCACCATGAGTGACAGATTTTCAGCTTATGTTAAAGCATTAAAACATGCAATTTACACATCAGAAGCTTTGGTAAAAGAATAATAACTTCATAAATATATTCTTTGACTTTTTGCTTAAAATAGACCCACAAAAGAATCAAAATCTTAATTATAACTATAAGATAATAAATTTCTTTTGATGTTAAATAAGAAAAGGAGGAAATAGTTTTCATTTGCAATCTCCAGTATAATCTCACCTGTACAGGGCGCGGCGCCACTCGCCACTGTATAGAGCTCCAAAGTCTGCAATTCAGTACATTTTGCCGTAGTTCCTGGTTTCACCAAATACCTAGTTATACTGGCCATCGAAAAGCAACTGCAATGCACTAGAATGCCTGATAGCTCTCTAGATGGCGTTGGGATCGAATTAGATCTCGCTATGATTTCGTTACCGCGGCTAGTATAAGACCGGAGCATTAAACCTCCGGTTTTCAGAGTTTATATTTTTCTACTTTTATACTTAGCATGTAAGGTAGAATAAGGGCCGTTTATTCATCATTTAATTTTGTTTTTTGATTTGGCCGCATTAAATGCGGCCCCAATATTCATTGTGGAACCACTTTCCCATGGGATAGGTACACGAGTAGGTACTATAGATTACATCTACCCTAAGGGTAATTGGCAATAAATTATTAAAATAAACATATACATGTTTATGATCTCATTTATATTAATTTATGCCTTGAATCTATACTGTTAAAGAGCTGTGCAGTTATGTAAGTTCAACTGTTTTTGTAAATTAGATGACTTTCAATACGGATTATGTGCAAAATACATGTATGCCTGAAAAATTACACATACTTACCTATGAAATTTTACTACTTAAAATTTTCCGGAACCTATTGGCTCTTCCTATCTTAAATTTAAATCTACTATCCATTTTCACCAATCAGCTTTATTTACAGATTTGATTTTTGAGGGTAGCCTCATATTTACAACTAGCTGCGCCACGCGGTTTCACCCGCTTAGGTTTCGATATGTATTTTTTCCTATTGGTCGCAGTGTGATGTCATATATGCTAAAACCTTCCTGGATTAACGGGCTATCCAACGAAAAATAATTTTTCAAATCGGACCAATAGTTCCTGAGATTAGCGCGTTCAAACAAACAATCTCTTCAACTTTATATATTAATATAGATTATTAATATTGTGAAACAATACTGATAATGTTAGTTAAATTAGTTTAAGTTAAATTTGACATCATGTCTACGTCAAAAAAGCTTGTCTGAAAAATCCAGAGTGATTTTGTTTATTTGTGGTGAATTATATACGATTTAACATAAAACTGAAAATCTACTAAGTACAGACTTTGTGAAAACAGCCTAATTTCACTAAAAACAAATACCTTGAACACAAATGGCAAATATGTGTGTTTTTAAAATGGAAAATATACTTATGGGACAGCAAAGTTGATTCATTAAGTATCTATGTCTTACTTGCCGGAAAGACTGGCCTATTAGGGAAAATAGAATCCTTAGAAAGCAATTTTGTATACCAGGGATTAATTTAAAAAAATGTTTTGCCAGCATTACACATAAAACTTGGCATTATTAAGCAACTAGCAGCCGCCAGCGACTTCGCGTGGAATTAATTATGCTCCGCTCCTATTCGTCGCAGCGTGATGTTCTATAGCCTAAAGCCTTCCTGGATTGATGGGCTATCCAACGCAAAAAGAATTTTTCAAATCGGACCAGAAGTTTCCGAGATTAGCGCGAACAAACAAACTCTTCAGCTTTATATATTAAGTATAGATTTGTAAAAGCGCTCTAAACAAATGGTAAATGTTTTATTGAACAGAAGATCACATCTGAGTAAAGAGAAGTAAAAAGTAGTGTTATGTGAGTATAAGGCATAGCAGTAATAAATAGGCTGCTAGTATACGATGATAATGTAATTAAAGCCATGAATGAAACCGAGTCCAGTGCAGGGTAAACATTGTGTCCGCTACCAAGTAGATACATAATGATTATGAGGGTTTGAAACAGGGATGTTACGGTCTTCGACTCCGACTCCGTTGAGTCGGAACTTTCGATTATTATCATAACTTCGGTTCCGATACTTTTAAATCGGAGGTTTTAATCGGAGGTTATTAAAGCATAACATAGCTAAGGCGGCCTGCCGACAGTTATGAACAGCAGGATAATTGCTTAACACACTATCAGTAGCAATGCGTTTCATTTTGACAGTTCAACAACATTCATTGCGTTATTTACATTGTTGCACACACATTTATGGAACATATGGAGCAATGGACTAGCAATATGCTTCAAAACGATTCCACTATGATAGTGATAGTGCGTTACGCGATTGGGGTGCAGGTTCATACATATCACGCGGGGAATTCCCTGACTCCTGCTACATGCACTCTATCGTCAATTATTTTTTCACTTGTTATTAGTTTATTACGCACACTACACGTTCATAGATTATAGACACTTGTTTTGATTTTCCGCTAGTTTTGGAGTCAACACATTTGATTTAATTTGTTTCAAAGCTATTGTAAGTAATACAATATACTACTTTGGGTTTTAATTAACTTCATTTGATTGCTTGTTCATTTGGAAATATAACAACTTTCTTTTCACTGTTTGTTTCATTATACAATAAAAAAATGAAATTAAAAAATTGACTGAATAATGTTTTTTTGTTTCAATAAAAAATCTCTCTCCTACCATCACTTCTGACCCTGCCTCCGCCTCCAGTTCCCACTTCGATAAAGCAAATTTAAAAACTCCGTTATACTCCCTGTTACATCCCTAATATGAAGGTAATTGGGATGTGCACATTACGGCAGATTAATTACTAAACCTTGAAAAGATAGCTAGCTTCAAAGCCATCAAAATGTTTATTTTTTGCCACTTTAACGATTAAATTAATGTTTGTGGTAAATTTTCATGTCTATTTATACCAAAATGCAGATAACATCATAATTCATAATCTGACCGGAAAAAAACCGTTTTAATTTTTAGAATCAGGGGGCCAAGTGGCTACAGAAAAGCAGCTAAATTAACTGTTTTTTTAAGTATAGTTTTATATTAATCTGCTCAAATTTAGTTATAACAATGTTCAAGTTAGCAATAGGATATTTAAATTTATTTATAAATTACCAGTTAGAACACAATTAGAACCTCTAGGGTCTGTCTTAGCATGCTATAAGGCTTGAGATTTGATCAATGCGCTATTATTATTTATGTAGAATTAAAAGACCAGCAGCACTGCCAATTCGTGCACTTTCAATTCAAATTAATTAACATCTAAGATTGGCATTTTATTAACTATGCAAAGAACGGGTATTTATGTATGACATTGACATACAAATTAGAGACGAATGAAAAAATAAATAAAGTATGTACATGTACAGTAGACATATCTAGAACACTACACAACAGAGCTACAGTCACGTGCACAGTCTGCACTTTTTAATGGTTTAAGGTTGTATGCTTTCATGAGCCTGGTGAAGAAGAAAGTACACCAGTATTTAATGAAGTGATACAAATAAAGAGGAGTTGTAACAGCCCGGATTTATGAGCTCTAGTTCGTGGTCTTGAACCTAAGCAGGAGATTTACTTCGCGTAAGTGAATTCAGCACCACTGTTCTAAACGATAAACGACAAGACATCATGGGGAATAGCCAGCATGTCCTGTAACCAGAAATTCGAAGACATGTTGTATCAAGCCCGCTGAGGAGAGGACTTTGTCTCAACAGTGGAAATAGTAGAGTTGATTATACATATATTTGATATATATGTATATGCAAATAAATATCCATCTCTTAATTGTCGTAGGAATTGCTAGGAAGTGTTAATTATCTACTTATTATAAAATGTTTTCATATCTAGCTGCTCCCGAACCTCCGTACGAATAGTTCGTATATTTTCGTACTTCTGCCGTAATATCACTGTGATTGGCCTATTGATATTCCATTCTAATAATACGCTTTAAAAATCGATCGAAAATATAGGTACGAATATCTCACATGTTAACGATAGTCTGGCTGTTCTTTCGAGACGTATTGCAGCTAATAATTATTCTTTTACTTATTGCGAACAAAACTAAATATCTTAAATTCTGTCTCATTCTCTCTTTAGGTTTTTTTATTAAATGTCTGGTACTTGTTAACCTCCTCTGTTGTGGTCCTTCCATACCCGCTGTTGTCGAAAACATTGTAAAAACTGATTATTTAAAAAAAAAAAATTATCGTGGAGTTTAAAGTATTTTAATTTTGACACTCGATGACTAATATCCAGGTTTTATATTATAATTATAAACTAGTGCTTGACCGCAATCCTACCTGATGGTAAACAGTGATGCAATCGTTGATGGTATAGTGCGCTAGTTTATTAAGCGCCTATTCACTCAAAAAACTGAGTGAAGTGGAAGGAAGACGACCAACGATGCCGCGCCAAAGAGAGATTGATCTGGAGACCCTCCATGGCCAAACTCCCGACACAACAACATTTGGCGTATCTTACCCATTACACAGAGCAACACAACTGCTTAGACCCGTCCTCCGTACTGCTTCACCAGACATCATACCAGAACACGACAAATCGCTTGGCGGCAAGACTTTGTCTGGCAGCCGAGGTTAAGGCCTACCACCGAGGCCAACCTAAACGAATTTAATAGTCTGCAGGTCGGAATGGAATATGCTTTTGAATCAATACAATAAATTCATTCAAATAATCGTGTCGTGCACACACCCATAATCTGAGAGACTAATTAACAAAGCAATAAAAATGTGTTTTGTTTTTTACCCTAGACGTGCCTCTAAGGTCACTGGCTTTTAGGTTTGACGGGTATGAAGTGGAAGAATTGCAACACTGAAGTGTCAGTAAGCCGGGCTCGAGTGGCGACCACGCATGTGAGGCTATATAAATTACAAACTAGCGCTTGACTGCAATCCCGCCTGATGGTAAGCAGTGATGCAATCGTTGATGGTAAAGCGCGCCAGTTTATTAAGTCTACTCACTCAAAAGAACTGAGTAAATAGGAAGGAAGACGGCAGTTGAGCGCGGTGATGCAATGTTAAACCCAACAACACGACCAACGATGCTGCGCCAGGATATTGATCTGGAGGCCCTCCACAACCAAACTCCCGACACAACAACATTTCGCGCATCGTACCCGGCACGTTCATCGCAACACAACTGCTCAGACCCGTCCTCCGTAGGGCTTCACCAGACATCATGCCGGAACACGATGAATCGCTTGGCGGCATGACTTTGTCTGGTGGGTGGTAACTTATGCCGGCGGCTGATGTTGTGGCCTACCACCGAGAAATTCAAAATTAATTGGCTATATTCTCAGTGAGACAATTACAGGAGAAAACCAGAATCGTGCAAAAATTAGGTTTTAAAATCAGTATCAAAAAGACTGATGTGATGTCTTTAGACATTCATGGCCGCGAATCACTGAATATTACACTCGGAGGGGATAAGCTGAAGCAGGTGGACATGTTTCGCTACCTGAGGAGCACAATATCATGTAAGTGTGATCATGATGCAGAGAGCAACAGCAGAATCGCCGCTGCTGCAGCGGCCTTTGGCAAGCTGGACTCTAAGGTCTTTAACTTGCACGACTTTAAAATGTCAACGAATATCGATGTCTTCATGGCAGTCCGGCAGTCGTGCTGTCCAACATTATACTCTGCCGAAACATGGACAGTGTATCGTCGTTACATACTAGACCGATTCCACCTCAAGTACTTACGGAAAATACCTCACATCCGACGGTCTGACCACGTACGGAATACTAAAGTGCTGAAAAAGGCAAATGTAGGTGGCATTGAGTCGTATCTCATGCGGCGTCAGCTTCGGTGGTGCGGACAAGTGAAGCTTAGGATGGAGGAAAGAAAAGCTAAGTGGCTCTTTTACTGAGAACTTGAGGAGGGCAAGCGGTAGCATGGCGGTCAACTCCTCAGGTACAAAGATGTGCTGAAGCGAGACAAGAAGCAGTGCGACATCAACCCTTCGTTGTGGGAGCAGCAGGCTGCCAGAGAGCTGGACTGGAGAGCGCTTGACAAGCCTAGCGTCAAAGAATCTGAAAACCGGCTGCTCCTTGAGCTGGATGCAAGACGACGAACTGGAGGCCCGACCACCTGCGGCTATTAGTTATAGTTATGTAAATGGTATGCTCTCATACCCGCAATGTGCGAGGATTTTTATAAACAAAATTGGCTCCATAAGCCACATGCAAGCACATCAACGGCAAAATCCTACTACAATTTGAGTGTCTTCAAGGCTAGAGTGAATAGGCTCTTAATAAACTAGTGCGCTTTACAACGATTGCGTCACTGCTTACCATCAGGCGGGATTGCGGTCAAGCGCTAGTTTATAATTTATAAAAAAATAAAATCTATCATGCTTGTACTACGCGAAGACTTAATTTTATTAACATTTCGGTCTTATTCTTATGTATAGCAATAACTGTACATTACTTGTTAATAACTTGAATGCCGTGATCTCAGCGTAGCAACTATTCCTTGTATAATATATGATATTATTAGTTACCTGAGTATTTTCTGTTTTTATTATACAAACTTGTGATTGGTACCTGTTTGAAACTCGTTTGCATCCTTGAAATCAGCTGATTTGCTCTGAGTTGAGTTTACTGTTGCTAAGTAAAATAAGCAAGATTCCGGATATTGATTAGATAGAGTGCTATAAATATTATGTTAATAATGATACAAATTTTATTTCATCAACGATAATTTATTGATAATTATCTAGTTTTCGCTTCTCATGTGTTCAAGCTATTGTTGCCTATTATTCTAGAAGATATTAGGCACCTAACGGGCTTGTAATAAATAAATAACAATCATCATCCTTTTATCGTCCCACTGCTGGGCACAGGTCTACTCTCATATTGAGCGTAATCACCACGCTTGCTCAATGCGGGTTGGCTAATGCAGACTTATTAATGTCCAGGTTTCCTCAAGATGTTTTCCTTCACCTTCAGTCATTGGTGTCCAAGATATACTAAGAAAGTACATATAACTTTAGAAAAGTTACATTGGTACTTGTCTGACCTGAATAAATAACAATATCTTTTATTAATCACTAGCTTTCCGCCCGCGGCTTCGCCCGCGTGGAGGTCGATTATATCGCGCTTTTTAGATTTCCCTCGGGAATATCAAATTTTTCCGGGATAAAAGGTAGCCTATGTTCTTTCTCAGGGTCTAAAGATTGTCTGTGCCAAATTTCATCAAAATCGGTTGAGAGGTTTAAGCGGGAAAGCGTAACAGACAGACAGACAGACAGACAGACAGACAGACAGACAGACAGACAGACAGACAGACAGACAGACAGACAGACAGAGTTACTTTCGTATTTATAATATTAGTATGGATTATGTAAAACAACAATATTGTGATATGTATATACCAAAATAGTAGGTAGATTTTATAAAGTTTATTTATTAAAATTCATTTTATAAAGAAATAAATACTACAAGTGCCCAATTGACGACCTCCGTAGCGCAGCGGTCAACACGCCTGCCTGCGACGTGGAGGCCCGGGTTCCATCCCCGGCCAGGTCATGATGGAAAACGATCTTTTCCTGATTGGCCTGGGTCTTGGATGTTTATCTATATATGTATCTATTATAAATATAAAATCGTTGAGTTAGTATCCCATAACACAAGTCTCGAACTTACTTTGGGGCTAGCTCAATCTGTGGAAAAAAAAAATAATGACTGATGACACGGTTGGTGCAGTGGCTGATCAATCGCTGCTGCGCTGCGTGTCACGGGTACGAGTCCCGCACGGAACAAATATTTGTATGGCCTACAGGTACCTAGTTGTTTCGGGTCTGGCTGTTTGTGTATGTGAGTTTTAATGTTTGTAAACGCACCCACGATACAGGAGAAATTCCTAGTGGGGGACATCAACATAATCTTTGTGTTTATCTAAAACTAGCTGCCGCCAGCGACTTCGTTCGCGTGGAGTTAGTTATGCTCCGCTCCCATTGGTCGCAGCGTGATATTATATAGCGTAAAGCGTTCCTGGATTAATGGACTATCCAACGCAAAAAGAATTTTTCAAATCGGACCGGTAGTTCCCGAGATTAGCGCGAACAAACAAACAAACAAACATACAAACAAACATTCAGCTTTATATATTAGTATAGATATGAAGTAGTTCTTATGGTAACTAGATTTTAGGCATAGAATTATTTATATATCACGCTCTGCCGAACTAGGTTTATTAAACCGCTGTTGTCTTCCGACAGGGCATCTACTGCTGCTGCTGGAGGCTTGAGGGCGCTAAAAATTCCCGCTCCCTCATAGCTTTGCCTTCTCCATTGCCAGCATCACTAACTACTTCGCAGAGGGAGAGCCTTCCATCACTCTCGCTCTGGACCATGACCTGCTCGAGGACCGCACACGAAATATCGCCGCCGATCGCCACCAAATGGACACGGCGGCGGTGCTCTGTCAAATACACTGACATGGAGTTGCGAAAAGTGCACTACAATTGCGTTACACATTTTCCTTTATATTCCTAATCCTATGGAAAGAAGTCATGTTGCGCCGAAAAAAAATTGGCAAGAAAATGATGAAGAATCCATTGCATCATCTATGAAAAATCTGTCTGCTTCACAACGGAAATAAAGCAATGAAGTTTGTGGAGTAGGGACTTAACCAAGGTATGAAAATCAAAAAAAAAAAAATAAGACCCGTATTTTTTATTTTGTCGAAATTACCAAAAACTACTGACGTATATAGCGTATTAAAGTTACGGAGGGGGGCTAATTATATCATTATCATCATATCATGCCGTGGTATTTTTTGCACCACGGCGTGACGTCATGCGACACTTCAAATCAATATATCTTCCTAAGTATTTGAATGAAAGAAAAAATTAAAATATGTGTTCAATCCATACTAATATTATAAATGCGAAAGTAACTCTGTCTGTCTGTCTGTCTATCTGTCTGTCTGTCTGTCTGTCAGTCTGTCTGTTACGCTTTCCCGCCTAAACCTCTCTACCGATTCTGATGAAATTTGGCACAGACAATCTTTAGACCCTGAGAAAGAACATAGGCTACCTTTTATCACAGAAAAATTTGATGTTCCCGAGGGAAATCTAAAAAGAGCGATATAACCGAACTCCACGCGGGCGAAGCCGCGGGCGGAAAGCTAGTATTTTTTATAAATCTATCCGATGGACAATAAATTATTTTTTAGGATACAGCAATTGTCAAGATGAAAGGCCTGAAATGAAACTGAATTAAGTACGACGATGACACTCAATGACTAATTTTTGACTGAATTTTTACTCAATGTTAGTTTTAGTGATAATAGTATTATTGTTTTTTATTATTTGGTTACTAATTTTAAGTAAGTAAGTACATCATCCCTACGCTGCGTTTTCCGGGAGGCCCCCAACAAGGTGGACCGATGACCTGGCGAAGGTCGCGGGAAGCCGATGCATGCGGGCAGCACAAGACCGGTCTTCGTGGAAAGCCTTGAGGGAGGCCTTTATCCAGCAATGGACCTCTATATGCTGAAGAAGAAGAAAAATAAGTATATTATCACCTGCCTCCAGGCATTTCACAACTATTTTGGTTTCGGTTTCCAGTCTAACCGGATTCAGCTGAATACTACATAGTGCGACTGGCTATCTGACCTCCTTAACCCATTTACTGGGTAATACGACACCTCTTGATAAGACTGGTTCGACTTTCGGCCGTCTGATGACCCGTAGCGTAAGTATACTAACATGACTATGGAAGACTGTGTCGCATAAAATAAATAATAATAATATTTACAATTGCGGATAATTGTTTGATTGGATTGACATGTGAAGTACGCAATTGAACAACAACCTGATATAGGTAGATAGGTACGGCTACTCAACAAGATACACATAACCAGTATAATCCGACTTTTGATTGCACGAAAAATCCATATACAATGCGTAGTCAGTTAAAACTGGAAAAGCATAGTTTGATGTGTAGCCGTATACTACAAAAAAATGGTGGTCACGCTGTCGGTTCGTGATGATGGTTTATCAGTCCCGTGTACCGAGTCCGACTGATCTGCGTAATAATTCCCCATTTGACATTCTTGTACCTACTAACAAAATCCTGATTCTAAGATGCTTATCGACCATTCGATAATAAGTATTAAGTGTTATTGACCCTACCATAGTCTCCAGTAGGAGAATGAGTCACCGATGATATAATACCGCATCGATAAAAAATGTATCGTCACACAGTGCGTGGAAACGAGATGCGAATAATTACATTATAGCAGTATGGCTACCATGAGTTTTCATAACGAAGACTCGATCATCTATATCGACCTCGTTTGACTCATCGATTAGCCCGCTTCAAGGTTGTAAGAACTCTCAACCAATGAGAGCGCCAAACGCGGACGATGCGTGTGATCGAGTCTCGTACCTAATGAAACCTCATGGTAACCACGCAGGACTGTAACCACCACACCGTCAAACATTGAAGGAAGTGGGCGTGGATAAAGCTGTCATTCCAACTGACATTATAGACAGCTCACTTTACCAAACTTTCCACGGTCGGTCGTATACTATTTATTATACCTATTTACAGTATCGATCGGCTCACGACTGTCATCGAGGTACGGACGACAGCAGGTCAAGCTACCCCAAACTGCCAAATATTCCCAATCAACCTTGAGCCTTAATGCTTTAGAGGTAAAGTTGAAAATCTAATAAAGAAATCTAACAGATTGTAGTAGCTTGACATGCTGTCGTCTGTACCTAAGTGAGAAAGATACAAAGTGAATTTGTATGTTGTATTAAACTCTTTAACTAAAGATTATTCTACAAAACGATGCAACCTTACTCATCATGTTTTCTACACCGGAATCTATTATTAATTCATGATGATATCAGCCGGCAATTTATTATATAAATTCTCCTGTCGATAGTGTTTGTCCTCGATCTCCTCCAAAACGACTGAACCGATTAAAAAAAAGCCGTATTAACTGTATTCGTTAGGCGTAAGAATAGGTTTTTGTCTATTTTTTATATTACTACTACTTACGCACGACCAACGCTGCTGCGCCAGAGAGAGATTATTGTGGAGACCGTCTACGATCAAACTCCTGACACAATAACATTTGGCGCATCGTACCCGCCACACATCGCAACACAACGGCTCAGACCCGTCCCCCGTACGGCTTCACTAGACATCATGCCGGAACACGACGAATTACAACATGTTACAGCGAACAGACAACGCCCTGCGTTACCTCTCCACTTCCATATCATCTTTAAGGTCCTCGGTGACCCAGTGGCCCAGATACTTGAAGTGAGTGACATGATTCAATGGTGTACCATAGAGTGAGACGGGAGATACCACTGTGACCTCTTTTTTATGTGCTTTAAATACCATAATCTCACCTTTCAATAGTGAAAAGTATGCATAGGCATACACTAGGAAATGGGTATACTGAATTGCTTTAGCATTTATGTTTATTATCAAACATAAACTGTTATATAGCTCATATTTATTTTATTTTTTGATAAGTACCAAGAAAAAGTACAATTTTATCGTTTTGATGTTGTAAATGATTGCGATCATATAGTTATTGTAAAATTTCCACTGAGTATATAGATAGGTTAGTTTATTGTTCACGAAACAACAAGGTTTTCTGAAAAATTGGCAAAATTTTGGTGAAAAGACAATAATTTTATGACACACGTACCTATCGTACGTTAACCTGAATATAGTTTTTTTAGAATAAGCAACTTAATCAATTCCATTCATTTTTACATAATGTTATATTTTTTCCCTAATATATTTAGAAATTGTTGCAGTAATTAAATAAATAAATGATTAAATATATGCGGACTAATCACACAGATTGAGCTAGCCCCAAATTAAGTTCGAGACTTGTGTTATGGAATACTAACCCAACGATATTGTATTTATGAAAGACTAGCGGTAGCGGCCGCCAGCGACTTCGTTCGCGTGGTTTAGTTATGCTCCGCTCCTATTGGTCGCAGCGTGATGTTATATAGCCTAAAGCAGGGATGGCGAACCTTTATGCATCTACGTGCCATTTTTGCCCATTAAAAATTTCAAGTGGCCATGAAGTGCCTACAAATAAATTATACTTTACTTATTACTAATGACTTTACTGATTACAGGAAAAAATACTATAATTATACTTGCGTATTATTGCTATTTTAAATCTCTCTTAACGTTCCTCGGAATCCTGCAGTCGCCAATTTAGTGAGGTCCGTTGTTAGTTTTTAAAGAAATTTTTGAAATTATGTCGTGCCGAAATTATTTTGTTACTTGTCACCGACGGCACGCGTGCCATTGGTTCGCTATCCCTGGCCTAAAGCCTTCCTGGATTAATGGGCTATCCAACGCAAAAAGAATTTTTCAAATCGGACCAGTAGTTCCTGAGATTACCGCGCACAAACAAACAAACTCTTCAGCTTTATATATTAGTATAGATATATAGATAAACATCCAAGACCTAGGACAATCAGGAAAATATCGTTTTCTATCATGACCTGGCCGGGGATCGAACCCGGGGCAGGCAGGCGTGTTGACCGCTGCGCCACGGAGGACGACAATGCAGTGTGGTTACCGAGCGCGCCACGCATCTTACGGTAGATCATAGTTCATAGTCCTTGCGCGCGAGCAACAGCTGACTGGCTGGCATATATGTTTTTAAAATAATCTAAAGATATAGTTCGGAATCCTTTGTGCGTGAGTAAACAAGAGTGACAAGAAGTCTTCGGAAAACCATAGAAATAACTATTAGGTTGCTCTAACTATAAAGTTTACACTATGATTATTATCAAGTTTACTTAAACTTTATACCTATTCACTCACACATATTTAAATTTTTAATAACAATACCAAATATAATATTATCGTTATGATGTTGTAAATTATTGCGATGATACAGTCATTGTAAAATTTCCACTGAGTGTTGAGATAGGTTAGTTTATTGTTCATGATTATATCATAAGTAGTTTAGAATTAGATACATCGTATAGCATGAACCACTTAACAAATTGCGAAATAAAAAAGTTACGGTACGTTTGTGATGCTTTTTTTTTTTTGGGATGGAAAATCATCAAATGACTTCTCCCGCTCTGGGCGGAGCGGAAGGGCCTGTCAGACTTTTACTGCTTATAACCCACCCGTGTTTCTTCACTTGTCAGTGCGACGGCCAGGGCTACGGTGTCTAGTTTAACCAACCCGCAACGCTGACCCAGGAGGCATCGGTCTTCGTGGACTCCGTCACGATGTGCTGACGGCTAGTGGCGTGAGGGAGCTGGGATTCCCGCTGCCTCACGCGCTCCGCCTCCTCCTTTGCCAGCATCACTGCTTCGCAGAAGGAGGTGACGGCCTGCCATGCACTCTCACTCCGAACCATGGCCTACGTTTGTAGGATCACAAAATACTTTCACGACAATGATGGGGATTTTAGCGATTAGCGAATAGTGAATATTCTTTTTTATTAATTTTAAACTACTGCTTGACCGCAATCATGCCTGATGCTAAGCAGTGATGCAATCGTTGATGGTAAAGCACGCCAGTTTATTAACGGCCTACTCACTCAAAAAAACCTGAGTGGATAGGAAGGAAGACGGTAGTTGAGCGAGGTGATGCAATGTTAAACCCACAACCCGATCACCCACGACCAAAACCCCGAGAAAACAACATTTGGTGCATCGTGCCTGGCACACATCGCAACACAACTGCTCAGACCCGTCCTCCGTATGGCTTTGCCAGACATCATGCCGGAACACGACGAATCGCTTGGCGGCAAGACTTTGTCTGATGGGTGGTAACTTCTGCCGGCAGCCGATATTATGGGCTACCATCGAGAAATAATAAACCAAAACTCATTATAAAAAAAACAGTCATACAATATGGTTTTTTTTTGTATTAGAAACTAGTCCTTAACCGCAATCCTGCCTGTAGGTAAGCTGAGATACAATCGTTGAGCGATAAAGCACGCTAGTTTATAGTTTAGTGACAGCCTCCGTGGCGTAGCGGTAGCGGACGCGGCCGCTGCGCAAGGTGGCGCGGGTTCGATCCCCGCACAGTGCAAATATTTGTATGCATGAATATGAATATTTGCACTGGTCTCTGGTCGTGCCTCGGAAAGCACGTTAAGTCGTTTGTCCCGGTTGCCATACGAACATCTAGTGGCAGTCGTTAAAGGGTTGTTGGAGCCCTCAAAAAGTCCATCAATTGGTCAGCTGCAATGCTTCGATGTCGCGCCTTCGGGTTGATGATGATGTTTCTTCTCGGTGGTAGGCCATAACATCGGCTGCCAGCAAAAGTTACCACCCACCAGACAAAGTTCGTCAAGCGATTCGTCGTGCTCCAAATTCTTCGAAAATATTTTCGAAAAAATATTTGTGGATAATGTTAAGTGTTTTACATTAAAAAAACATGAAGGAAAATGGATTATTCATTAAGCTTAGCGATTCGTCGTGTACCCGCATGATGTCTGGTGAAGCCGTACGGAGTTCGGGTCGGAGCAGTTGTGTTGCGATATGTGCCGGGTACGATACGCCAAATGTTGTTGTGTCGGGAGTTTGTTCGTGGAGGGTTCGTTCTCCAGATCAATCTCCCTCTAGCGCAGCACTAGATTATAATTATTTAAAAAATAAAAAATATAATGTTTGCGAGTTTCCACCCTTACGTTGATAACACCACTACGATCCGGACGAAGCGTTTCGGCTCCTCCTTTATACCGCGTACATCGAGGGAGTGGAACAATTTGCCAGCGGCGGTGTTTCCGCCGGACTACAATTTGAGTGTCTTCAAGGCTGGAGTGAATAGGCTCTTAATAAACCAGTGCGCTTTACCATCAACGATTGCGTCACTGCTTACCATCAGGCGGGATTGCAGTCAAGCGCAGGTTTATAATTTATAAAAAAAAATACGCACTCACGACACAGGACTAAAGGCTGATTAACACGGTGCAATTTAATTGCCTATAGCGTACAATAAAATTTGTGCAACAAATGGCTTGCATCATCTAAATGGTGTTTAGACAATGGAACTTATATTGTTGCTTCAACTTAATTGAAGCCATAGGCAATTAAATTGCACCGTGTAAATCAGTCTTAAATCGCAAAATGGGGCAAGCTATTTATTTTTATTTTTTTATTTCGCGTAGTCGGTATAAATACACAGTAGCCTAGGCCAGCACATTTTACACTTAATGCTGGGTATAGTTACGCTATACTTAAATGTTTTAATGTTATTTTCCTATCCTCAGAAGACCTAATTGGAGGATATGTGTTGGCGATGAATGAGCTGGTTAACTCACAAAAACCCAACTGTGAGTGCGGTCTAACATCAGATGTGCTTACACCGGATCATTTGTTGACATCATGTAATACCACCTTGCCGCAGCCCTGTGTAGATGTCATAGTTCCTTCTGCTAATAGTACCAATAGCCCTGATTGTAATGATCTTATTAGTCTTAAACAAAGCTTGACCAATGATGTTGTGTTGTTCTGTGATGAGATAGGTAAGGGCTTGGGGCGGTTGTTGACTGATGAATGTCCGGGTCACTCAATATTGAACTACTGTATGCCTGGTTGTTCTTTATATGGAATTATGGAAAAAATTGTTAAATGTAACTTTTCTCAGAATACAACTTTATTAATTTTTGTGGGTAGTAGGGGAAATTTGGGCAAAAGAGAACTGCTTAAGTGTTGTGAAACGTTAAGCAATCTGAATATTGGAAAGGTTGTCCTGTTTACATTCCCTTACAGTGACCAGTTGCCACAGGAAGAAAATAGGATTAGATTTGACCTTAATATGACAATGTCCAACTTGACATTTAATAACAAAATATTACATGTAATTGACATTAATAATTATTTTAAGAATAATTTGTATTTGACAAGAGATAGACATAACAATGTTATGTATTATCTTTCTAATTATTATAAAAGACAAATAGCTGTGTCGCTATCATATTTTTTTCTATTACAGCCAAGAATTTGGCTAAACAACTTGCTTCTTTTGAGCAATGCAATGACATTTCTGCCAATAATTTGGTTTCAGTTGACATTATTAATAATTTAAATTAGAAATTAAGACAATAGAGCCAACCTCTAGCTATAATATACACAACCTCAAAAGCAACTCGGGAGGAAATTTAAGGTCAATAGATAATATCAATCTGGTGCATCAAAATATTCAAGGATTTATGAACAAAGATTTAGAGGTAGATTTATTTATAAACCATTATGGTATTGATATTATCTGTATAACCGAACATTGGCTAAAAAGTCACCAGTTCTTGTTCAATTTTAAGAATCACCAGGTTGGTAGTTCGTTTAGCAGAATAAATGCTATACATGGTGGCTCATTAATTTTAGTTAGTAACGTGCTCAAATTTAAAAATCGTAAAGACATTGTGAGCCTGTCTGTTGAACGAACAGCTGAAATTGCTTGTATAGAGTTGGAGGGCTTCATTGTGTTAAGTGTGTACAGACCCCCTTCAGGATTGTATGACTGCTTTGAAAAGGTAATGGATGAAGTTTTACATAAGATTTGTGTTTCAAGCAAAGCCATTATCGTTTGCGGTGATTTTAATGTTAATTTATTAGAGAACTCTGGTTATTCTAATAAAATTATAAGTCTATTTCAGTCCTACAATCTTGTAAACCTATTTTTGGAGCCCACGAGAATAACACCTACTTGTGCCACGTGCCTAGATAATATTTTTACAAACCTAATACCAAGCCACAAAGAAGTTGTAAATTTACTTGATTCTGATCACTGCGGACAAAGGATTACTATTCCAAACCATAGTAAAAAAGTGACCAAAAAGGATATCACTGTTAACCCCAAAACTGAAAGCCGCTTGGAGGTTTTTAGATTTAATCTCATTAATAAATTGCCAGTCTTATCCAGTGCTGTTAATGCTGATCCTAATCATCTCTATGACAATTTTTTTTAATATATACTGTAAGCTATTTGATTCCACCTTTGTTCCCAAGACTATCTCTGTTAATAGTAACGCATCTTTCTCTGATTGGGCTACCATCGGTATTTATAAAAGTAGAACTCGGCTTTATGAACTGTATAATGAGAGAATTTATATTAACACTGTTGAATTCAATTTGTATGTTAGAAAATATTCAAAATTATTTAAACAAGTTTGTTATATGGCCAAGTCACGTTACTTGAGTTCAAAGATAAAAAACAGTGGCAATGTAATTAAAACGACTTGGAAAATTATTAATAGTGAAACGGGAAGGTCCAGTGATAGAAATACTGACTATAGCCTGTCTATTAATAACAACATAATTAAATCAGACTCGCAAGTCTCGAGGCATTTGAAAATTTCTTTTCGGATATTCCTGTTTCAACTACTAAATCCCTAAACTCATCACCTTCTGTTGCCGAGTCTTTGCTTAAAGAAAATGTTAATGTTTGTGATTCGGAGTTTCATTTTGAATATGTTATCAGTAGAGATATAATTAAAATCTTTCACACTCTAAATGTAAAAAAGACTGCTGACCTATGGGGTCATTCGGTGGAAGTTGCTAAGTCTATTATTGATATTGTGGCACCCACTCTAGCTGATATCTTTAATGCTTGTATTGACTGTGGAGAGTTTCCTGATCTCATGAAAAATAGTAAAATAATACCTTTGTTTAAATCAGGTAGTACATCAGACCCCACAAATTATAGACCTATTTCTGTACTACCTACCTTTAGTAAAATTTTTGAGAAATTAATTTTAAACCAAATGCAAATTTTTTTTAATAAACATAAATTATTACATAGCAAACAGTTCGGTTTTACAAGGGGTCGTTCAACTACTGATGCCGGTGTTGAACTTCTAGGACATATTTATAATGCATGGGAGGATAAATGCGATGCCTTGGGCATCTTTTGTGATTTGTCTAAGGCATTCGATTGCGTTCTTCACGATACGTTAATCAGGAAACTCCGCCACTACGGGATCCGGAATTCTGCACTGGATCTTATTACATCTTACTTGAGTGGTAGGATTCAAAGCGTTGACGTTAATGGAACAAGATCTTCCGGGTCTTTGGTAACAATGGGAGTCCCACAGGGGTCAATTCTTGGTCCTTTTTTGTTTCTTATTTACATCAATGACCTGCCGTACCTAATAAAGGATAACCACGATATAGTGTTGTTTGCAGATGACACTTCACTTTTATTTAAACTGAAACGTCAGCAGCAGGTTACTGATGATGTAAATAGCGCGATCTCCAAAGTAGTCCATTGGTTTAATGTTAATAATTTACTCTTAAACGAGAAAAAAACTAAATGCATTAAGTTTACTCTACCTCACGTTAGGCAGGTGGAAACTAAAGTGTTGATAAGGGGCGAAGAATTGAAATCTGAAGACAGCACAGTATTCTTGGGTATAACTCTGGATGCTAAGCTTCAATGGGGTCCACATATAGAAAAATTGTCAAAAAAACTAAGTTCTGCTGCATACGCAGTTAGAACAATTCGTAATTTGACTGATGTTGAGACGGCCCGTTTAGTGTACTTTGGCTATTTCCATAGCGTAATGTCGTACGGCATTCTGTTGTGGGGAAATGCTGCCGATATTCAAACAATATTTGTTTTGCAGAAACGAGCTGTTCGTGCAATTTATAAATTAAGTCCGAGACACTCTCTCAGAGAAAAATTTAAAGAGATTAATGTACTGACCGTGCCGTCTCAATATATTTATGAAAATCTTTTGTATGCTCATAAAAATATAAAATTGTTTAAAAAATACAGTGATGTCCATAATATAAATACTAGGAACAGGCACAAATTTATTGTACCTACAACAAGGCTCAAGAAAATAGGTGGCTCCTTCAGATGCCAATGTATACATTTTTACAATGGACTTCCAGAGGTGGTTCAAGATCTGAGCCTGAATAAATTCAAATCCTTCATTAAACGTAAGTTGTGTCAGAAAGCATTTTATAGTGTGAAGGATTATATTGAGGACAAAAAGGCTTGGGCTTGAGCTGCGTCCGATTTCTATACACTGATTGTTCTCTGATTTTTCCTCTTGTAGTTTTAATATGTAACTGTTAATGTTACTAATTCAAAGCCTGTATTACACACTATGTAGCCAAGCATATTGTACGTTACGGAATTGTATCGCTGACAGAGGTGTTCGGCACTTCTACAGCTACACAGGAGCTAAACTTTCCACAGATTCGGGAACACTGTTGGAGCTGCTGAACCTTGGACAAAACTATCTTAGCATTGTGTAGATTCAATTTCTTAGTATTGTATAATTGCATGGCAAACGTGTGAGCACAATGTACGAATGTGCTGTAAGGCATTTTTTTGTTGGGTTAGTCTTTTTTATTGACTTGATAGTGCTCTGGCTGTTGAGAGTATGTCATGCTCACTCAAATGTCTCGCTGATGGTGGCGTGTGTGTTGGGTCATTGAGTTCCCTTGAATATGGTTGAGCTGAATGATGCTGATCCATTCGTCATGTTCGTGAACGGACGCCGTCGGAGGGGACTGGTCATCTCTTAGCTGCCACGGCGTATTTTAATTTCTGAATTGATTTTTGTGTGTTTTCATAATGGACGCTCTCGGCGTACAATTTATTTCTGCATCGTTCTCACACGGTTGATTTCAACATGAATGATGTAATCAAATATTTGTAACAATAGCTTGAAACTTTAAAAGAGTGTCCATGGAGTTTCTTGCCCGTTCTTCTCCATAGGTACCTACTCTTTGGAATGGGCGACTAGCTTCATCTTATTGACTGACCGACCTTCTGACAATTCAAAAGTGCCTGTAACTGGTTTATTTGAAATAAATGCTTTGATTTGATTTGATTTGATATATTTTGGTTTAGTTTTTATACAGATTCAATTTAACTCGGCCAAGGAGTGCAACACAACTACTAATAAATATGGTGGTCAGCATTATGCGAAATAAGATTTTGACAGTGACATTTGATTGACGTGTCATGTGTCTAAGGCTATCGTATCTATATTATCTACCATATGACTGCGAAAAAAACAAAACATGAATTCTGAACATACGGCCCATTAAATAAACACAATCAACTCAAATCAATACTCGACACGAACATAACGGGAAAATAGAACTGTCAAAGTCGCCAATCAAACGTCATAACCACTGTAATGGCTACCTTAATAAAGGGTTATGTCACTAAAAAACGTTTCAAATAATTAATTATGTATACTTGTATTTTTGTTCAAATTAATTTAGTAGTGTTTTTTATGAAAACCCTTTTATTTTTTTTTTTCTTTTTATCTATATAGCGTACATAGTGGTGGCCCAAAATGAAACATCTCCTTTAAATCACAAACGATAATGCCTTTGATATCGTTACAAGGATTTAACAAACTTAAATCACCCACGATCACGCCTTTGATTTTATTACAAGGATAAAATAAAAAGTAAGTAAGTTTATCAAAGGCGTGATCGTTGGTTATTAAGTTTGTACGTTACCTATATCCTTGTAATAAAATCAATGGCATGAGCTTTGGTGATTTAAGTTTGTAACCTTTATTTCAACTATATAACCGTCATATTCTTGTAATAAAATCAAAGGCGTGATCATTGGTCAATATCTAACTGATAGTATTAATATAACGTAACACACGTATATTATAACGTAACGTTATATTGTAATCACAGCCTCCGTGGCGTAGCGGTAGCGGACGTGGCCGCTGCGCAAGGTGGCGCGGGTTTGATCCCCGCTCAGTGCAAGTATTTGTATGCATGAATATGAATATTTGCACTGGTCTGGTCGTGCCTCGGAAAGCACGTTAAACCGTTGGTCCCGGTTGCTATACGAACATCTAGTGCCAGTCGTTACGGGTTGTTGGAGCCCTCAAAAGTCCAACAATTGGTCTAACTGCAATGCTTCGATGTCGCCTTCGGGTTGTGGAGGTCAGACGGCAGTCGCTTAACGGAAAACGTCGAAGTTTAGCCATATCAGCAGTTGGACTGGTAAAGCGGAGCCCAGACTCCAAAAGCTGAAAAAGTCTTCGGATGCGACTGGGATTAACGCTGGGATGATGATGTAACGTTATATTATAACGTAACATACTATCATTTAAATATTGACTTCATTTTGACAGTTGAACAAAATTCGTTGCCTTATTTACATTATTGAGCGTGTCTCAATAATGTAAATAACGCAACGAATTTTGTTTGACCGATTTGTGCCGATTCCATTGTTTGCAAACTAAATTTAAGTTCAGTGCATCTTATTCTTTTTATTTAATTAAGAAAAGGACAGAAGATAAATATTAGTAATTAGTATAGTCCTGTCAAATCACACCGCGCCTCACGCAAATGTGCGTGTGTTTAGTCACCATGTTTTTCATCGCGTCTAAACTGTCTATGGAGTATCTCAATTTGACAGGACTAGACCATTATGTTATCTTTTATCCCTTTTTTAATGAATTAGAAAGAAAAAGATGCACAGAACTTACGTTTAGTTTAAAATCAAATCAAATCATTTATTTCAAATAAGTAAACCAGTTACAGGCACTTTTGAATTGTCAGAAGGTCGGTCAGTCAATAAGATGAAGCTAGTCGCCCATTCCAAAGAGTAGGTACCTATGGAGAAGAACGGGCAAGAAACTCCATGGGCACTCTTTTAAATTTTCAAGCTATTGTTACAAATATTTGATTACATCATTCATCATCATCATTCATTTAGTTGGTCAACAAGAGAATCAGGGCCAATATACAATATGTAAAGAAAACCCCGTCCGACCTAAAAGTATAATAGAGGTTAGGTATACACATGACCAAATAAAAAATGAAATTTTACATAATTATCATAGTAACAATACTAATGAATTTTGAAATAATCTTTTTTTCCGCGAATTAATTCCAACTTCCCCAAAATTTGGTATTTTTTTATAAAGTGACAATACCATTTTAGACAGTAGTATTATGAGTGATTCAACCACGTGCCACGTGCCCTGCCCCCCTTCGCCCGCGCATTTTAACCTACCGTGTTGCCTACCTTTTTCGAAACATTATTTATTTTTAGGGCGATTTTTGCCCGTCTTTGTAGGCATTAGTAGAATCAATTATTATCGATACCTAACTATACCTTAACGGATCGGACAGTGTTTTCTTTAGACATTGTATATCTATATGAAGCAATGTATATTATGTATACTCATATTTTGAGTTGAGCTGCACGATTTCTGACAAATGCGTGCACTGACTGGACGGGTCCACTCAACCTTTCTTTCTTCAAAAGATCATTCCGGACATTGATTCTACGCGCTCTTCATATAATCGGACCAAGATTATATCTGACTTTAGACTTTATAAGAGTTTGTTTCGGGTTTTCTTCTCAGAGTAGTCAGAACTCAGATAGGATACGCTGAGCTAATATAGGTTTTTTTTTACTAGCGGTTAGCGGTTTAGTTTACTAGCGCTTGACCACAATCCCGCCTGATGGTAAGCAGTGACGCAATCGTTGATGGTAAAGCGCACTAGTTTATTAAGAGCCTATTTACTCTAGCCTTGTAGACACTCAAATTTTAGTCCGACGGAAACACCGCTGCTGGCAAATTACTTGTAAAAGTGTTTGTACAAACTTACTTAAAGAAAATAAAACATTTATCAATTATCATTAGCAATATCCTTCAAAATTATCCAAATCTTCACAGGCAATAGCTCAATTCCTACCTTATACGTCATGATTTAGAAGATAAATTGATGGAATTTAGATAACGTAATTTTGGAAAAAAATGCATTGTAACACCCTTTGTACCGTATTTTAGCAAATATACATTTTTGATTTGATTTGATTTGATGGTCTGGTCACAGGTACTAAGGATATTTGCAAAACAAAAATAAAGTGAATGCTTAAATATTGTTTGTGTTATTTTTGCCACTGACGCGGCAAGAAGAAGACGCAATTACGTCGTCCGTACAATAAAATAGTCGACCTCCGTGGCGCAGCGGTCAACGACGCGGAGGCCCCAGGTTCGATCCCCGGCTAGGTCATGATGGAAAACGATTTTTTCCTGATTGACCTGGGTCTTGGATGTTTATTTTTTTTTAATAATTATAAAAATACATATTGTTTGTGTTTATCTATATTATGTATTTGTTATAAATATAGTATCGTTGAGTTAGTATCCCATAACACAAGTCTTGAACTTACTTTGGGGCTAGCTCAATCTGTCTGATTTGTCGGTTTATATTTATTTACGGTGCTGGTTATATTAGAGTAGCGTCGTAGACGCGCACCTGTTGTAAGCCTGGCTAATGATCCTAGAGCCAGACTAACCCGACACTACACCGACGATATCCCGGACGTCAGCCTGTACGAGATTGGTATGGCCCTGAAACAGCTCAAGAACGATAAGGCGGCTGGAGATGATGGAATTACGGCTGAGCTTCTGAAAGCGGGTGGCAAACCGGTTCTTAAAGCGCTTCAGAAGCTATTTAATTCCGTCATTCTTAAAGGCGAAACGCCTAAGGCGTGGCACAGGAGCGTGGTGGTTTTGTTTTTCAAAAAAGGTGACAATACCCTCCTGAAAAACTACAGACCGATATCCCTCCTGAGCCATGTCTACAAGCTGTTTTCTAGGGTCATCACGAATCGTCTCGCTCGCAGGTTTGACGACTTCCAGCCTCCCGAACAAGCAGGCTTCCGAAAAGGCTTTAGCACCATAGACCACATTCATACGCTGCGGCAAGTTATACAGAAGTCCGAGGAGTATAACAAACCACTATGCTTGGCGTTTGTGGAATATGAGAAGGCCTTCGATTCAGTTGAGACTTGGGCGGTGCTACAGTCTCTCCAGCGGTGCCAAATTGACCATCGATACATTGAGGTGATAAAGTGTTTGTACAAAAACGCCACCATGTCAGTCCGTCTCCAGGATCAGGATTCGAAACCGATCCAACTGCAGCGTGGAGTGAGACAAGGAGATGTCATATCTCCTAAATTGTTCACTGCTGCGTTGGAAGATGTCTTCAAGCTCCTGGACTGGAAAGGACTTGGCATCAACATCAACGGCGAGTACATCACTAATCTCCGTTTCGCAGATGATATCGTGGTCATGGCTGAGACCCTGGAAGACTTGGGCAAAATGCTCAATGACCTCAGCAGAGCTTCCCAACAAGTGGGTCTAAAATGAACATGGATAAGACGAAGATCATGTCGAACTCTCATGTCGCACCCACTCCAATTGTAGTTGGTTGCTCTGCACTCGAAGTTGTTGACGAGTATATATACCTGGGACAGAAAGTCCAACTAGGTAGGTCCAACTTCGAGAAAGAGGTGTCTCGGCGAATCCAGCTCGGTTGGGCAGCGTTCGGGAAGCTACGCTACATCTTCTCGTCGTCCAAGATACCACAGTGTCTCAAGACTAAAGTCTTTGACCAGTGTGTGTTGCCAGTGATGACTTACGGAACTGAAACGTGGTCGCTCACAATGGGCCTCATACGAAGGCTCAGAGTCACACAAAGGGCAATGGAAAGAGCTATGCTAGGAGTTTCTCTGCGTGATCGAATCAGAAATGAGGAGATCCGCAGAAGAACCAAAGTCACCGACATAGCTCTGCGAGTCGCTAAACTCAAGTGGCAGTGGGCAGGGCACATTGCTCGTAGAACCGATGGCCGATGGGGCAGGCAAGGTTCTGGAGTGGCGGCCACGTACTGGAAGACGCAGCGTAGGGAGACCCCCAACAAGGTGGACCGATGACCTGGTGAAGGTCGCGGGAAGCCGATGGATGCGGGCAGCACAAGACCGGTCATCGTGGAAAGCCTTGGGGGAGGCCTTTGTCCAGCAGTGGACATCTATAGGCTGAGGAAGAAGAAGCGTCGTAGACAACGGGCCTTAATTAAAGACTATCAAATAATAATATTATTAAGTATTTCACTACATTACTAACGTGTTTTATCATAAGACCATCTTCAACATCAGCCAATTTGTCAGTATTTATAAAAATTCCATTTGAAAGCCGCCTTGTCACAACTTTTAATGATATTCTGAAAGAGGTGGCAGAAAAAACAATGTGTGGTAGGTATTAATGTTGATAAACTCATGTGATGTTTGCACGATCGTTTCAATTACCGCTGACATACAATGCAGTATGTAGACATATAGGCTATAGCTATATATTTCCAACATCAAGCTATATATATCCAGTTTTAGCTGACCTGGCATTGTACAGGTCTTTCGTGCAATCAGAAGTCAACTTATACTGGTTATGTATTGAAGTGTCGCCGTGCCTACATAGGGACTCGGATGTGCTCTAATTATTCATGTCAGCCCCGAGTTCAAAGATAACCAGTAATTACTGTGTGTCCGACTAAAAGTTATATATATGTGTACGTATTGTGGCTTTGTTTAATATGGACATTGGTCGATGTTTGACGAGTGTTTCTAAACTGTGTTACTGAACTTCTAACATATTTTACTTTTTATGATATACTAGCTTTCCGCCAGCGGCTTCGCCCGCGTAGAGATCGGTTAAATCGCGCTTTTTAGATTTCTCTCGAGAACATCAATTTTTTCCAGGATAAAAGATAGCCTATGTTCTTTCTCAGGATCTAAAGATTGTCTGTGCCAAATTTCATCAAAATCGGCTGAGAGGTTTAGGCGGGAAAGCGTAACAGACAGACAGACAGAGTTACTTTCGCATTTATAATATTAGTATGGATGGAAGTATGGACTTATGTAAATTATAGAGAGATTAGAAAGCGTCTGCAATATTAAAATTTTAGTTTTAAAATGACGCTATTCAAAGTTACACAAATATCAACGTTATTCTAATGGTTGTTAAATGGTAGGGCAAATTAAACCTTATTTTGAAGGATATAAAATTATTTTTGCATAATCAACATTCTTGTCCTTTTTAGGGTATAAGTTGCAAAAATTTTAATGCACGCTGTAGAAAAGGATATCACAGATAATAAATTATTGCTACCTGCAAGACAATATGACTGTTAAGTATTTATACCTGCTTAGATTATTAAACATTTCTCATCGCAAAATTACTGACGTATACTATAAAATATAATATAAATATATAAGCATAAAACAGTGTTCTTTAATAATACTTTTTACATGCTTTTTATTAGCTTCACTTGTATCATCATCATCATCATCTCAGCGTTAATCCCAGTCGCATCCGCAGGTTTTTCAGCTTAGGAGACTGGGGTCCGCTTTACCAGTCTAACTGCTGATTTTGGCTAAACTTCGACATTTTCCGTGAAACGACTGCCGTCTGACCTCCACAACCCGAAGGCGATATCGAAGCATTGCAGATAGACTAATTGTTAGACTTTTGAGGGCTCCAACAACCCGTAACAACTGCCACTAGATGTTTGTATGGCAACCGGGACCAACGGCTTAACGTGCTTTCCAAGGCACGACCAGACCAGTGCAAATATTATTTGCACTGTGCGGGGATCGAACCCGCGCCTACTTGCGCAACGGCCGCGTTCGCTATCGCTACGCCACAGAGGCTGTCGATAAGCTTCACTTGTATGTTTGCTTGTTTGTTTGTTTGTCCGTCTCTAACTCTTTGGACTACGAGTGAGCGGCTCATTACTGTAAAATGTCCCACAGTTTTCAAAACGTTCGTTGGCCGAGCGGTATTAATTTGTGCAGGCAAAGTATTTAGTTTGGATTTAGATTCAATTACTTGGGTAACGCATCGTTACGAATTTTAGAAGGAGTTGGAGATCAAGACTGTACCGCGTACATCGAGGGACTGGAACAATTTGCCGGCGACGGTGTTTCCGTCACATTACAATTTGAGTGTCTTCAAGGCTAGAGTGAATAGGCTCTTAATAAACTAGCGCGCTTTACCATCAATGATCGCATCACTGCTTACCATCAGGCGGGATTGCGGTCAAGCGCTAGTTTATAACTTATAAAAAAAAAATTGGTAAATACAAATGAGCACCACTTAAGCGTTCGTGTTATCCGTATATTACTTATTTAAGAAAAGAATATCGAACTAAAAAGTTTTAAATATAGTTTAAAAAACTAAAAAAAAAACAAGTTTTTAAAGAATATCAAACTAAAAAGTTAAGAATAATTTTAAAACTTAATTTATGCCAATAGTATACATCATCCTCTCTTCTATTTTAAAACATAAAATACTTTGCTGTGCCCAACAGGGTCCATAATTGATTCTATATTTTAATACACCAATTATTATTTATATAGGTATTATGGAATGCAATAAATTATTGAGTATTGAACTTCCACCCAAATTAGCATAGGACAGCATCCTATTAAACGAAACTTTTAAAATTATTATCAGCAATTCCAAATACTAGTGCTCACCTTCATTATAGTGACAGCATCCGTGACGTAACGGTACTGAACGCGGCCGCTCCGCAAGGAGGCGCGGGTTCAATCCCTGCACAGTGCAAATAATATTTGCACTGGTCTGGTCGTGCCTTGGAAAGCACGTTAAGCCGTTGGTCCCGGTTGCCATATGAACATTCAGTATAGTAACTATATTTCAAATGTAAGCCAGTAGACATAAGAAAAGGCAAAGGAAAAAAAAAAAGAAAGATTATGTATGTAAAGAAAGATTATAATATATGTGTGTGTGTATATATAAATACATATTGAAGAGAAAGAAAAGGAAAGAAAAAAAAATTGTCGCCGTCATATAGGACTAATTAAGTTAAATAGGATTATTAATCATAAGTAGAAACAGCCACTTACATAGTAGTGTAAAATTACAGAACAATTGTGAAATTGCCTGCATCCTCTAATGGGTCTGAAATCTATAAAGCTTAACAATATAGTTTGAGTAACATTTACCTGTAAGAATAATTAATAAGATGTAATAAGAAGAAAGTTTACTGTCACCTTCAGTAAAAACGAAAAGCAAGAAAGATTCTCCCACCTCAATATGGGAGACAAAACCGCACTGATGGGGTAATCCCATCAATTAAAAAAAAAAAAAAATCCCTGCGCATTGAAAATATTTGTAGGTATGAATATGAATATTTTCACTGGTCTGGTCGTGCCTCGGAAAGCACATTCAAGCAGCTTCTGACAATTCAAAACTGCCTGTAACTGGTTTATTTGAAATAAATGATTTGATTTGATTTGATTTGCACGTAAGCCGTTGGTCCCGGTTGCCCTACACACATCTAATGGCAGTCGTTACGGGTTGTTGGAGCCCACAAAATCCAACCATTTATTTGTCTAACTGCAATGCTTCGATATCGCCTTCGGGTTGTGGAGGTCAGACGGCAGTCGCTTCACGGAAATTAACGAAGTTTGGCCAAAATCAGCAGTTAGACTGGTAAAGCGGATCCCAGACTCCAAAGCTGAAAAAGCTTCGGATGCGACTGGGACTGACGCTGCGATGATGACGATTACCTTCATTATAGTGTAAAAAAAATGTTGTCCTCTTTCGGATGCTTCTAGAAGTGTTTTTTTTTATCAGTAAGATAGTTGATAAATATATTTATTTGAGGTAAACATGACGCAGCGAAAAAACACACAAATAAGAAAAATTTGGGTGACAATATGCGTCACATCCATGTTAGTCGGTCAATACTCAGTAAATTGGACGCAGTTACAATAAGTTACGTTGTGGATTGAGTCCTTTCTGTTTAACTGTGTCCAATTATGTGTACGAGTTCTTACCTGGTCTGTCTCATTGATCTATTGGTTGCAAGCACTACCCCTTAGCTTGAGGTCCTGATTCTATGCCAGTATAACATGGGCACTGAAATGTAACAGGCGAAATGTAGCTATGTATGTATGTATGTACCCTTCTGCCTCATCCTGCTAGAAGACTAATAACTACTAACATTCATTACTAACTATTACATATTGAATACTTGCCCTTCAATATAAATTCTTTACACAGCGGCAATGATAGCATCGCAGTGTTAGACGAAAACAGAAAAATGAATAAGCCTTTCCAAGCTCAAAATAATGTTCCATTCAGAATCTATAGCCAAGTACCTATGTGGAATGTAATAAGGTTCCAAATTAAATTCAGAACAAAGAGTACGAAACAAAATTTAAAAATACTCTTCAAAAAAAAAAAACAAATTACAAAAAATACACACTTAAAGCAGAAGTACATTATTACACTGACATTCATACACAGAGCACCTACAAATTTGACTTACTACTTATCAGAGTAACAACAATAATAAGAGATTACGTAAACATTGAATAATCTAGGTATAATTGCAATAAGGCCGTTCCACAGACCACACACATGAACATGAACATGAACATGAGCGGCGTAGGTATCAGTTATTATACAAAATATAAACATCGATGATGAAAACTAATCTACATAACGCACATATTAAAGGTTTTTTCCATACAATAAAACATGATAGGTTTGCCGACAGATTTGTTTTTTTTTTTGGGACTTACCTATACAAAAAATACCTAACTGTGTTTGTGCGGGCAAATTTCATTTGTCTGCTCTATTAAAAGAACATTTAAAAAAATATTATGATTCTAAACTAGAGCTTAATCGCAATTCCGCCTGATGGTAAGCAGTGATGTCGTTGATGGTAAAGCGCGCTAGTTTATTAAGAGCCTATTCACTCAAAAAAACTGAATGAATAGGAAGGAAGACGGCAGTTGAGCGAGGAGATACAATGTTAAACCCAACAACACGACCAACGATGCTGCGCCAGAGGGAAATTGATCTGGAGACCTTCCACGACCAAACTCCCGACATAACAACAATTAGCGCAGCGTACCCGGCACACGTCGCACGCAACACAACTGCTCAGACCCGTCCTCCGTTTGGTTTCACTAGACATCATGCCGGAACACGACGAATCACTTGGCGGCAAGATTTTGTCTGGTGGGTGGTAACTTCTGCCAGCAGCCGATGTTATGACGTACCACCGAGAAAATTAACTTTTATACAAACCTTGTCCTGACAATTACGAACACATCAAAATAAAAAATATCCAATACAAAAGTTCTCAAGCGATGATTTTTCATAGAACCGGCAATTAATTTTAAGCTATATATATATCTACATATTCTACATTTCTCGCTAACAAACAACCTTGAAATATCTGCCGATGGCATACCTAATTGATGCTTATTTAATATACGTGGATTTTTCCCTATAATGCTGTCTGGCCAGGTGTCTGTTTAGAAAACAGAGTTCATAAATAACCGGTTTCGAGTAGAGAGTGAACAAATGCTTTGGTTTTGTTCTTTTATTTCATCAAGGAAGGATAATGCAGTATTAATGTAAAATAAAAACATAATAACGAACAAATTAACCACTACTTCCTGAGGTTCGCTCATCCACGGTTCTCTCTCTCTCTTTCTCTCTCTCTCTCTTATACCCTAAAATTGTGTTCATCCATTCCTTTTCATGACACGACTCCCTTATTACCCAAAAATATTTTGCGACCCCCTCCTCTCCTTCTAACTTGTAATTTCAGAGTCACATTGGGTAAATTTTGATAAAACGGAAAACGAAAATCCCAGAGTCAATTACTCAAACTCTAAAGTGTTTAATTCCTTCTGCGGCGACCCCCTCAGTGAAGCTTGGCCCCCTAGAGAGGGTCACAATCCACAAGATCAAAAACACTATAAACTGTATAAGCCATCCACAGTTTTCCCTTGCAACGGATGTTATAGTTTATCAAAGAACTGTGACAATTGCGTATTCAATTGTCTTAGACATCCTGTGCTCCCAGGATGGACACGTGGAATAAGCTCGGCGATAAAATACTACGCCGATAGGCATTGAAGACATTGGCGCTGATTCTGTTGTTTACAAACTAAAATATTTTTAAGTTTAGTTCATCTTTCTAATTCAATAAAAAAAGGATAGAAGATAAAATTTTAGGTTTATTTTGTCAAATTAAGATATTCCATAGACAACTTAGACGCGATTAAAAACACGGCGACTAAAAATACACCAGTTTACGCCAGGAGCGCACTAATTTGACAGGTCTATACTGACATTTCGTGTGGCATGTCGTGGTTGGCTAGTGGTTAAAACACCAGCCTCTCAAGTATGAGTGTGCGGGTTCGATTCCAGGCAAGTACCAATGTAACTTTGCTAAAGTTATATGTACTTTCTAAGTATATCACATTGATTGATGCTGAGCTGTCAACCTCACTAAAAATCTAAAAATTCTCACATTGCCTTCTCTATACATTTACGAAGCAAGTATTTTTGTGAAATTAAATCTAAACTACTATAAGACTGCTGTCAAAAGCTATTATCGTAAATTAAGGGATAAAACGGCACTATTAAATAAAAGTATTTTATGCATGACATCATTAATCTATAATAAATTGCCTGATGACATCAAGCAATTACCAATTATACAGTTTAAAAAGAAATTACATTCATTATTAATAGACAAGTGTTATTATGATGTCAGAGATTACTTGTGTGACAAAAATATTGTATTTCAATGACAGGAAAGGAAAAATAAATATTGTACTTAATAATTAATTATGACCATTATGACTTGAATTTGTATGTATTTATAATTTGTAATATTTTATTAATGTATCAAAAACTAATATGACTAATTTGTGTTTTGACTTCTAATTTGTATTTAATTATTGTATGGCTAAGTGGTTAAAACACCAGCCTCTCAAGTATAAGTGTGCGGGTTCGATTCCAGGCAAGTACCAATGTAACTTTGCTAAAGTTATATGTACTTTCTAAGTATATCTTGGACACCAATGACTAAAGGTGAAGGAAAACATCTTGAGGAAACCTGGACTTTTAAGTCTGAAATCGCCAACCCGTATTGAGCAAGCGTGGTAATTACGCTCAATCCTTCTCTTCCTACTTAATGTCGTACTTCTACAACATACTTCACAGACTTATAATCCGCTAAACCTACAAAAACGAAGAACAGATAGAGTATGTGTTAGAAACGAAATAAATACTACTAAATTTAGCTCAAGATTCACAAACTTCATTGGACCTTATATCTATAATAAGATAAATAAAGCAATTAATATCTACCCTTTAACGAATACTCAATGTAAGGAAAAGGTTACAAAATACTTACAAAAACTTAATTATGAAGAAACTGAGTTAATACTACATATACCACAGTGATTGACTATTTACCACATACACACACCCTCTTACATTCATACACACATAATCATATCACACAAATAGAGGACACACGTACTGTTTAGTGCTTATTCTTAATTTAATCTAATTTTAAGTTATTGTATTATTTCTGGTAAATTATAAAAATGTTAATTTTATTTGGTATGATGTTGTTTTATTTTATTTCATTAAATTTAATTGATTTATTCTATTTTTGTGTAAATTAAATTTCATGTAAATTTACAAAGTGTTGACTGTACTCAATGGCTACCTACATATATCTCGTGTCTACTTTTTAAGGGATTGGGCGCTGATAACCGAAACACAGGCTTTTGCCTAGTTCGGTTACAGATGTGTAATCCAATTGTAACAATAAATTATAGCCTATAATATATTTTGTGTAACAATGTAAATAATTTCTGAATAAACGTTATTATTATTATTATTATTCTCTGTATGAGAGGAGACCTGTGCCCAGCAGTGGGACGATAAAAAGGTTGATGAAGATGATACTGACATTTTAACTTCTGTCCTTTTCCTAATTAAATAGAAAGAAAAAGGCACTTAACTAAATTAGTTTAGTTTCTGGAACAGAATCGACGCCATTGTGTCGCTTTAAATTAATTCTCAGGATTAAAAACTGTGAACAGTCTTTAATCTGTACGAAGAAGCAATCTTTACTGGAAACATATTTTTAAATCATAATTCTCCTGCTATTATTCCAATTTATTCGGGCGATAATGCATATGCGCAATATGCGCAATATGATGTCATTTTATTCCATACTTCTCTATTCCCTATTACCAGCCTTTCGGTGTTCTATAGGATGCATTTTGGGGAGTGTGCGAGGGAATTGCATGATTTAATTTCCCCATCTCCGTTCCACCATCGGACGACCCGTCGTACGGCTGGTTTCCACCCTTACGTTGTTAACACCACTACGATCCGGACGAAGCGATTCGCCTCCTTCTTTATACCGCGTACATCGTGGGACTGGAACAATTTGCCAGCGGCGGTGTTTCCGTCGGACTACAATTTGAGTGTCTTCAAGGCTAGAGTGAATAGGCTCTTAATAAACTAGAGCGCTTTACCATCAACATTTGCGTCACTGCTTACCATCAGGCGGGATTGCGGTCTAGCGCTGGTTTATAATATATAAAAAAAAACATTACTTAATACTAGCACAGTCTAAAAATTATATACTAGTATACTCGACTTTTAGATTGTTTATGTGTGATTTATTATTTACTAGCTTTCCGCACTCGCCTTCGCAAGCGTGGAGTTCGGTTATATCGCGCTTTTTAGATTTCCCTCGGGAACATCAATTCTCAGGGTCTAAAGATCGTCCGTGCCAAATTTCATCAAAATCGGTTGAGAGGTTTAAGCGGGAAAGCGTAACAGACAGACAGACAAACAGACAGACAGATAGACAGAGTTACTTTCGCATTTATAATATTAGTATGGATTTATTTTCTTTTTGTTTTCACCTACTTTTACAGCCGCATGGCTGTTTGAAATTCGTATTCTTTATTATTTTATCGATTCGCGTATTTTCCCTTTTAGCATTCTTATCTCAATTGCATTTCTGCTCGTCAGATTGATAAGTGAGCAGTGAAAGCAGAATTGATAAGTGCAAAGTCAAAGGCCTCGTAACGGGGCCTTATGCAGGTTTGCTAATACAATTTCTATTAAAACTTTCGCATTTATAATATTAAGTATGGATTTAATAGTACAAATGTCCTGTTGTACTATTAAATCCATACTTAATATTATAAATGCGAAAGTAACTCTGTCTGTCTGTCTGTCTGTTACGCTTTCCCGCTTAAACCTCTCAACCGATTTTGATGAAATTTGGCTCAGACAATCTTTAGACCCTGAGAAAGGACATAGGCTACCTTCTCATCATCATCACAGCGTTAATCCCAGTCGCATCCGAAGCCTTTACAGCTTTGGAGTCTGGCTACCTTCTGTCCCGGAAAAATTTGATGTTCCCGAGGGAAATCAAAAAAGCGCGATATAACCGAACTCCACGCGGGCGAAGCCGCGGGCGGAAAGCTAGTGGAAGTATAAAAAAGATTTCACAAATTACTGACCCGGTATTCTTAAACAGATTAGTATCAGATTACATCTTAAATTAAGAATAGGTATTGTGAATATCAAAACGACTTGTGAAATACTTTAACAGGTGTGAAATAAAACTGCCCGGACAAAGTCGAATAAACAGCACCTAACTTTTTATTCGATGTTGTCCTGCGTAATAAAACGGTAGGGTAATTTATTTCATGAGTATGAACAACAACAACATCCTGTTGAATTGAACACTATTAAAAGGAGCATTCATTGACGGCGTGACCACCAGACCGCTAGGCGACAACAGGCTAATAGTGTTTAAACTATATATTAGATAACAGGGCAAGTCATCTAATTAACTCTTAACCTTTCCTGTTGTTTTTTTTTTTGAACAACGGTCGGAGTTGGTTGGTAATCATCACTTAAGAAAAAAGTGTTATACCTTCCCCATATAACCTTCTCTCTCTCTCTCTCTCTCTCTCTTTTATTATACAATATGTAAAGAAAACCCTGTCCGACCCATAAGGATAATAAAGGTTAGGTAAACACTTGACCAAATATAATATAAAATTTTACATAATCATCATAGTAATACTAATGAATTTTGAAATAATCCTTTTTTCCGGGGAATTCATTCCAATTTCCCCGAACTTTGGTAATTTTTAAAAAAGTGACAACACCTGTATTATTATAAGTGAATAGCGACGCGACCACGTCACAGGTGCCGCGTGCCCTGCCCCCCGCCGCCCGCGGAATGGGGTTGCTTACCGCACATGTGTTAAGTTACCTCTTTTTGCGAAATAATATTTATTTTTTAGGGGGATTTTTTTTTAAGTTTTGCCTGTCTTTGTGGGCATTATTAGAATCAGTTATCGATACCTAACAACACCTTCACGGATCGGACAGGGTTTTCTTTACATATTGTATACGATTACGTATGTACGCACGAATTTCGCAGAAAAAAACACTTCACTCTTGACGGGAATGCCCCGACCACACTGGTGTTTATTGTTACAAAGTTTCGTCGTAACGCAACAGCAGTCATGTATTGCAATTAGCAATGATGTGTTTAAAATATGATTTAATGTTAGGTACATTTGCATTTACTAACAGACCCGAAGTTGCTGACCCAGGCTAGGGGCTTTAATAACGTCATATTAAAACAAATAAAATTGAAAATAAATTATAATCCCTTTTTTGGTAGGTAGTCTAACCAAACACTGAACTTCCCTTACTTAATCCAGAGGTATTTTAAGCGACAAATGTCAATAAGCAAAAATGCCGAATAAAATGTGACAAGAAATGCATAAACAGTTAACGTAAGAGTAATTATTTTGACGCGTAAAGAAACTTATAAAAAAAAAAGAGTAAATAAAAGTTATGATTCTGAACAGAAAATCCTTCTGGTTCATACAAATATTTTTTACCTACATTCGAAGGTGAGAAGAGTTCTTCTTCAAATAGGTTATCAAATATCTGGCTTAGATACAACCGGTAATATTGGTGTAGGTCATATAAACCACTTACGTACGAGCAGATAACTCTGATCGCATGATATAGAAAAGATTACTGGGTACTGGTGGCGTCAGAAAAAACTCGTTTGTTAGAAGGCGTATAGCATTAAGACAAAAAAAAAAACAGATGCTATCTGATTCAGTTCAATTCAATTCATTTATTAGTGTGATTTTTGGTAAGTACATTTTACAATGTGATCTTAATATCTAATAAATCAGTTCCTCAAAAAATCTACCAAAAGGCATACACTCTTTAACAGAATTTAAAATCATAAAAAGGATTCACAATATATTAAAATGATGAATAATTTGATGAATTTAGAATATAATGCCATGTATGTTGCTGAAATTGGGATTATTTTATAAATATTATTGCCAAATAACATATAATGTCAAAATACAATCCAATGTCAAAAACAATTAGATATTAAATATGTTATATAATACAATTTCAAAATTAAATAGGTGGCTATGTCAAGTTAATTATGTTAAAGAAATAGTATAATATCAAAATTAAATGAGTATCAATGTCAAATAACTTACAATTTATTAGTATGTTAGTTAATGAAATTAGATTCATTAAATTGCACAATTCAAATGTCATCGTCATTTAGATAGTCTATTACAGAATAATAACACTTTTCTATTAGGAAGGCCACTAAATTCTTTTTGAAAATCTTAATTGTATCATTTTTTAATACATCCTGCAATTTATTATATATAGTGGGACCCATACAAATGACACTTTTCCTCATTAACGCTATGTTGCAGGACTCGATTTTTTTTTTATATTGTTTTCTAACTGGTTGCTTTCTAGTTTCTGTCATCGTAGGAAAAAGATTTTTATGGGTCTTTACAAATATAGCCATTTCCAGAATGTACAATGACGATGAAACTTGACAAGGGTTCGTGAGTAAATATCTAATAACTGCCGCACGGGTTGGTCAAAGTTAAACTAAGCTTGCTGCTGTAGATTTCTGGATAGATAGTAATAGCTGACGATAGTCGTTGTGCCACAACGTTGACAGCCGGTTCATGCACCTTAAACAGAGGCAGCATCTGAACACGGTAAGCGGTCAGGTTGTTTCCTCTCTCTGTAGCCCCATAGTATGAGCTATGACATTTTCATTGATGAATTGTGTTTCAAGGTCCTAAACGGCCTGCGTCCTCCCCGTCGGCGAGCAGGTGGTGGCGCCGACGGCGGAGAGAAATACTCGTCGTTCGAGCTCGACGCAACTACCGCGGCCGGTGTCATCACAGCATTTACAGTGGAGCTGGAGACCAGCGGCGGCGAGGCGGAGCTGAACAACGAGACCGCAGGTGGTGAGCATGCACGTCGAGCAGCAGATCTTGTCAATATATTTTCACATTTTTATTTATTTATTGGGCGTCTCTCTGAAGGACCGCATCAGAAATGAGGTGATCCGACAGAGGACCAGAGTCACCGACATAGCTGAGAGGATTAGCAAGCTGAAGTGGCAATAGGCTGGTCACATAAGCCGCAGGACCGACAACCGTTGGGGTAAACGAGTTCTCGAGTGGAGACCGCGTCTCGGAGCGACGACATCAAAAGATGGCTGGTAGTGGCTGGCGGAGAACTGCTCAGGATCGAGCTTGTTGGCGTGCGATGGAGGAGAAAAATCAAAAATCTATGTAGTTAGTAATGATAGCAATCTTTATATCAAAAGCCAAATACAATTTTTCCAAATCAATGAAACAAAAAAAGAAACAAAACAGTTAATTATGTACAACGCTATGCATTTTGAGACAGAGTGTACAGGTACAAAGCAGCCATGCCCTGAGACCTATGTTACCAAAAGAGTCAGGGAGCAGTGCCTTCTCTAGGGTCAATTCGCCAATATCGCGCCGGACGGCCGCCACGCAACCATCGCTGAGTCGCTCTACCATAGCGACAGTCACCAGCCAGTACCACTTTTCTTCGGATTCTTCGATGGTACCAGTACCAGTACCCGAGGCGTTACCTCTACTCAAATATCACTCTTGACCGATTTCATTACTAACCTAGTTTAATATAAAATGAAGGTCGCAGTGATAAGGTGTCCTTTACCTTTATCAAATACTCTGTATTAACGTTAGCCAACACTTAACGAATGAATAATGCTGTTGACACAGCCGACGATGTATTTGTCTAATATTTCTTACAATTAAATAAGTGATGATTTTTGGCAGATTGAGGTGTTCATACATTTCTTCGATTGTTGATCTTCATAGTCCGACCCTTGTTAATAGGTATGACAGGTGTCAAACACTCAAATAAAGCAAATATAGATTAAACTCAGTCTCATCTCCGCGACTAATAAATGTCAATGAGTTGTCAAATATGTAGGGAAATTAGAGGTATTCTTGACAAATGGAGACAGAGATCTGAGGATGATTAGATAGGAAAAATAAATAGAGGAAAGCAATGTCGTTCTAAAACATATACGATTTTATTTTAACAATGCTTCTTAAAAGATTTTCAATTAATAGTAAAAACTTCTTAAAAAAAACTATTTTTATAAAAAAAAAATGTGATATTTTTCGGTTACTTATTTTGTGTACTCGGTCTTCAAAGTCGATAAATATCACGACGAGTCTTACCGAAAGGAGTACGTTTGTTTGCATTATTATCGTGTGCTATTCGTGCAAAACGCACTCCATTTATAATATGACTAATATTCTACAGAAAATAACTCACAATGGACTAATGGACTAGTTAGATAAAAGCGTCTGCAGCCGTTGTGAACAACGGCATGATAAATAATTATCTTCGACAGTCAAGTTATATTCTCCAGAATTGTTTTATTTACACTTTGTCAGTAGGTATTGGCACAGTTTTCGAAGTCAACCCTTCTTTGTTCGCTATTGTATAGTGACTCGAGATAAGTCGCGAAAGGTCGATTATTGTAAGGCCAATATGTCATCACTCTCGGAGGAAAAATAACAATTCTTAAGTATCGCGAAATACACGTCAGAAAAATACATTGTTTTATATTACACGCCTACGCGACGTCGGAAACTTTTTAGGTAATCTTTGTTTAGCATTTCGACGTGAATATTCCATGCTTTATCTTCGGTGAATAATAATGCTCGTGATAGGGTATGTTGATAGCCTCCCGCGAATATATTGCATTAATCTATATTGTGGTATGTCACGAGGTAGACCGTTTCGAATATAGAATTTCACCTTATGTAATTTAAAACTTAATTATGGTTTTAACTAAAGGTATACTGTCCAGCACATGCAGGTCGAGACAGGCAGTGAGATTCTGTAAAACATGATTGAAGTACATAAGCGAGAATAGGATATAATTGTAAACTAGAGCTTGACCGCAATCCCCCCTGATGGTAAGCAGTGATGCAATTGTTGATGGTAAATCGCGCCAGATTATTAAGACCAACGATGTATTTGTCTAATATTTCTTAAAATTAAATAAGTGATGATTTTTGGCAGATTGAGGTGTTGATGATACTTCTGACTGATCGGGATTAATCTCGATCACTGTAGTTCCGAATCGAAACATGTTTTAATGTGATTATCATTAAGCTTTAGGTATACCAGTGAGAATGGCATTATAGCATTCTAGAACTTAGTCAGCAACAGAGTAACAAAACACTACGATCCGGACGAAGCGTTTCGCCTCCTCCTTTATACCGCGTACATCGAGGGACTGGAATAATTTGCCAGCGGCGGTGTTTCCGTCGGACTACAATTTGAGTGTCTTCAAGGCTAGAGTGAATAGGCTCTTAATAAACTAGTGCGCTTTACCATCAACTATTGCGTCACTGCTTACCATCAGGCAGGATTGCGGTCAAGCGCTAGTTTATAATATATAAAAAAAAAACCTATTCACTCAAAAAAAAAGTTGAGTGAATAGAAACGAAGACGGCATTTGAGCGAGGTGATGCAATGTCAAACCCAACAACACGACCAATGATGCTACGCCTGAGGGAGATTGATCTGTAGACCCTATACGGCCAAACTCCCGACACAATAACATTTGGCGCATAGTACCCGGCAGACATCGCAACACCAGACATCATGTCGGAACACGACGAATCGCTTGGCGGCATGAATTTGTCTGGTGGTTGGTAATTTCTGCTGTCAGCCGATGTTATGGCCTACCACCAAGAAAACATTCCAACTTATGCTAGAGATTGACACTATAGACACCTTTCTCTAAGTTCACTTCACTAAATTTTCAGGGTGCATTTTACAAAACAAATCGGCAGTACCTATCTACTACTGTGAGAAACAGAAAAGTTGACGAGTTTTGCACAACAGTGGGATAGCAACCATAAGAACAAGGAATCTGTATGAAAGGAGCGTAGATATCCTACGGCCAGTAGCACCGGGTGATAGGTACAGATGACAGCACATCAAGCTACCTACCATCTGTCAGCTTTCTTTATTAGATTTTCAACATTATCTCTTAAGCATTAAGGATCAAGGCTGATTGGTAATATTTGATAATTTTGGTTAGCTTGACCTGCTGTCCTCTTGAAAAAGTCGTCTGCATATAAAACAAAAGAACATCGGTCCTGTGTTGGTTGAAAGTGTTTGGTAAAGGTAGGTAACCTATATGAGGTGGTATGAAAAAAAAGTTCTAGATAATTTACTCGTCTATATTAAGTGAACACGAACAACTTAATTCAATACCTACCTCGTAAAACAATCTAATCTAAGCTTGCAAAACGAAACTGACATTTGTCTTAGGTAAATGTTCGGAGGCTGATAAGAAATGCGTCATCACGATTAGTTAGGTCGTAAGGTCAAATCCTGTTTGTGTTTAATTCCTTCTAATTTAATCTAGTTTTATCGGTGAACTGACACAGGCGTGTGTCTCTAAATTAAATATTTGTATTTATAAGGCAATATGCTACATTCAAGTGGGATGGGCAAGGCAAACACTGTGCAACGGGATAGGATAATCAGAGTCGTCGAGCAGTGGGTGCCAAAGGCGAGCGTAATCGCGGATAGCATGAAGAGAGAGAGATTTAGATGCGATTCCGAAGGTTAGTCAGAGAAGGCGAAGCACAAAAAACAAAGGGAAGTTGTGGGTGAGACCTTGCTCAGGTATGGGACAATATATGTTGTAAATATAGGACTCCCGATATCGGATGACTAATGGACGACGCACAACTAAGATGTAGCACAGCCTAGGGGATGTACCCGCGGTTAAATCCCGATTTCGACATATCTAAAAACTAGATAATTAAGATATAATTAAAGTTGGCATGTACACTGCACACACGAGTTTTCAGCAAGTACAGCGACCTTGAAATGCATACATGCAAATAACTTATACGCCATCTTCACATGGTGGTAGAGAGAAACTATAGAAGGCCTGCCATCTGCGATACTTGAGTAATCCTTTTGCTTAGTTATCACTACATACATGTTATAAAACACAGTCGCTTTCTCTTTCCCTATGTCCCTTTGTATGATTAAATCTTTAAAACTGCTCAACGGATTTTGATGCGGTTTTAAATATTGAAGAAATACTATTATTTTTGAGGTTTCTAATGCGATGTCGTAAATAATTACATTTTTTCCGCGTTTGTAGTGAAACGCAGGCTGAACCCTACAAGATTTATCAAATGTACTAAATATTGTACACATTGAAAAGGTCTACAGAAAAGTCCGCCATGATATCTGTCTATCTTTATATCCCACAATAATATTTTTTGTCATATATTTTTTTACGTCAAATATTGGCTAATTTACGAAGCGATTTTAACTAATACAGCGTTAATCCTTATCCAACTAAAAGCATTAAATACATTGCTGATAGTGAATCATTTTTTTTAAACAATCATATTCTTCAGGACATTTAAAAAAAAATAATTGCAATTTTTTTGCAATTGATTTTTGCATATTATTACGGACGTGCACTAGTTTAGTAAATATTTTGTAAAGAAGAGTATTTTATCGTACTCTATTAATGTTATAGATTATAGAGTACGCCTACATAATTTAGAGGCCAATACTCTATTTTAGAGTACGGTTGGCAACCCTAAACACAGGCCTCCTCTCGGTGAGAGGGAGTGAGTCTACCACACGGGCCCAGTGCGGGTTGGTAGCTATAGTATAGTGCTGCGTTCTAATACAGCCATCGTCGACGTCACTAAAGCCTTTTTAGTGACGTCGGGACTTGTTTCCGTTGTAACTTCGTGTCATGACGTATCCGGCACAGCCCCAGTTCAAAGACTTGGCCGGATGCGTTTACCGCATACTTATCGAAGGAGTCATGGACTCATGGACCAAAACTAACACCATGTGAGTCCCAGAAAACGTCCAGCGATATCGAAGCAGACCCGGATGAAGATGGCGCGATAAACTTGACTCCAACAATAGAATAAGGAAGGAAGACCTTTGCCCTTTCAATAAATATAAATAACAATAATTACAAAATATCAACGTCCACATTATTTTTATCGTTGGGTTTGTATTGCGTAGTTACGATAGATAAGGTTGATACCAATCAAACAGATTTTTAAATTAGATTAACGTGTCGAGTGTAACTACGGTGTCAGTGCGCACGGCCTTAATTTTTACGATAGTATTTGCGTGCGTGTAAACATAGTACAATAAAAGAAAACAGTCAAAAACAGCACCACGCCTTACGAAAACCGGCATGCTACGTGGGTAACACATGTCTTCATGGCGCCACCGCCGAGCCGGAACAAGCGAGATAGAGATACCAAAGAAGTGCTGGCTTGACGTTGTAAGCCATGGCATGCGTGCCAACAATCTCTCACCACAGGATGCTAAAGATCGCGCGGAATGGAAGAGAATGTGCAGGAAAGCGGACCCCGGGCTCCAACGCGAAAGCCGCGGAAGCAACCGGGATAAACACTAAGATGACGATGATTCAGAAACAGCACCACACAACCTTCTTTTTAACATCTCAAATATTCGTGTATCCCTTATACCGTAACCCGACGGTGACCCGGGACCCGGGACCCGGGTGTGGGACGGTGTACCCGTCCCGTATGGTACTCTTGACCCGACACTTCACACCCGGCGCTATAGGTTTAGTGCATATTTTTCTTACAATTATTCATTATGAAAAAGACAGAACATACTTAAATATTAGTTTAGTTCTGTCAAGAAAGTCAGCACCTGACGTAAATGGACGTATTTTTAGTCTATAATCTATAAGTCTATAAGATCTTGTGATCTCAAAATAATTCTTTTTCATAAGGAATAATATTTTAAAATTTATTTTCGTCCTAACGTAAGTATGTCGAAAAACTTTTTTTTAACACATAAAAGTGTAATTGAATGATAAAATCTAAAAGACTAACGGCCGCCAGCGACTTCGTTCGCGTGGAGTTAGTTATGCTCCACTCCTATTGATCGCGGCATGATGTTATATAGCCTAAATACTTCCTGGATTAATGGACTATCCAACGCAAAAAGAATTTTCCAAATCGGACCAGTACTTCCTGAGATTTGCGCGTTCAAACAAACTCTTCAGCTTTACATATTAATATAGATTTATTTTCATCCAAACGTAAGTACATATTTCGAAAAACATTTTTTTAACACATTGAATGATAAAATATAAAAGATAGTTGTTTCTTTTTGTTATAAAGTTTTGTCGTATGTTTCTTTTTTGTCATTCTTCAAATATGGTTACCTACTTTTCATAAAGTTATATTGTTTTAGTTCCAAAGCGTCGCGAACTTTTTTAGGCAGCGCGACGCATACGTGTAATGAATATTATGATAGCTCAACTAAAATACATGATATAAATAAACTTTATAGTCTATAGCACTCCTAAATGTATAAAATTCTACCAGTGAATAAAATTTGGACCATTATGTCCGGAGATTATTAGCCCCAACATTCACAAACAAATTTTAAGATGGGATATTGTAGGAAAGAGTAGGTAGGTATGCTGATTACCAAAATTCTGGTAGAAAAAAAATCTGGAAGAAAAAATGTAAATGATGATGATCATCATCATGATGATGATGATAGTTGATATTTGTTTATAAGAATTGGATTTCAAAACACATTAAAAATTAATTATGTTATAAACATAAATAAGGTTGATGTGTCATATACAACGTGTAACATAAAGGGTATATACATAACCAAGGCATGGCATCTTTAGATGATATCAAACGATATTGGAAGGGTTTTTTAATCCTATCTCTTTATGTTAGAAGGTTATGAGGAAAAACAGCGCCTGTGATAGGCTACTATCATAGTAGTCGCACAGAGATAATGAAGACATTTAGCGGATTTTGACAAGTAACGTGACGGGTAACGAGTAGTTATTAACGTATGTAGTGTGCTGCCACGTTTGTTATGATTTGATTTTAAGAAACACACGAAACCAAAAATTTGGTACCAATGTTTTGAGTATTTTATTTTGAGTTGAAACCCTTCCAATATCGTTTGATATCATCTAAAGATGCCATGCCCTTGGTATGTATATACCCTTTTGTTACACGTTGTATAAAAAAGCAGAGGTTTGTATTTTCTATTCCAGTAGGTGTAGTCTGAGATATACCAACATAAATTGAGAAGCTTTTCATTTAATGTCCAGACAACATCGTGGACATATCATAATTCATAATAGACCATGCAGCATGCATCAAATGCATACCAAGAAGCCTTGACATGTTTGTTAAGCAACGGAACTCCTGCGACAGACAAAAATATACTTACCTAAATATTATATCTGATTATGATAACCTTAAATGCCATTGCACACGTTGACAGGCTGATCTCAGTTTCAATATGTCAAAAACGTGTCCAATTTAACAAGTTTTTGACATCTTTTTGTCGCCACGATGATACTACGATCAGCAAGGTAATTCCCTAACTCACTACCAGTGGCCCTAGTCTACAATTTTTATAACTTTGTCATTACAATACGATTCCATTTTCATTGTGTTTAAAAGTTCGTTAATCTGCTAAATTCATAATGATCGATCAATTATCTCAGCCGTCTCTTAACGGAATGGTGATAGAATGACATTGCCGAATTGCCACTATTATCTTTAGGAGAAATGATTTTTTAAAAACTACTACTCAATATGAACATTTATTAATTTGAAGTGGAGAGTCGGTGATTAACCACTGGAAAGTCATAATGATGCCATTTTGTTAGTAGATAACCAAACTTGTCAAAATCGATCATTATGAGATGATTATTGTAATAGCAGACTAGGTGCCTGTAGTAATCGGTTTCACTTTGACAGTTCAACAACGTTTATTACGTTAATTACGTTTTGAGCAGACACATTTTTGGATCATAAGGAGCAATTTATTAGCAATATGGTTCACTTTTTCATTTCGCTGATTTTGACAGTTTTTAGTTACGGGAATTGTCCTTTTTGCGGTAATATTGCATTTTTTATCATGTCAAAGTAACGCTCACGACGAAAGGAGATAACATCGCGATACCAAACACTTGACAATTGTTAACACGCCGACTACTTATAGTCTATCTAAAATTGATTAGGCTTACCATAATCTAATCAATTTAGCCCAAGATGTGCCATCTTAACTCTTAATACATTTTATTTTTAAACAAGATGAATAAAAATAAGCTGTTCTTAATCTTATTCTATACCTAATGTTTATAATACTAAATTAGGAACATTAAGGTACGTTGGGGTAAGACCAGAGCTGGGGTAAGGACGTACAAATCAAATATCCCATTTATTTAATTTATATTTGACAAGCGCTGCTCCCGCTTCACTGGTGAGTTTCCTTAGTCGCCTCTCTAAACACCCACCAGAGGATATAGTTTTTTTTTTTTTTTTTTTTTTTTTTTTTTTTTTTTTGAACTCAGCGCATCCAGATCTATATGATTATCTATAGTGGTGAGGGTTTTGAGCAACTTCGGGCACATACATACAGACAGACATACAAACATACGCACTTTATAGGGATGGATTTGTACTCTCTTACCCCAGCGCCGATTTTACCCCAACGCACCTTATAGAACAAAATTAACATACAACACGTAACACACATTACATTTTATAAACCTAGGTATTTAAAAAATCTTCTTTTGTTTGTAAGCTCGAGCAAATATCGAAAATGCAAATGCAAAGGTTGTCTTTCTTTAACAGGACTGAACAAATTATTTTGTGTCCTTTTCTTAATAAAATAGAAAGAAAGATATGTACTGAACTTAAATTTAGTTTAGTTTTTGACAAAGGAATGTGCGCTAGTTTAGGCGTTATTAAAAACATGATGACAAAACATACAGGGTGTATCGTAACGCAAACTTCGCGGATACGCTACACCGCATGCCACTAATAAAATTATGATAGTCATTTATCTCGTTAATGAACGGTTACAGAATTCATAGTGGTTAAAAAAAGCATCGGCTCGGCATTTGAACGTTGCAAGCGTGCCGCCGTGCGGGTTTTTAGGTATGACGTTGATCCCTGATGTAAACTCTATCAAATCAGCTGATAAGACAGTTTTTCGAATTTTGTTTTCATTGCGCTTTTTTGTGTAATTAGCGAAATAATTAATTTTTACTTTAAAATCTTATTGGGTTATAAAAGTATAGCAATTATGAAAGGTCTAAAGTGAAAAAACTTCATATATTTTTTTTTTAAATCATGGAAAAGCCGACGAAAAATTCCCCCACTGGGGGGTTCAGAATCATGTACTGGATCCATGGTACTCGTTTGTGCGTCGATGTCAGATACACCCTTTACATACATAAATTTTCTTCAGGCGCTGATTAATTTGACACAAATGGAAAGAAAAGAAACTGCATTTAAATTTAGGTTACTTTGCTAATAAAGGAAACGGGGCCATTTTATATTAGCGTATAAAAGTGACGCAGACATAAAGTCTAAGTACTAGGTGCAACACGATACAAAATTAACTCTATAAATAAAATATACAATAACAGATAATGTATGTATGTATTACATGCATTATGTACATTGAGCTCACATGATAGAAGCAACATAAATATGTAACGAAGAAATGTAACCCATATACATATTACGATTTTAAAAGAGTGTCCATGGAGTTTCTTGCACGTTCTCCTCCATAGAGATCTACGCTTTGGAACGTGCAATTTAGCTTCACTTTTCTTGGACTGGCCGACATTGATTATTCAAAAGTACCAAGTGATGCTTAATTTGAAATAAACAATTTTGATTTTGTTTAAATTCATCACATAGATAATCTATGCATTGAATCTTGTATCTTTTACAAACAACTATTGACTGCTGCGCTGCGTGCCGCGAGTTTGATTCCCGCACGAAATAAATATTTGAATGAACTACAAGTACTTAGTTGTTTCAGGCTATTTGTGTATATGAGTTTATATGTTTGTAAACGCACCCACGATACAGGAGAAATTCCTAGGGTGGAGCAACTTTTTTAAAAACACAAAGAAAAGAAACATTTTTGCCATAAATCAAAAAGTCAGTCTGTTTTTGAATAGCCTATGGGCAAACATGTTATTTGAATAAGTGAAGGAATTTTTATAGAGCGATGACCTCTACGAGTTACTGAAGAAGAGCAGTAGCCTATAATGTTTGAACTGATATTTCCTTATCAACTTACTTGTTGTACAAAGCTTGCTTGGTAACACATATTTGAGGGGGTAAATACCCTATAATAAGACCCCGCGTGGTACCGGGCTTAGAAAAGTACCAACCAACCCATATCCTCCCGTGGGTGTCGTAAGAGGCGACTAAAGGAACTCTCATCATATTAGTCAGTAAAAGTCTGACACGCCCTTCCGCTCCGCCCAGAGCGGGAGAGGTCATTTGATGAACTCGCATCCAGAACAAAAAAAGGGAACTCTCACCAGGGAAGCGGCCGCAGCAGCGCTTCTCCTGTGGAATATCAAATTCATGAAACCCGCCTGCCAGGCGTGGGGATTATGGCAACCCCCATATGTGGAAAGCCTTGGGGCAGGCCTTTGTCCAGCAGTGGACCTCTATAGGCTGAAGAAGGTGAAGAATGAGCCTACTGCTGTTGCACTGGCCTCTTCTCTTTAAGAAAGCACACATGATACACTGGTTGGTGGATAAAATCTCTCCGAAGTTTTGATTTCCTGCCGGTTTCCTTAGAACGACGATGGCTTCCCTTAACCGTTTTGATTTAGGTTTTGCTAAGAACTACAGCTGTGGTTGAGACTAATAAAAAAAATCAAAAAACAACGAATATTAAAAGCCTTAGCTCCCAAACCCCAAAATAATTAAAAAAAAAAATCTTATAAAAAAATTGTTACCAAAAACATCACGTCGTATAAAGTAGGTACTTACTTTATTACATAAATATTTTAAGATATTTGTACAGCCATAATAACTACAAAAATCAGCTGGTGAATAACGTCAATAGATGTGTATTATCACTGTTGTTATTATTAATAATACATATTATTTGGGTTAACGAGACCTCTTGGTCACATGACACGGCAGACCACAACCCGTTCGCGTGTCACCAGTCACTGAAATATACTCAGTAGTTTGCTCCATCTAAGATACAGGAGTATTTATTACACTGTAGGTATAACACGTTTCAAGTTGTTGTTTTTATCTTATGTAATATAATATTTACAGAATATATAATCTTCATTGTGAAATTTTAATCGTTTTAGGTACGACGACAGCCCATTTCATCCATCCTATGACAATTAAACTTAAGTAAAATAAACGTATTTTTCATTATTTAAAATTTTTTAATTATTATTAATTTTTGAGCTAGGTTGAATGAACTTTGGTAAAGATGTCGCTGATCCATGACGCGTGCCCTTGGAACGCAAGACTTGGGCTGCGCTTATAGGATGTTTCACACTACGTCATGCATCATAATAATATGCATGATATCTTAATTTTAAATGATTAAAATCTTTTTTTTTTTAATTTATGTTTAGTACATGAATTGGGTTATCGCTGTTAGGCCGCTGCTTCGAATCGTGCGGGCAGCGGGGCGGGGGCGACGGCGGCGAGTGAGCGGCAGGATCTTATGCGTTTTTTTTTTTTTTTTAATATGGCATCTCCTAGTTGACCTTGAGAGGCCTGTACTAGTTAACCGGACTATCCTGTGGCTGCCTTAAGTGAATTTAAAGCCTCCAGCCAGGGCTACTAAAAGCTAAGCGACTACACGCTAAGGGCACCCCCTGTGGGGTACGCACCTCGGCTTAGGGTGTCGCTAGAAGAACAGCAAGGGACGGCTGGATCGAATTTTTATTTTTATTTCGGTTTGATGACCGCGGCGTTTCCTAGTACTAGCTCTGAGAAGAAACGTCCGAAACAAACTCAGAGGTCATAGTTGGGAATTTATATTTACTGGCTCAGCTGCGGCGCGGGCTGGCCTACATCGGACAAGGGACGGGGGGGGCGATTACTACGTTGAACGCGTCGCGTCGGACCTCGGCGGCCTCTCTTTATTCTATGTCGGCGGCGAGGTCGGTAGGTCGGTTTTTTGTGTTTTGTACTAGTGGCCCTATTGGCCTCTTGGAGGAGGGTAATGGGGTCATCAGGGTCGGTGAGAACATGCCTAGGTCGGCGAAGCTTGCTAATTTTGGAGGGGGAGTAATTTACTGCCGCGACAACCAGAGGGTTGTGATGTACAGCGGCTGTATCAAAGAAACGCTTGGAGAGGCGTTTCATGAAATGCTGGATAGTGGGGATTTTGAGATCTATATGGAGGATCTCATTTCGGACGAACCAAGGGGCGTTTGTTGTTCTGCGAAGAAAGCGGTTTTGGAGTGTCTGCATCCTATGGATATGACTGGGCTTGGCGTGTGCGAAGACTACACAGGCGTATGTCATGATGGGCCGTATGCAGGCTGTGTACAGGTGCATTTTGCACTTGAGGGACAGCTTGCTGCGCGGGTTGAGGAGAGAGTGGAGACGAGAGAGAGCGAAGGCGGCGCGCGAGCGTACCGTCCTTATATGCTCTCCGAAGGTGAGGTGTTCGTCTAGGATAACACCTAAGTATTTGGCTCGCTTTTCCCAAGGGATCGGCTTGTCAGACATGATGATTGGTCGGGGAAGGGTGGGTTTGCGCGGCGGTCTCGAGTAGAGTACCGCTTGGCTCTTTTCGGGATTGACTTCTATTCTCCATTTTTTAAACCAGTCAGCAAGAGCGTTGACAGCGGTCTGGAGATTTAGTTTTATTTGATTGGGGTTGGTTCCTGAGCAGTAAATGGCTGTGCCGTCTGCGAAGAGAGCGAGGTGAGCCTTTTTACTTTTGGGGATGTCGCTGGTGAATAGCGTGAAGATCAGAGGGGCCAGTACGGAGCCCTGGGGGACTCCGGCCCGGATGAGGTGGGAGGGGGAGACAGCTCCTTCGGTCTTGTAGCGGAAAGTTCGGTTTGACAGGAAGTCTCGCAGGATGAGCACGAGACGGTCGGGCACGCCGAGTTGGTACAGCTTGTATATTAAGCCGTTGTGCCAGACTTTGTCAAAGGCTTTCGCTATATCGAAGTAAATAACACCTGTCTTCATACCACGTAGGAATCCTGCGTGAATATGCTCGGTGATGCGGAGGACTTGTTGGACACTGGAGTGCCGAGAGCGGAACCCGAATTGTTCGTCGGGGATGAGGCCCTTGTTCTCGGCAAAGGCTCTGAGACGCTTATAAATAAGCCTTTCATATACCTTGCCGAGGACTTTTAGCAAGCTAATGGGACGATAGCTCGAAGGCTCAGATCTTGGCTTGCCGGGCTTAGGAATGCCTATAACGGTCGCTTCCTTCCACGTTTGTGGGAAGATATTGTTGCCCATGGCTCCATTGAAGATGGTGGCCAGTAGGATGATCAGGTGGGCGGGGAGGAGTCGGATCACTCTGTTGGTGATGCCGTCAGAACCGGGAGCTTTTTTGGGTTTGAGGCCTCTGATAATATCCTGCACTTCGTCTGGAGTGACGGGAGGCAGAGGATCTTCAGGGTCTTCGACGGGTGGGAGGGAAGCTCTGCGTTCGACCTCTGCGTCAACCTTCAGGAGGTGAGCTGGGTCTACTGGTTGAGCGCTCGGGGAGCATTGGGCTTCTAGGCTGATGGCTAGACATTCAGCCTTGTCGTCATCGTCAAAGGCGATGGTTTTATCCGGTCGGATTAAGGGGGGAATGGTGACTTCTTCTCTGGATTTGAGTTTCCTTTGAAGGTCCCAGAAGGCTAGGTGGTTTGGCTCTAGTTCGCTCAGCAACTTGTCCCAGCTGGCTTCACGCCACTCCTTTATGCGCTTCTTTACAGTTCGCTGCAAGTAGCGCATATGAGCTTTGTTTGCGTTGCAGGGGAAGTTGCTGTAGGCCCGGACGGCTGCATTCTTCTCGGTCAGTAGTTCACGTATGTCGTCAGGGAGCTTTCCGCGGCGGTAGTCCGTCGCCGAGATCTCCCTTGAACAGTCGTTCACGACTGACTGTACGTGTTCTGTGAACGAGTCTATTGCGGCCGTCGTGCCCGCGATTGAGTCCAAAACAGCGGGAATAGAGTCTAAGTGGGGGGATCTGGTAGATTTCAGACATTCGCCTACTTTCTTCCAGTCCGTTACCACTTTGGTCATGGGGCGTTGGTCAGGGTCATAGAGGCCAACGCGGGGAGCCAGTCGGATGATGACTGGTCGGTGGTCGGAGTCAAGCTCGTGGGACACTTCAATAGAGTCTAACCGTAGGTTGACATTTTTCAGAAGTGCCACGTCGAGGACATCGGGGGATCTTATGCGTAAAATCAAACGGACCGGTTCTCGAAAACAGCGGCGCGGCAACGGGGCGGTGGCGGGTAGCGAACGGTGTACTTCTCGCGCTCGAATCTTGCGGGCAGCGGGCGGGCAGCAAGCGGTGATCGAGCGTTAGGAATAAATTTGAAGCAAAAAGATGTTGCTGCCATTGTTCAGACATTTCTTTCGCGAATAAAAACAAATATCTCGCCTACACAATCGTGAACACAACACTACGCGGCTATAGTGACGCGCGATCTACCCGCTAGTTTCAAGAACGGGTCTTCGATGCCCGCTCGGCTCCTGCGCCGCCGCCGCCGCCGCCCCGCTGCCGCGCTGCCCGCAAGATTCGAGCGCGAGAAGTACATCGTAGTGTCGACAAAATATTTGTTTTTATTCACGAAAGAAATGACTGAACAATGGCGGCAACATCTTTTTCATTTAAATTTATACCTAACGCTCGATCACCGCTCGCTGCCAGCCCACTGCCCGCAAGATTCGAGCGCGAGAAGTACACCGCTCGCTGCCTGCCGCCGCGCCGCCCCGCTGCCGCGCCGTTGTTTTCGAAAACCGGTCCGTTTGACTTTACGCATAAGATCCTGCCGCTCACTCGCCGCCGCCGCCCCGCTGCTCGCAAGATTCGAGGCAGCGGCCTATGACTTCTGAATTTATGAGGCTATTATTATAAAGTACCTAGTAGTAGTTAGTAAAGCAGGGAATTCCCCTTGATTATAATCCTTTGAAGTTTCGCTTTTAGCGTTTTCCTCATAGCTCATTGTTACAGTTTTCGCTAAAGATGCCTATGTTTCAAAATGCACTCTGAACAATTTACAACTTAAAATTTTAGGTAAATTTAGGTAAAAACCCACATAGGCACAATCTCTAAAAGAGATATGTAAGTAACCGGTGTCAGTCTAATATACGAGCGTTGTTGAAGTTGTAGTAAGTAAATCGATAGATAAATTGTTTTTCTATAAATTAAATTTTAATTAAACGATGGTTATTACATCTTTTCAAATTTTAACTGTTTCTGACGACTGTGGTTATTTAACTCTTTGATGAAAAAAAATCGTTTCTGTAATTTTTACGGATTAATATCCCATGTCGTGGTGGCCTAGTGGTTAAAACACCAGCCTCTCAAATATGAGTGCGCGGGTTCGATTCCAGGTCAGGCAAGTACCAATGTAATTTTTCTAAATTTATATGTACGTTATACGTAGGTATAAGTTATGTGTGTGTAGTTGTATGTACCTACTTTTGTAAAGTTGTATGTGAAGGAAAACATCCTGAGGAAACCTGGACTTCATAAGTCTGAAATCGCCAACCCGCATTCAGCAAGAGTGGTGATTACGCTCAATCCTTCTCTGTATGAGTAGAAACCTGTGCCCAGCAGTGGGACGATAAAAAGGTTGATGATGATGATGATTAATATTCCATATCCAACAAACACCAGACATTTGAGTTTGCTTGAATATTTCTTACAGCCAGTACTCACAATGGAGTTTTAGGAAGTGTCCTTGGCGACAATATTATCACAGCTGAAACAAAGTGGGAAATTCTAGTGCATCCAAAACTGTTATCGATACAGATAAGATCAGCTTCTGCATACACAACACCTGCCCGGGCACATGCGCCCCAGGCATGATTGATACATATTGTGGCTTGTTGGTTACTAAGTTCAACTTCAAAACACCTCTCACAACACATGCGCCCCATGCATGATTATGTGCGTACCCAGCTTCTGGCCTAGTTGGGGCAAGTCAGGTCCAGGGGAAGGCAAGCCAGGCCTAGGGGAAGACAAGTCAGACATGGTGGGGGAGGGAGTCGAATTTTTAGAGTGGGTAATCTTTGTGCGCTATAATAGTCGGACACGGTTTTTTGGCAATTACACCGTACATTTTATCAGCGTCTACTGCGTGGTTTATTTAAAAGTTTTTTTTTTTTTTTAAATATATATTATAAACTAGCGCTTGACCGCAATCCTGCCTGATGGTAAGCAGTGACGCAATCGTTGATGGTAAAGCGCACTAGTTTATTAAGAGCCTATTCACTCTAGCCGTAGTGTCTTCAAGACACTCAAATTGTAGTCCGACGGAAACACCGCCGCTGGCAAATTATTCCAGTCCCTCGATGTACGCGGTATAAAGGAAGAGGCGAAACGCTTCGTCCGGATCGTAGTGGTGTTAACAATGTAAGGGTGGAAACCAGCCGTACGACGGGTCGTCCGCTGGTGGAACGGAGATGGGGAATTAAATCATGCAATTCCATCGCACACTCCCCGAAATGCATCCTATAGAACACCGAAAGGCTGGCTACTCTACGCCTGTAGAGTAGCCAGAGTTAGAGATAAGCCCTCAGTTATACTTTATTTAGTAATCAGGGGAGTTCATACATGTTCAGCGAGATTACCAGGGGGGGGCAGCTGCCTCCTCCCTTCCTCGGTGCGCCCATGTCCATGCTTGAAACCTGGCTTGTTCATTACTAAGATCAACTTCTGGAAACCGCTCCGTGCACATGCGCCCCACTCATGATTAATGTAACTCGTGACTTGTCACTAAGATCATCTTCTAAATACCGCTCCGGGCACATGCGTCCCTTGCATGTTTGATTCTATTCGTGACTGGTTCGTTATTAAGCCTCTTACCTGTCACCTGTAGTGACCGGTTAAATCTAGTTACTATTATCATGCATATTTGACAATGATTTAACATGTTTGGCGAGCGCAAGGAGAGTTCACACCGATTCTTAGTTAGAAAATATGTAGGTACGCGCAAACGTTATCGCGTGGACCAAGTTACAAGATCATTGACACCGCTCAGTGACAGATGAGATTTAAGTAAAATTGAGATCTTTTTTTTAATATAAATTATAAATTAGCGCTTGACCGCAATCCCGCCTGATGGTAAGCAGTGACGCAATCGTTGATGGTAAAGCGCACTAGTTTAAAGTAACTAGTTTTCTATTATATTAAAGTTGACTTCTGTACAGTTCAGTATATTTTTTTCTGGAGCTCGTTTTATTTTCCACTGCTGGAGATAGGCCATCGCCTCTTCCTATGCTTAAGCGGTTTCTTGCAATATAAGTAATATAATACCAGTCTAACCGGATGCAGTTGGATACCAAGACTTCGTGCAATACATAATAAACATAACAATATACCTAGTACTCAAAAACGTACCTACTCAAAGTACGTAGTGCTCAAACTCTGTCCACTTTTAAAACTATGATAAAGACGTCTTCCTCTCTCTTTAAACATATTATTATATTTTATTTGCTCTTGTTGATGTAAAGTAATTAGATATATATATATTTATTTAAACAGTGTATGATACACTTAACGTACATATTTATTGTATAACCTATGTAAATAGAACACTGTAGATTACCTACATTATTTCTCTCTCCTTCCCCTTAGTATTCCATCCAAAGGATTTCTGTAAATGATCGCTCTTAGCGATAAGACCACCCATCATATCACCCTTTGTAAAATCTTTATACTAATTATGTTCTGTAATCTATATATGGTGTACATAATAAAGAGTATTCTAGGTATTATATTCTAGTAGGTACTGAAAATACAGTTTCTCTTAAATCTATGTTGGATTACCAAGATTTATATGCCTGAACTACAACACGCAGTGTAAACAATTGTTAATGAACCAAAAAACATAAAATAAATAAATTAAGTTATCCCTGTTACAAGCGAAATATCACCAATGTTTTACGTTGTAAATAAATAAATATCAAAGCAGTTGTATAATAATACAGTAAGTATGTAAACAGGTGTAAACAGAAAAAACTTAATTGCCTAAATCTTAATATATGGTAATAACTTGCTAAGTTAATCCAACTAAACAAAAAAATAATGTAAACAATCTTTATTTTAGTACAACTAATAACTTCTATGTATATTCATAGAAATAATTTTGGAGAGCTTCCTTGAGTTTCCTTGCAGTTTGCATCATCATCATCATCATTTCAGCCGAAAGACGTCCACTGCTGGATATAGGCTTCCCCCAAGGTTCTCCACGACGACCGGTCCTGCGCCTCCCGCATCCAGCGGTTTCCCGCGACCTTCACCGGAAGACGTAGCGTGGGTAGGCTCCCGACAAGGTGGACCGACGACCTGGTGAAAGCAGTTTACATAATGTTAGATAATATTATAATAATCCCTCATCCATAAATCCTTAAACATAAATCCTTCTTTGTATGAGAGGAGACCTGTGCCCAGCAATGGGACGATAAAAAGGTTGATGATGATGATAATGATAAATATAATATTAGCTTTTTCCTATTCTATTTATGAACTAATGGTCTCAGAAAAACAAAAGTTGACGCATATTTTGACGACCTCCGTGGCGCGCCTGCGACTTGGAGGCCCCGGGTTCGATCCCCGGCCAGGTCAAGATGGAAAACGATCTTTTCCTGATTGGCCTGGGTCTTGGATGTTTATGGATTTTGGATGTTTAGATAATATTTATATACGAAATATACTATGTTTATCTATTATAAATATAGTATCGTTGAGTTAGTATCCCATAACACAAGTCTCGAACTTACTTTGGGGCTAGCTCAATCTGTGTGATTTGTCTGTATATATTTATTATTATTATTATATATTTTGAAATATTTGTCTTTTAGCTATCTGTTTCGTCATATAGTGATCACCTGTGATTATAAAAATACGCATTTAGGTTAAAAGTCGAGATGAGATGTGTATTCAATTGTAGGTATTTGCTTCTTGTTTGAAAACATCTTGGAACAAGTGAATATATCACGCTTTTCTACTCGTTTATGCGCATGTGATATTATCGGCGCATTGGCGTCATCTTCTGAGAACAGTAGACCTCAATAGTATGACTATGCCAAATTATCAAATGTGTAAAACAATATTAACTCACAAACACATTTTTCAAATCTGTTTTTAATGATATAGGCTGCGATTCCGCCTGATGGTAAGCGGTTGATGGAAAAGCGCACTAGTGCATGATTTAACTCCCCCATCTCTGTTCCACCGTCGGACGTACCCGTCGTACGACGAGATTCCACCCTTACGTTGTTAACACCACTACGACGAAGCGTTTCGCCTCCTCCTTTATACCGAGTACATCGAGGGACTGGAACAATTTGCCAGCGGCGGTGTTTCCGTCGCATTACAATTTCAGTGTCTTCAAGGCTAGAGTGAATAGGCTGTTAATATACTAGTGCGCTTTACCATCATCGATTGCGTCACTGCTTACCATCAGGCGGGATTGCGGTCTAGCGCTGGTTTATAATGAAAAAAAAAACTAGTTCATTATGAGCTTATTAGCACTTTAATTATGATCAGACGGGCAGACCTCTGCAAGCAAACTGTTCTATTCTCTCGATCGCGTGAGTGCCGGCCAGAAACGCGACGCGAGGCGAGGGCATTGGTCTCCAAATCCCATCAAGCGGCAATCCGGCAAGAAGGCTCGCCGCCTCAGCCGAGACCGTGGGGTATCCCCGAACTAGGCGGACGGCCATGACCCTCTGGGATGCCTCAACGATCGCACCCACAATGTTGCCCGTAAAGGGCCATGAATCGTACGACTCCAGCGTAGAGCCTCCAGCAGGATGGGTTAGGTCCCCCTAGGTTGGGCAGGAGCCACCACAGGGTATCCCCGGCCCACTCCAGTCTGAGAACCAAACGTCGGAAGTGCTCCGCGAAGTTCCACCGGCTGTCGAGAACGAGTTCCAGGGTACTACATCGCCGACTCGAAGTCCGCACCGATGTGAACCTCTCCTACCGTTATGGGGGAACCCGACGGTAATGCCCGTGAATCCCGAGGACCGTAAAGTTAGTTACTTCATATCAAACCGAAAAAACCGTGTGAAAACCTTTTAAAATACAGACTTTAATGTAGGTATGTAGTTATATGCAGAAAAATCTTTTGTAGCCGCCTGTCTATCTTTAGTTGCTAGGATTCTCATTATGTTAAACGTTTTTTTTAGGATTCCTTTTCATTATCTCACTGGATAGTTTTTGATACAAATTAAGAAACGCGACAGAATAACAAAAAATAAAGTTTAAGTAATTACACGAGTAAATTAATCAATTTATAAATAATATTACCATTACCCTTGCTGTTGAATCTTAGAGGCGCTTTTCAATAACCTACCTAAGATAAGATACCTAAGGTAGGTACCTCGAAGATGTCATGCATCATATATGTACGTTTGTCTCCGTCTGGAAGATTGTTTGATAAATTATGAATAGCGTCCCTGAGGGTACAACAGAAATGTTTGTCTTATATGAGAAATAAACTCCATTCGCAATAGCGTTGGATAGAAGATAAAAGGTTCTTTATAGGGTACACATTGTAATAAAAGTGCAATATATGAATGTACGTATTGTGCTTTGTCATTTTTCAGATCGATCACCTTATAAATTAACTGTTATACTTAAATCATTCTCTTGAGCTACCTATTATCTGAATTTATGAAGCTTTCAATTAAGTGGTTTATTTAGGTTTTACGTAAATTACTAGTTTCCAAGATAAAAACCTAAAATAATCAAACGTGTTCAGTACACGGAACACTTTACATTTAAAAAAAAAATCCCGAAAATTATACATTGTGCATATCTGCTTCTTTGAAGCTCTTTTTGTCTGAAGTTAACGAGAATTGAGTATAAGTTATGGCGAAATGTGGTCCGACAAAACTTCTCTATCCAGTTTGGAAAACAATGGAGTTTATTTATAGTAAGACAGTGGACAGGGCACTTTTATTAGGGATGCAAAACATTTACAAGCTACAAAACAGATAAATACTTAAACTAAGATTGAATACACCTCTAACCCTTGTCTACGATTTAACTAAAGGTTAATCAGTCCCAAAGGCATTAAACGATAGATATAGGAAGTAAATGCTTTTAACATTTCTATGTACCATGTACTCGAAGACGTAGAAAAGCTACTCATACAAAGTGAACCGATGACCTCGACCGAGTGAAGGTCGCAGGAATCCGCCGGATAAGGTATAACATATCAGGTATATACAATATGTAAAGAAAACCCTGTCCGATCCGTGAACGTATTGTTAGGTATCGATAACTGATTCTACTAATGTCTACAAAGCCGGGATAAATGTAAAAAAAAAACCCTAAAAAAATAAATATTATTTCGCAAAAAGAGGTAACTTTCTACATGTGCGGTATGCAACCCTTCCGCGGGTGGCTGGGGGGCAGGGCACGCGGCACCTGTGACGTGGTCGCGACGCTATTCGCTCATAATAATACCGGTGTTGTCACTTTTTAAAAATTATCAAATTTCGGGGAAATTGAAATTAATTCCCGGGAAAAAAAGATTATTTCAAAATTCATTAGTATTGTTACTATGATGATTATGTAAAATTTTATATTATATTTGGCCAAGTGTTTACCTAACCTTTATTATCCTTATGGGTTGGACAGGGTTTTCTTTACATATTGTATATATGTATATCACGTCGAATTGGTGGTGCTTGGCCAACTTCAAAAGGGCATGACAAAGTCGTAGAAAATACCTAACAGTTTTCTAACAGGGCTATTTAGTCAGAACATGCCAGGTTAGGTGCATGATTCTGACACATGTAGATCGTGTCAAAAAGAAAAGGAAGAATTCAGTGCATTATTAGACATGCAAGTGGCTTGTATGACATTTTGAAGACTAATCAGAATCGGTGTTATTTATAGCTCTGCTGAACTTTACTAAATAGTAATTAAAACAAACACAACATTACACACGATGACAGCCTCCGTGGCGTAGCGGTAGCGGACGCGGCCGCTGCGCAAGGTGGCGCGGGTTCGATCCCCGCACAGTGCAAGTATTTGTATGCATGAATATGAATATTTGCACTGGTCTGGTCGTGCCTCGGAAAGCACGTTAACCCGTTGGTCCCGGTTGCCATACTAACATCTAGTGGCAGTCGTTACGGGTTGTTGGAGCCCTCAAAAGTCCAACAATTGGTCTAACTGCAATACTTCGATGTCGCCTTCGGGTTGTGGAGGTCAGACGGCAGTCGCTTCACGGAAAATATCGAAGTTTAGCCATATCAGCAGTTGGACTGATAAAGCGGACCCCAGACTCCAAAGCTGAAAAGGCTTCGGATGCGACTGGGATTAACGCTGGGATGATGATGATGATGATGACAACATTACACACGATAACTCTGTACAGGTTAATTCTCCGCACTAGCTTTAATAAACTTCTCATCATATTTATGTAATTACTTTCGTCTTACCCTGGTGGCTGAATATTTGAATAATGATGTGATAAGGCGACGGCGGTGTCGTGGTGGCCTAGTGGTTAAAACACCAGCCTCTCAAATATGAGTAAGCGGGTTCAATTCCAGGTCAGGCAAGTACCAATGTAACTTTTCTAAAGTCATTATGTACTTTCTAAGTATAGCTTGGACACCAATGACTGAAGGCTAGAGTGAATAGGCTCTTAATAAACTAGCACGCCTTACCATCAACGATCGTATCGCTGCTTACCATCAGGCGGGATTGCGGTCAAGCGCTGGTTTATAAATAATAAGAAAAGAAAAAGAAAGGAAACCTGGACTTTATATGTCTGAAATCGCCAACCCGCATTTAGCAAGCGTGGTGATTACGCTCAATCCTTCTCTGTATGAGAGGAGACCTGTGCCTAGTAGTGGGACGATAAAAGGTTGATGATGATTATGATGAAGGCAACGGTGTTTTGAAAGAAGATGTACTTAGTGACAAAAATTTTAAAGAGCAAGCTTAGATGGTGTTGTCATGTTGATAGGATAAATAAATGGCGACTTATAAGGCAGATGTGAGTTTAATCGCTAGAACCTGAAAGACCCAGTAGGACTTATTGGGAGGTAGGACATAACCCAGTAGGACATAACCTAATTGGTAATGTTCGTCAGAAAGGTCTGGTGTACACACTAGACCAGTTGTTGTTCACGTAATCGTTTATAACCAAAAGGCTTATTAATACCCAAAATTTAGTAGCATCATCATCACATCTCAGCAGTCAGCGACAATTAATCAAATATGAACGTACCTGAAGAAAAAAGTATGTAATGGATCATGTCGGGAGCGGTGTGTAGTTTTGTCTGGCCCTAAGGAAGGAGAGCGTATGTACATATATTGTGTAAAATACTCGCCTAGTGGCAGAGCACAAAGCTGGGTCGATTAGCACCTCTTGATAAGTTGCTATCTGCTCCCAATCGATATTGACGAGCGACGAGCGATGGTTATCGTTACGATTACGAAGCGACTTTCGTTTCTTGACGAAAAGATGAAATTATTATCGAAAATCCAAGGAAAACTAATCCATACTAATATTATAACTTCGAAAGTAACTCTGTCTGTCTGTCTGTTACGCTTTCCCGCTTAAACCTCTCAACCGATTTTGATGAAATTTGGCACAGACAATCTTTAGACCCTGAGAAAGAACATAGGCTACCTTTTATTAAAAAAAAAAATGATATTCCCGAGGGAAATCTAAAAAGCGCGACATAACCGAAGTCCGCGCGGGCGTAGCCGCGGGCGGAAAGCTAGTTATAAATAAATATTGAATTAATAGCGTCTTCACTAGCAAACAGTATCCCAGTATTGCCCCACGAGTTTACAAAAAAAAAGAAACAGCCATGAATGAAAAGGAGTTCAAATTAAAACGTAACCAATTAATAGGTTATTCACTGGCTAGAAAATTATAAAATCTACTCGGCTGCTACAAGAGACCCACAGAAAATTGAGGTCCTATCATTTAATGACATAAAAAGTTGGAATAAATTAAATTGCTTTTATCTGAAAAGTAAGCCGATAGACAGATTCAGCACCTACACGTATGACGTATCACAAGTAGGATCGTAGAGGAAAAGCCTGCCTCAGATTCTCTCCGATCAATGTCTTCAGTCAACGGGCAAAAATATCTTGATTGCAAAGCCCAATTTTGAGTTGTCACGCAATAACGCAGCATTACGAATATTCAGATATAATAGAGAATTACTTTCTTTTTTATCTGTATAATAAATATAAAGATAATACGTTAGTAAGAAAGTAGATTACAATATTGCCCGTGGACCCCGAACTAGACAGTTAGTCTGCATCGTGGGGCTCGGTGATGACTTGGTGATAATGAATCCTTGTAAGTTTAACAACCGCCAGTCTAGACATATGAACGTCATTGAATGGAAACGTGCTCAATCGGCAAAGGCCGATTAGTCATTCTATCAACTGTAGTTTCCTCAAAATAACAGCTTATATCCAAAGGTCATATTTGTTGACCGACCTTAGCGCATTGATCGAGAACACAACATTACTTAATGTGCGTATTAGATTACTGAAGTGCGCTTATTGTGCGTAGGTAGTTGTTTGTTATCGTTTATATGCGCAAAATCGCAAATGGCATTGTGGTGGACGAAGCAAGACGCCATTCATTCAAATTTTTCAATCTACTACGTATCGAGGAGAAACTGTTTCATTCATTATTCAAAGACCGCTCCAAAGAGTGTGACGCTAGCGTAATGCACTTTTTTTTATAGGTCTGGATGTTTTTATTTGTGAGTTTACACAATATGTAAAGAAAACCCTGTCCGACCCATAAGGATAATAAAGGTTAGGTAAACACTTGACCAAATATAATATAAAATTTTACATAATCATTATAGTAACAATACTAATGAATTTTTAAATAATCCTTTTTTCCAGGGAATTAATTCCAATTTCCCCGAAATTTGGTAATTTTTAAAAAAAGTGACAACACCGGTATTATTTTAAGCGAATAGCGACGCGACCACGTCACAGGTGCCGCGTGCCCTGCCCCCCGCCGCCGCGGAGTGGGATTGCTTACCGCACATGTATTAAGTTACCTCTTTTTGCGAAATAATATTTATATTTTTTGGGTTTTTTTTTTTAAGTTTTGCCTGTCTTTGTGGGCATTATTAGAATCAGTTATCGAGGAAACATGTCATAATAATATAGAAGACTCGTTAACACTTCGTATCTATGCATAATCCAGTTATTTCTTCTTCCCGCTCAACTTTGTCTCGGCCGATAACATGTAATTGTGAAAGATAACTCGATGTTGAACACGCTCGCTTCACGTGCAGGTGATTGTAAAAAATCCGTGATTGGAGTGATTTTCCACATGTAATGTGAGAAAACTCTGATTCTGAAGTCACGAGGTTTTCTTTGTATTTTTAATTAAGGTATGTACATTTGTGTTGTCGTGAGTATGTTCAAAATATGTTAGCTATATGTTAATTTTGTTTTGTACTGAATATTTTATATGTTTATATTTATTTTTTAGTAATTATATATGGATAAATCGCATCGCCGCAGTGCTGCGCGGATTTGACGGGTGGGTGTTCCGATATAAAACATAATTTTTTTGTTTTTGCGAAACCCGAAACTCGTGTCAGTATTTTTAAGTAAAGAATCTATGTACAAAATTTTAAAAAGATGTCATGATAAACTACAAATATATGAGCTTGTTATCCTACTTGGCTGTCCCAACAAAAATATGGTCTACGCTCCGCTCGGGCGGGTTAGTGGTGCATTGATCTCTGGCGTCAGCTGTTGCAAGGGCGTGCGCTATCGTAAGCTACGTAGCGCGCTCGGTAACCATATTACAAGAATTTCTAAATGTATTTGGGAAAAAATATAACATGGTGTAAATATGTTTGGAATCGATTCAGTTGCTTATTCTGAACAAACTATATTCACGTTTCGCATACCTAAACAAAAAATAACATTGTATAAGCTTATTAAATAATCGCTTTCTAAGATTAGATTCTTAGCTTTGATCTAAATGTAGACTAGTTGTTATTACAAATTGTTTAAAAATCCCTTCCTCCATAAAAACTTGAATTTAAAATTTTGTACATTGAGCAAGCGTGGGATTACGCTCAATCCGTAAGCACCACGCTTGCTCAATGCGGGTTGGCGATTTCAGACGAAGTCCAGGTTTCCTCAAGATGTTTTCTTTCACCTTGTAATCAGTCATTGGTGTCCAAGATATACTTAGAAAGTACATATTATAACTTAGAAAAGTTACTTTGAAACTTGCCTGACCTGGAATCAAATCCGCACAAAAGTATGAGACTTGAGAGGCTGATGTTTTAACCACTAGGCCACCACGACCCCCTATTAGACTACTTATTAAGCCTATTCACTTAAAAAAGGTGAATAGGAAGACAAGGCAGTTGAGCGAGTTGATGCAATGTCAAACCCATCAACACAACGATGCTGCGCCAGAGAGAGATTGATCTGAAGACCCTTCACGACCAAACTCCCGACTCAATAACATTTTGTGCATCGTACCCGGCACACATCGCAACACAATTGCTCAGACCCGTCCTCCGAACGGGTTCACCAGACATCATGAACACAACGAAACGCATGGCGGCAAGACTGTCGTGTGTAACTTCTGCCGGCAGCCGATATTATGGCCTACCACCGAGAAAGTAAAGTATAGGTTAAAAATTGGGATAGGAGCAGGACTAGTATAGGTTATAAATTCTGATGCACTGTAGATAACTAATTATTTGTGGTTAGTAAGTAATCACGAATCATTTAATAAGGAAAGGTTTATGGCAATAAGTAAATGAGTAATTTAAATCTTTGCTCAGTTTCCAAATTAACCTTATTCTCTTTTTTGGGGTTACTTTAATTGTGTTGCCAATTGGATAATCTAAACCAGTACTGTATTCTATTGCTAGCATTGTCGGAAGCGGTACCATAGCTCGGGATTGATCCCCAATTCCAATTACTGACAGTAAATTGGCAATTTGGTTTATCCTCTGTTCATAATGAAATAGACTTAATCGTCTCCCACTTGCATGATATAGGTTACAGTGGCGAAGAGTCCATACAAGCCGATTCCCACCGGGTTACCTTTCAAAAATCAGTTCCATATTCATACAAAAGTATTTACATTCTATTTCATTAACAAAGTATTATTAATCAAATTCCTGCGCGATTTACAATAGCAATAGTAATTCTTAGCAATACCCTAAGTATCACATTTCATTTTATAGTCGTAAATTAATCAGCGCTTAAATTTTTCGTACATTACATTGAAGGCAACTCGACGAATTACAGCCTACCTCGGTCAAACGTTTTACTATGAGGCGAAAAGAGACAGAGCGTGTCAGACATCTCTTTCTAATGATCGCTAACCGTCCTTAATTTTTGAGAAAAGATAGGCTGATGCCGACCGGCTTGCAGTTCTCTCCTCTCCTCTATTAGAATGAGACAAAGAAACGTTATAATGAAATCCTTCGCAAGTCATATTCTTTTTATTTTGGCATATTTTCGTGTTCCATTTCGTTTGGTTGAAAATAAATTATTGTTAGTATGTGACATGTGTTCGTTTTTCGTGTTTTTCGTTTGTTATATTTTAATATTTGTGGTATTTAAACTGTGACTGATTCTGTAAGGTAATTTAATCGCAGATTTGGTTAAATACTGTGTATTTTGTTTGTTATTATGGCTTTAATTCATATAGAGTGCTGCTCAACTGACTACCTGCTGAATGAACTTAAAGTCTTACGTCAGCATCGTTAAATAAATTGGACACCTATGAGCTTTTTTTACCGCTCCAGAATACGTCTTTGAAAGACGCATTTTCTCAAGTTTCGACTCTTTGCAGTTTAATTCTGACCCTTCCCATTTCAGTAGCTTCAGCTGAGCGGTCATTTTCTGCTTTAAAACGCATTCACACATATGTGCGAAACTGCCAAAAAGAGCAGAGATTGTCCGATTTGGCTATCATGTCAATTAAAAAAAATTTGCTTAATAAAATGAAAAGTAATCCGAATTTTTATAACATCATTTTAGCTCATTTTGTTAAAAAAAAACAGACGCATTGCATTACAATATAAATAACGTTGTGATTGTGTATAATTTGCTTTATTTTTGCTTAATATTTTTGTTGGTTTTGGATCGGTGTTTGTGTGGTTCGGTTTTTAACACTATTATTTTTGTAATTTTTTATTTTATTTTTTCTTGACTCTTATTCCCTAACAATAGGTACTTAACTTAGTACTTACTAACAAGCATGCATGTGTGGTATGGAGATGCACGTCGAAAAAGGCTTTTTTTTTCTTTTGCTGCCGCTTTTATCATACTTGAAAGACACTGTTATCAAATCATCAGTCCTTTTTTGTATGGTGAAGGTGGGGCTTTTAATACTATTCTTATCTGAAGACCTCCTCCAAGATATCCTGCAGTAGGTAAGTGTTTAAGTGTTTATTTTTTTGGACCGGCTTCCCTTTGTCAAAATTTCACCCTTCGCCACTGATAGGTTATATTATATACTAGAGAAATATCGATTTGTCATATCTAAAGCCTTTCCCGAGGCAGGCTATTATTAGCATGGTGACTTATTCAGGCTGGCTGGAAAATCGACGTGCATTCTGTTACCTATCATGGATTCAGTACATTCTGAAATGACGATATATTATGTCGGCATCGATCACTAAAGATTTCGTTCCTAAAACGGGGATAATCACGTTCATGTACCTACCTAGTTTCTTTGGTGGGTATCAGAGAAACGACACATAACCCTTTGTCATAGATTCAGTACATTATATTCTATTCTAGACTTCGTTGCTACGAATTGATTGGAGTTATATCACCTCTATGTACTAAACTAACATTGGCTAACTGTTAAACTATGAGTTGACTCTTACTTTTTCATCAGATTCCATTTTTATATTACCCTTGGATAAACTACTCTTACACTTTATACTTCACTTTACACTTCACTTTATACTTTGCTATGAAATGCTTTGTTTCAAATACTGTTGTATTTCCTGTATTTTCGCTCTGCAATCCTTCCCAACAGATTTTTTCGTGGGTTATTAAATATATGTAATACTTTAAACACCTTTAACCGGCGAAAAATTTCTACTTATACATACATATACAAGTGTAGTTTCAATATAGTCTATTACGTACATAAGCAACGACTGGACATTCGTTGGGATTTTTTCTCGTGATCCAACAATGAACTCGGGAGACTTGTTGTCATGTAGTTTAAGTGGAACTTAAGTCCGAACAAAATTAAAATTGCCATTAAATAACGCATCGGCACCCTTAGTGCGTAACAATCTATTACTATGAACAGGAATCATTTTGAAGCTTATTGTTCATTCATTGCTGCATCATCATCATCATCATTTCAGCCGAAATACCCTCACTGCTGGACATAGGGATCCCACAAGGATCTCCACGACGACCGGTCCTGCGTCTCCCGCATCAAGCGGTTTCCCGCGACCATTGCTGCATATGTTTGAAAAATGTTCCTGCTCAACAACGTAAATACCTAACGCAATGAATCTTGTTGAACTGTCATAATGAGACCCATTGCTACTGATAGTGTGTTATGCAATTACCCTGCTGGTTTACAGCCGAGATAAGAGTCGTAATCTTAACAAATTAAAACCTCACTATTTATGGGTTTCGATTATAGAATCCGAAATTGAAAAAAGTAGATTAAAAAATTTAATTCCCTTCGGAGCGCTTACCTAAGACTGATGCATATTTCGGCCGGCTGCAACGAAATACAAAAAAATATTTATCACTTTCGTACATTTTCACTTTACGGCCGCATCACACCGCACTATAATAAATTATTGAAATGTAATGCAAACGTAATGTGCGCTTAGCTTTAGTGTGAATAAACTTAACGATTCCACAATTAAATGATAATTAGGAGTTTTGTTGTTCTTTTTTTAAATATGATTAATGAGACAGCTCTGGTTATAAGTGGTTGTAACCAAATTAATGCTTTGCCTTTGACACCGCCATAATGACAACTAGGTACAAGTCGGTTTATCTTGTCACGAAGTAATCTCGAGACGGATTTTATTAATTGGTGTTTATCAATGTATGTACACGAGCTGGTTTTAGCTAGTTTTCAGTATATAATTAGATATTAATAAACTAAACCTGCGGTCATGTACACGTTCTTCTCTTCTTCTTCAGCCTATAGATGTACACTGCTGGATAAAGGCCTCCCCCAAGGCTTTCCACGATGACCGGTCTTGTGCTCGTGCTTGTGCTTGTATCTATCGGCTTCCCGCGACCTTCACCAGGTCATCAGTCCACCTTGTTGGAGGCCTCCATGCGCTGCGTCCTCCAGTACGTGACCGCCACTCCAGAACCTTACTGCCCCATCAGCCGGTTCTACGAGCAATGTGCCCTGCCCACTGCCACTTAATTTTAGCGACTCGAAGAGCTATGTCGGTGACTTTGGTTCTTCTGCGGATCTAATCGTTAATCACTTTAGAATTACGCCTTCTGGGTATCCTAGTAATGTTACTTTTAATTCTACGTCTTCCTTCCGAGAGCCCAAGTCTGCTATATTTATAAATTTCTCTTTCCGTCATGGTCCCATAGTCATTTTGCTAAACGAGTTATCTTGCAATGAAAAACAATAACTGTATAATGATGCTACGGTGATAAGTCACTGATCAAAACACCTGTCAAATTTTGGCTGATTACCGCATACCCATGTCTGTTTCTTTCAATGGAGAGTCAATGATTGAGGAAAGCCGTAATGAAGCCATATTAATAGTAGATTTCAAAACTTGTCAAAATCAACAATTATGAGATCGACCAATCTCACACTTGGGCCCCAGGTGTTGACCACGGGGTTACGTTAATTTTACCAAGTTGAAATACTTTTTAGTTATTATTTCAGTTTGGAAAGAGGGTATTTACCAAGATAACGTCTAATAGAGAAGGGATTATCCCAATTACGGTAGAGAATAATGATAAGTGAGGCGTAAGGAAGCCGATGTGGTAGTTTTATATTTTTTATTTAATAATTCCGATGACGAACTTTTCTTGATAAAAATATAGTGTGAGTTTTTATACCAAATTGCAGATACCTACTTTAGGGGACTAATTTAAAGTTTTAATCACTTTTTCTCCAACTAATTTATAGTTTTTATCACTTTATAGCACAGGCTCGGTGTACAGAATTTACAGAGAAGCGATTTTCATGCCTTATTGAACTTTGACGGACCATTTTGCAATTTATATTCCTTTGACTTTTTTCCTAAAGTACTATTTGTAAAATGTAATTAAAAGCACAGTATACAAACTGTCAATTACCAAAACAAAATGTCCATTTGTCTTTTCTCTCTTTTCTTTCATCATCTCAGCGTTAATCCCAGTCCCATCCGAAGATTTTTCAGCTTTGGAGTCTAGGGTCCGCTTTACCAGTCTACCTGCTGATTTGGCTAAACTTTAATATTTTCCGTGAAGCGACTGCCGTCTGACCTCCACAACCCGAAGGCGGTATCGAAGCATTGCAGTTAGACCAATTGTTGGACTTTTCAGGGCTGCAACAAGCCATAACGACTGCCATTAGATGTTCGTATGGTAACATGGACCAACGGCTTAACGTTCTTTCCGAGGCACGACCAGACCAGTGTAAATATTCATATTCATGCATAGAAATATTTGCACTGTGCGAGGATCGAACCCGCGCCTCCTTGCGCAGCGGCCGCGTTCGCTACCGCTACGCCACAGAGGCTGTCGATGATTACTTATAGTAATATACTGAATCCTGTATTAGCTGGCCTTTGATTCTAGCTCAAGGTCAAACTGTTACCACAAACGTGCGGTCGACTATTCCTACTATGCTTCTGAGGAGACAAAGGAAACATACAGAGTTCGGTTCCCACATAGCCGCTTATCTTTGTTTCGATAGTTGCTCTTAGTTATAGGTATATGGTGCCCGCAGTTTCACCCGTGAAAGCTCGATCCCGTGGTGGCCTAGTGGCCAACATACCCGAAACTGCCAAATATTCCCATTCAGCCTTGAGCCTTAATGCTTTAGAGATAAAGTTGAAAATCTAATAAAGAAATCTGACAGATGAGCGAGCTGGAATTATCATCATCATCCTCTTAGCTCCAATCCCAGTCGCATCCAAAGCTATTTCAGGCTTGGAGTCCAGGGTTCGCTTTACCAGTCCAACCGCTGATTTTTGGCTAAACTTCAATATTTTCCGTGAAGCGACTGCCGTCTGACCTCCACAACCCGAAGGCGATATCAAAGCATTGCAGTTAGATGTATCGAGGGACTTTTGAGGGCTCCAACAACCCCTAACGACTGCCATTACATGTTCATATGGCAACCGGGACCAACGGATTAACGTGCTTTCCGAGGCACGACCAGACCAGTGCAAATATTCATATTCATGCATACAAATACTTGCACTGCGCGGGGATCGAAAATGCGCCTCCTTGGGCAGCGGCCGCGTTGGCTACCGCTACGCCACGGAGGCTGTCAGCTGGAATGTAGGTACAATAACATGAAGAGGAAGAGAACTAGCAAAGTTTAAAAAGGCAACGAATTGAATATTCCGTGTCTTCAAGGGATTAAGTGGCGAAGGCTAAAGAAATAGAAGAAGGATAAGATTTATTACTGTTTAAGCGATGATAAGCGAAATCGTATGGGTATAGTTTTGTAAGTCAGTTTAAAGATTGCGTGATGTGTGTTAAAGAAAGTAAGAAAGAAAAATGCGTTTATTGACATTACAGCATAAGATTTAACACTTAAAACTATAACACTTAGCTTTTAATGCCAAAAGGGCCCTCAACTCAGCATAATGTCAGATGACAACACAAGATGTGCCATCTGACGCTGATTCTCAGCGGCAACCCACGAGTGCCACACGCAAGGATTACAAAAACACAGATATTCTATTCCTACAGTTTTCAGTCCGCAATAATAAAATGATATATTTAGATAATATAAGTAATCCAAACAATAGAAAACAATTAAACATTATCAAATAAAAAATGTTATGACATATACAACGTGTAACAAAAAGGGTATATACATACCAAGGGCATGGCATCTTTAGATGATATCAAACGATATCGGAAGGGTTTTAACTCAAAATAAAATACTCAAAAAATTGGTACCAAATTTTCGGTTTCGTGTGTTTCTTAAAATCAAATCATAACAAACGTGGCAGCACACTACATACGTTAATAACTACTCGTTACCCGTCAGGTTACTTACCAAAATCCGATAAATGTCTTCAATATCTCTCTGCAACTAGTATAATAGCAGCCTATCACAGGCGGTGTTTTTCCTCATAACTTTCTAACATAAAAAGATAGGATTAAAAAACCCTTCCAATATCGTTTGATATCATGTAAAGATGCCATGCCTTTGTTATGTATATACCCTTTATGTTACACGTTGTATAAATGTGTGTATGTATGTTAAATATATTATAATTATTCAAATAATAAAATAAAATATTCAATTTATAAACAAATATGTTAATCTATACTAATATATAAAGCTGAAGAGTTTGTTTGTTTGAACGCCCTAATCTCAGGAACTAATGAAAATCCAATTTGAAAAATTCTTTTTGCGTTGGATAGCCCATTAATCCAGGAAAGCTTTAGGCTATATAACATCACGCGGCGACTAATGGAAGCGGAGCATAACTAAACTACGCGAACGAAGTCGCTGGCGGCCGCTAGTAAGTTAAAAAGACACGTCTGTTTTATGGGTGCCCCCTTAGATATTAGAAAAAAAAATCTTATAGGTATTAGGATACATTTTTATTTAACAATTAAGTATAAACTAGTGCTTGATCGCAATCCCGCCTGATAGTAAGCAGTGATGCAATCGTTGATGGTAAAGCGCGCTAGTTTATTAAGCCCAGTCACTCAAAAAACTGAATGAATAGGAAGGAAGACGGCAGTTGAGCGAGGTGATGTTTAACCCAGAGGGAGATTGATCTGGAGCCCCTCCAGGACCAAACTCCCTACATAACATTATTTGGCGCATCGTACGCGGCACACTTCGCAACACAACTGCTCAGACCCGTCCTCCGTACGGCATCAGACCATGTCGGAACACGACGAATCGCTTGGCGGCAAGACTTTGTCTGGTGGGTGTTATGACCTACCACCGAGAATTTCAACTGTCTGTATATCACGATTCATGAGATAGTCTGGTGGACTTTTAGTATTTTGGTACCATTTGTAACCTTGGGTACAAACCACAAAAAAAATTACAGCGCTGTTCCAAATGCACGTTTTTATCACAAGGAACCGGGACAGCTGATAACATGATTGGAGGGGTACGAGCTAACGTGTTTAGTGAGAGAGGGTCGAGGTCAAATAGCGCTTTGATTTTGCGAGGGGGACCTGTCATTTTCTCATTGAGCCCCTCGTCTTGAACCAACGGTAAAGTGGGCCAAAATGAACTTGAATTAACTGCCTTTGTTATACATATCTAACGTTTCATCATCATCAAAATTTCAGCCGAAAGATGTCCACTACTGGACAAAGACCTTCGCCAAGCGTCGGTCCACCTTGTTGGGGGCCTACCCACGCTGTGCGTGGTCGCCACTCGAGAACCAGTCGGCCCCATTGGGCATCGGTCCTGCGGGCAATGTGCCCGGCCCACCGCCACTTAAGTGTTGAACATGTATTCCGTATTCAGCCAGCGACCACCGAGCGGAGGCGGCAACCGACTTCTTGCGATGGCAAGATGAGAACCTTTGTTGTATAAGAATTAAACTTCGAAATAATATTAAATAATTAATAGGTACTTAGCTAGATTCTATCCAGTCCTGTGCAGATAACGCCCAACCTTCGGAAAACTTACCTATGTATATGGTGACTGGCTGACAAAGATGCTTTATTCATTTTTTTTTTTTGTTCTATTATTTAAACGGGCGGAATCATAACCAATCTTGTACCAGGGGATTGAGGACGATACGTAAACTACGATTCGAAATCAGGAAATTATGAGAGCACAGAATCAATACCTACAAATATTATATTATGCTATCGGGAAGCGTTAGGAATTAGGATATGTGTTTTAAACATCGTTGTGCTAAAGGAGGAGTTGTGTTCGCCTGATTTTTGTTTTCATTCTTATTGTGCTAAACCACAATAACGAAATTTAATATAAATATAATAAAATATTTATTTTTTCTGCACGAATTTCCTGTCATACGTGTCCCAAATTAAAAATATTTTTGAATGCAAATTGTGTTTAAATATATCGATAATTGAATAGTGTAAGTCCGGTGGATACTGGCTGGTTAGACATGATTCCATCTGTAGACTAGAACATGTTTAGCCATCGATGGAAAATGATAGGCTATTAAATGTTCATAAATGTTCGCGTTATTTCTAAATAGGTACCAGTTTATGTCGAAACTAGGGTTGTAACGGAGGCTTGTTAGCGGAGGCGGAGGCGGATGCGGAGGCGATGAGTCTCACCTCCGCGGATGCGGAGGTTAACGGAGGCGGAGGCGGAGGTGAAAGTACATATAGTAAAAATTGAAATTTATGGTCAATTAAAACAATTTTTTTATTTTAAATACGTACATTAATAGTAGTATACTTGGTAAAAAAAATATTACCTTCTTGTAATGAAAATTAAGGAGAAACAAATTGTGCTTGCCGCATTCCCGTCTCGCACTAGTTGATTCTTGACCATTTCGCGCTCAAACGCGGCCGGACGGTTGTCGAGCGTCGCAGTTTGCGCGTTATTTATTGCATAAATACGTATATAAACCTCCGTTATAACTCCGCTAGAAATTGTGCGGAGGCGGAGGCGGAAGCGAAGATACGATTTCTTGCGGAACTTCCGCAGTAACGGAAGCGGAGGCGAAGCTCCGTTACAACCCTAGTCGAAACTGTATGAGAAACGTTAATGTCGTTGTGAAAATAATAGCTATTTAGCAAAAGGATACATAGGTGACATTAAAGTATTACCTCTCGTGCAGGCAATTTAACGACACTCCCACTTTATTTTTTTTTTCACCTAATTGTATATCATCATCATCCCAGTGTTAATTCCCAGTCGCATCCGAAGACTTTTCAGCTTTGGAGTCTGGGGTTCGCTTTACCAGTCCAACTGCTGATATGGATAAACTTTTACATTTTCCATGAAGCGACTGCCGTCTGACCTCCACAATCCGAAGGCGACATCGAAGCATTGCAGTTAGACCAATTGCAGGACTTTTGAGGGCTCCAACAACCCGTAACGACTGCCACTAGATGTTCGTAGTGCAAACGGGACCAACGGCTTAACGTGCTTTCCGAGGCACGACCAAACCTGTACAAATATTCATATTCATGCATACAAATACTTGCACTGTGCGGGGATCCAACCCGCGCCGCCTTGCACAGCGGCCGCGTCCGCTACCGCTACGCCACGGAGGCTTTCACCTAATTGTATATATGTAGCCTATTTAATATTAAATTAAGTACCTACGACTCATAAATCGTAGGTCAATATCACTGACAATAAATGTATGAAATCTAACTTCTTATAAGAACCCCAACAAAATGATCCAATGTTGTGTATTTTATGTTGCAAATGACAGGTTTCTCCTTCGATAAATGGAAAATATCGCGGCAGTGACATTACCTGACGTTTTGCAACCAGTTAATGGGCACTTATGTGTCATTATTATGGCAGAAATGAATGTGGAAATCGATATTCTGTTTTAAATTATTTAACAGTTTCGAGAAGTTGCTGATTCATATCTAACAATTACTACAACGCTTCTGGTGCTGCTGGAATGCGAGGTATGCTCAAGGAAACATTGAAAAACAAAGAAAATGCCAAAAGGGCTTTAGCTCAGCATAATATCAGATGAAAATGGTGACACCTGACGCTGATTTTCAGCTGCAACCCACGACTGCCATACGGTGAAACTACAAACACAGATATGCAATTTTTATGGAAACATGATAAATTTTTCGCCAAAAAGGCCACAGCATCCTTAAAATCTAGAATATTATGAGTGAATTATTTTTATAATCATGTCATGTTTTGAAAACTATAATGTTTTATTTCAATCTTCTATTGAAACCCTATTTAATTTGTATGTATTTAATTTTCTATTGAACAGTGGGTGGCAGGAGGAAAAGGTAATGTTTAGAAAATATATCCTCATAGACCAATCGTTCATCGGGCATACAAAAGGTTGATGACAAAATACTGTCTTCAAAGTTAAAGCAAAGCATAAACAAGAAAAAACCGGTAATATGCGAGTCGGACTCGTTCGCGAAGAATTCCGTACCACATGGCAAAAATGCCGAAACAAAACAAACACGTTTCTTTTAGGAAGATTAAGGTCCGTATTCCAGAAGGAAACTCAAGCATTGATCTCTGCTTATACATTACTTAAAACTAGTTTTAACCAATCAAATGGCTTGAAACGAGACTTAAGTAAAGCTTGAGTTTTGAGTGACGTTCTGTAATATGGACCTTAATTTTTAACTCTACTTATTTTTTTACGTTGTGACAGTAAATATTATTATTTTCTTTATTTTATTTAATATACACATAACTTACATTTTTATATTAACATAAAGAAATATAAAAATATTTAAAAATATACAAAATAGTAGCCCACCGTTTTTTTTATAATTTATAAACTAGCGCTTGACCGCAATCCCGTCTGATGGTAAGCAGTGATGCGATCGTTGATGTTAAAGGGCGCTAGTTTATTAAGAGCCTATTCACTCTAGCCTTGAAGACACTCAAATTGTAGTGTGACGGAAACACCGCCGCCGGCAAATTGTTCCAATCCCTCGATGTACGCGGAATAAAAGAGGAAGCGAAACGCTTCGGTTCAAGCTATTGGCGGTCATGACTCTTATTATAACTTATTATTATTATGGTTTTAGATATTTATTTCTCAAAAACAGAATAGAATCATTCATTTACAATGAGAACGCTTCACGGAAAATTTCGAAGTTTAGCCATATCAGCAGTTGGACTGATAAAGCGGACCCCAGACTCCAAAGCTGAAAAGCTATGGATGCGACTGGGATTAACGCTGAGATGATGATGATTGGCGGTATCCGCCATTATTGTGAAATATTTTTTTTACAATTTCCATAATTGTTACACGTGTTATTGGCAAAATTGTGGTATTTATCCACAGGGGCCATTGATCAAGAATTGAAGTAGTATTCACTCTAAAGAAAAGAAAGAAAGGCACTAAACATCATACGAGCGAATATTTGATGACACGACTCAAATTCTGCTGTTTTTGAAGCAAATTGTATTTTATCACTACGATCACAAAAAGCGCGGTGGAAAGAGCTTTGCTCGGAGTTTCTCTGCGCGATCGAAATGAGGAAATCTTTAGAAGAACCAAAGTTACTAGCATAGCTGTTCGAGTTGCTAAAATTAATGGTGGGCTGGGGATATTGCTCGTAGAACAGATGGCCGATGGGGCGATAAGGTTCTGGAGTGGCGGCCACGTACCAGAATATGCAGCGTAGGGAGGCCCCCAAGAAGGAGGACCGATGACCTGGTGAAGGTCGCGGGAAGCCGATGGATGCGGGCAGCACAAGACCGGTCATCGTGGAAAGCCTTGGGGGAGGCCTTTGTCCAGCAGTGTACCTCTATAGGGTGAGAAGACTACGATCTTCCTCCATACTCAAAAATTGGGAACAGATTACTATACTTATATTATACAAGCGAAAGATTATGAGTATGGATGGATGTTTGTTCCTTTTTCACCCAAAAACTACTGAACTGATTTGGATCAAATTTGGCACACAGATATTTTATGACCGGGAATAACACATAGGATAGTTTTATCCTAATATTCCCACGGGATTGTAACTTATGCGGGTGAAACCGCGGGCCGCAGATACTGTCAAATAGAACTAGAATACTTACTTACTCTTTATTATGTACTAGCGGCCGCCAGGGACTTCGTTCGCGTGGAGTTAGTTATGCTCCGATCCTATTGGTCGCAGCCTGATAGTATATAGCCTAAAGCCTTCTTGGATTAATGGACTTTCCAATGCAAAAATAATTTTTCAAATAGGACCAGTAGTTCCTGAGATTAGCGCGTTCAAACATATAAATAAACTTTTCAGCTTTATATACTAGTATAGATGTACACCATTTTAATCAAACAACGTTACTTACTATCGCTAGTAAATAAAGTTATTGTAATGATTAACAAGTAAGCAGACTACGAAAACATGTAGGTACTTATCTGGGTAATTTCTTGTGACTTCGGTAGGTCAACATTATTTTTACAATATACCCGAAAATATCACTGTGATAAGTTCAATGAAGCGACTTTCGTCTAATTGCCATGGTGTCAAACCCTTCTTTTTTCTGTTCCGAGGTGGAAAATCCTCATGGATGTCCGCCGCCCTAGGGCGAGCGACGGGGTCTGTCAGACTCTTACTGACTAAAAACCACGTCGATGTCTCTCCGGTCACGTGCGCGTGAAGTCTTGGGAGTCCAGATTCTTCCGCGGCATGGTGTCAAACCCTAGGATTAGTTGAAATTACATCTCACTCCACGCTCACTTCATACAAATATATGTACGGACGACAGCAGATCAAGCTACCCCAAACTGCCAAATATTCTCAATCAACCTTGAGCTTTATGGATATGGCTTATGCTTTATGGATAAAGTTGAAAATCTAATAAAGAAATCCGACAGGTCACAGGTCATTTTAATTTTTGAATTGTATGTTTTTTTTGAGAGACGGTTTTAATGTGTAGGTACCTACATCTTTATGCATGGTAAATTTCATTATGAATGATGTAACCAAATATTTTGTAATAATTTTATGATTTAAATGAATGTCTGTGAAATTCCTTGCCCGTCCTTCTCCATAGGCCGACAGCAGGTCAAGCTACCCTAAACGGCAAATAGTAGCCCACCGGTATCGGGAACAGGGTCCAAGCTATTGGCGGTCAGGAGTCTTATTACAACCTATTATTTCGATTATTTATTTTACACACCTAAAAACATTTAAAAATATAAAAAATAGTAGCCCACCGGTATCGGGAACAGGGTCCAAGCTACCGGCGGTCAGGGCTCCAGAGAGAGGAACTTCCTGACGATGCGAGCCGTGTCCAGCACTACCGCTTTCTGAATCAAGCCCTAGAGCCAGCTGCCTAACGAGAGCCTCCTGAGGTGTTGGTCGAGGCTCTTGGTTATTAAGCCATTGGCTGTCACGACTATCGGTACAATGATTGCTGAATCCACCTCCCACATGTCGACAACCTCGTGAGCCAAGTCAAGATACTTGATTTGTTTATCTTTCTCAGCTTTCACGAGGTTCTCATCGTGTGGGATGGTATGTCAACAATCATTGCACGCCGCTCTGATCGATCCACCAGCACTATATCAGGCCTATTGGCAACAATATTCCTGTCAGTGATGATGGATCGATCCCAGTACAATGTGATATGGCCATTTTCGAGAACTGGGTTGGGCATATACCCATACAACTTATTATTATTATAGTTTTAGACATTTATTTCTCAAAAACAAAATAGAATCATTCACTTACAATGAGAAGCAATGGTTAGAAACTTAAATAGAATATATTATACTACACTAACACAAGGATAACACAAAATTAAGATTCGAGTACAAAGGTGCCGCTTATTTCTCAAGAAACTTCCAGCAGACCGGCGAAAGGAGAAGTAAAACAGAAATGTAGACAATAGTCTGTAAGAACAAGGAGGAAAAACATATGAATGTGATAAGTATAAGAGTAATAATATTAATTATACATAAGCCGAAAATAATTGCATAAGTATACTTAAATAAATATATTCGAATATTCAAAATCTTCTTCTTCTTAAGCCTATAGATGTCCACTGCTGGACAAAGGCCTCCCCCAAGGCTTTCCACGCCAACCGGTCTTGTGCTGCCCGCATCCATCGGCTTCCCGCGACCTTCACCAGGTCATCAGTCCACCTTGTTGGGGGACTCCCTACGCTGCGTCTTCGAGTACGTGGTCGCCACTCCAGAACCTTACTGCCCCATCGGCAATCGGTTCTACGAGCAATGTGCCCATGAGCAATTCAAAATCATGTCATGCAAAAACAAAAATGTCAAAATACCTACAAGTTAAACAATAAAATGATAGTGACTTAAACAAACACATAATACTAAAATAAATAAATATGTATTTATAGTAAAGAAATTCTCACAGTATAGAAGAAAGCAAGGCTCATTTAATCTACATTTAAATATAGAAATAGTGTTTAAATCACGAATGTTAGGCGGGAGTGAGCTGAAAATCCAATAAGAAAGACAAATTCTACGATTTATCAAATTTCTTATTACATTTTAAGTTACTACTAACTTGATGTACTCTCGTCTGTACATGTTCGCCACAAATTTTAATTTCAGAGGCAATAGTTATTGAGTTTAGACGATAATAACCCATATCGTCAAAAGTGATGTTATTACGTTACCATAGTGATCCTCGAATTATATAAAGCTGTATTCCCTTCGGTGTTTTTGAATACGCAGAACATTTTATAAATTCTCAATTTAGTAACATTTACATAATTTAAAAAGTCTAAAAATAATACTATGTACAAGTCTATAAAGTATAAAATATTGGCCTCTAATTATTTCCACTTCTAATTTATAGACTTCTACGCAGAACTGTAAATATTGTGTAAGTATATTCCGATTTTCTATACATTTCAGTAAGTTAGATCAAAATGGGCTCTCTATTTTGAGTATTTCATCCTGATTTTTTTTTAAATTACTTGTGTTGTATTAGAAAAATAACTAAACTCTGTTTTTTAATCTCGTAGACTAAATTGACACATGCAAATGTCAAATTTACATTATTAATTTTGTATTATTACGTTTTTAATAAGTACCTACACATTATTTCAGGATAACTTATTGTAAAAAAACGATACTTGATTTTATGAACGCTAAGTTGCGGCACTATTTAAGAATTGCAATAAACTGCCAACACTCGTAATGTCAGTTTAGTCTACGAGATTAAAAAACAGAGTATAGAATATCTATAATAGTGTCAATTGAAAAAAAAAAAAAAATTGTGTTGGTATACGTCTACTAGCCGATGTGAACTAGTGTTCGATATTTAGTTCTTGAACATGCAGGTTTCTCAGGATATTTGAGGGTATAATAATAAGGTTTATAGTTGATCACCTGTTTGGTGATCGGCTGTTTGGGTTTGAACCTTAGTCGGTGCCGGTACCAGTGGTACCCCACTGTACCATCATTAACCGAATCTTTTCATATTTTTGCCATGAATTTAGACACCCCACAGTACCTACAGACGACATCAGGTCAACCTACCGGAAACTGTAAAAAATTCAAAATCAACCTTGAACCACTAATAAAGTTCGACTGACAGATTGTAACAGCTTGATGTCTGTACAACTGCAAATCTATACTAATATATAAAGCTGAAGAGTTTGTTTGTTTGAACGCGCTAATCTCAGGAGCTACTGCTCCGATTTGAAAAATTATTTTTGTGTTGGATAGCCCATTAATCCAGGAAGGCTTTAGGCTATATAACATCACGCTGCGGCCAATAGGAGCCGAGCACAACTATCTTCACGCGAACAAGTTCGCTGGCGGCCGCTAGTAGTAGATACAAGCAGTTTGAAAAGAAAACTTTTTCGTATGGCTCTGTAATAGGTATCTCGGAAAACTGCTGAAAAGAAGCGATGTTATTATTTACGTTGATGAGGCATCATTAAAATATGTCGTTACACATTACAATGTATAATGGACAGACCTTACTTCCTCACATATTGTCTGTCAGATGGACGCTACCTACATACACAAGTACATATATGTAATTTTCTCTTAGCTTCACGAGTTTTATGAGTAGGTACCACAATGTTTTTTATTATTACAGCCCAGCTGAATATTCAATGTGTTACATGATTATTGGAGTTTTCTATGGCCAGATCAGCAATGTTCAAGTGCTCCAAACTTCTTTTTATTCAATTAGTAAGTATATAATTTATGGATACTTACACTTTTTTCATGATTAACTTTAGTTTTGATGGTGAAAAAGTTGCATGCAAATGACTCAAATATTTCTCATTCTCCCATCGTAAACCAACTAATTACTTAAATCATATTCCCGTATTCCTGTAGACTTGTAAATAAACATGAATATATTACAAATTGTAATAATAGATTCATATGAATACCAAAAGTGTGCTCAAAGAGGACAAACTATAAACATGTTTTCAAACTTAGAAAAAGTTATCGCAACAGTTTCAAACTAAACTCCATTACCTGTTCGTACCGACCTAATTGAAATAAATGTACCTTGAGCGGGAAGACCTAACTAATGGGTGGGACTAGGTATTGGGCGACGCTCCCTCGCGCCATAGGCAGTGAATGAATTGGTGACAGTTTGACATGCAGTACTAACAATGTATGGGCAAGAGCGTGCCATTCCATTCTCGCAACTATGCCTCGCGTGGTAAGAACTAGGATATTCTGCTTTGCGTGTACATTTGTACGCAGCGGCGTGCTCCCACCACGGCGCAGGCGCGGCGAGATGCGCGCGCATATATTCACCAACGCTTCGCCGGATCACCAGTCAATCCTTAGATCGCAAAGCGAAGCGATCGAGTCAGTTAAGCGAACCGATACATCGCTCACGAACAACACTACGCTCGTTTGCGCGCGTTACACAGCGTTCCTGTCAAGGGATTCATATTAAGGTATTGTAAATAAAATATTTTTTTTGAAGATAGGATTTTTTTAAATAGTTCCGAGTGCGTTCGGTATGGTGCATTTTGCATGTTGCCGGGTGGTGTGTCTTGCTCGTGCTGGGTATGGAAACTCCCCGGCGCGTCAGCACGTGCCCGCGTAGTGCACACGCGCTCGACCACATCCTCCGGCTGCAATGCGAATTGCATCAGCTCTGACCAAAATATTTGTAGTTGACACCAAATACGCTCGCGGTCTAACTGCTTTGCGAACTTTTATGTTGCGAAATTACTAGTATAAATCCAGCTCATTCGAATTGTTCCAAAATTTATATAACATGTTAAAAATTTCAACACTCCTGATTTAACATTTACATTAATTTACAACACCTAAGTAGTAGTGCTAGTGAGTTTTGTCATCCAAACGTTTTGTACGCTTCTCGATTGTGTTCTTAAAGGAAAACTGGATCTCTGTAGCCGGTACAACTGAAACCTGTTTAAATTATAAAGGACGTTAATGATTATAGGCTCGAAAGTTTTAACTTCAAAAGTTCCCATACACGACCAGTTTGAACTGTAACATTTTAATTTTAAAAGTGCATAATATATACATATGTAGGTTTCACAAAGTCGTAAAAAATATTTTGGCTACAAGTTAATCTACGTCGAAATAATATTGAACAGCGTAATAAAAGTTGTTTCGTCTATATGGTAATTTTATGAATAACGAGGTTAACAATGAGTAGGCATCGTCTTGGAGTGGAACTCAGCTCTCAACTAGCTAACCACAACAACGGTCAACACATTCGCATGTCTAATTATAAGTTTCTATGTAGGTCCTCAGTTTTGTTTATACGCAGACCTTTAGTTTGACGTTTGCATATTAACTTCAACGCAGGTGCGGACATTATAAAACGCTATTCAAAGTATAATTCCTAACAATAGCACCTTATGTTTGCCGAACTGAGTCTAAATTAAAAACACGAAGCATGTCGGTAGTTGATAAGAAGTCGAAATACTCGTAATAATCGATAGAGGGGCAGGGTCACTGTATTATTAGCCGATAAATGTAGTGCTTGCCTACCAACAACCCACCATAGAACATCACGGAACTTGGGTGCCATCAAGCCATGCCAAAAGTAAATTCATGTAATGTGTTGGCACCGACAACCCTGGCCCCTGCCTATACTATCAGCGGTGATCGGCATGATGTTATGTGTGCATAAAAATAGATGCTTATCGATATTGGCATGTGTTGAAACATTGCTAGTTATTCGTTTGGTTCGTAAAGTAAAAAATCGAGGAGTTTTCCAACTACTCACACGAGTTTGTGCAACAATGATGTATCTACCTACCTACCCACTTAAATTTTAATAAGTTAAATGAAATAGCTTAGTAGATAAAAACTTACCTGCCCAATTTTGTAATAACCGCTGTATTTTGTAAAGTTTCCAAAAATGTATTTGCTCACAAAATCTTCTTTCGATAATTTATCGTAGAAGTTTGAAAAGCAAATTCGCTGAGAGTTTTTCTTCCACAAATCAAAAAGTTCGAAACGAAAGTCTGTATAAAGGTTATCGGAATAAATATATGTGTGGGTATATGTCTAAAAAAGAAATGTATGGGCAACAAAATCACGTAACTATGTAGTGTATACCAGTATCTAAAATAGTCTTTTGTAAAAAGAACCACAAATTTGAATGGATTTGTCCAGCCAGTGAAATCATTTATCAATAATCGTGTAGCTCAAACTTAGTGTATACCGAACAAAGGACAATTCGGTAGGCCCCATAAAATATTACAGACCATCAATAAAACCTAACTGAGAAAGAAAAAAGTAATAAGGTCTAGCAGAAGTAATAAAATACTTTTCGGCCAGTAATTTTTGAAAAATTTTCTACGGTGGAACGACGTGTTGCGGTCGGGACGCGAGAGCTGTTTCGCGATGACACGAACTTTTTTTACTTTTCAGTTTCAACGTACCTAGTTCTTTAAGTTCTGAGTTTAATTTAGTATTTTCGAGAGTAATAAAACGGTTAAAAAAAGTGTACATGTGGCAGATGCGGACCGCTGCGTGTTTCAGTCTGTTCAGTGCGGGCAAAAGGTCAGTCACATACTGAAATGCTCGAGTAGCACGCGTTACTGAACGCTCGCCTAAGGGAACTCCCGTGCAATAAAATAAATTATGAATCATTCCTTCCTCCGTACGGGCGACGGTTAAAACAAACCAACTTATTTTTGAACCCAAAACCTTCAATCGATCGTCTTATTTCTATTCTTGGACAGTTACTGCCTCGCAAAGTAGATCGCTCTGCTTTTTAACTAACTCCGAAATATTTTCAGAAACTATCATACTAATATTTATAATGTTTATAAAGTTTGATTGTTTCTTGGATTTGATGATTTACTGAAACATTGTTATTTTATTATGGACAGTCCCTTCGTCGGAGGAAACTGTGTCAAGGCTCTTTACACAAAACCCGTGCACGATGTCGCGAGTATAATATCCCCACACTAAAATATTCATTTCCACTCTCAACGGAATTTCAAAGACGTACAGACGTCGCCGTAGGCCGAATAAAAAATGTACATACTTTAATATTATTTACATTATAATCATACAATATTGCAACTAAGCATGTACACTCGGTAATACATACCTAGGTAATATTATACGAGACACAAAATGACCGACATGCTGTTAAAAAATTGGTACATTGAGTTTCAGTCACAAAGACTTTGTTATCAATTAAATTTCCATCGAATTTTCTAAACGTTTCCTGTTTTTAAACAAACTGTGAATTAAAAGTTCTTGTGTTTTGACAACAATTTAACGCTTTTTCTCCTTACAACGGTACTATAATAATAACACGTGTAATGTGTAGTCATGTATATGTATAATATGTCTCAGATGGATTGTCGCATAATGTTGCTTTTAATAACCGCTAGCTTTTTTAAAAACATTAAGTGGTGTTTAATTAAGATTACTGAGCGTACTAACCAAATAATAATAATATTCCTAAATACATGTTGATAATCTAATCTCAATTACCTAATTTACAAATGACACTTAATTTATTAGTTTTAGAAAGACGTTTGTTAATGTCTTGTAGAACGGAACGTATTTAATTATTTATTTGATTTCGTCTAGTCCCATGGTGGCTTCATTATGTGTGTCAACGTTTATATTTTCCTAGTGATGTATTAATTACCATTTAATGAAACTTCCATCTTGTTTTAACTACGTTACGTTCTAACAGCTGTCCACGCCGAAATTTTTAGAGAAGTTAAATTTTTCTGGATTTTTTAACCTGTTCAAAAGCGATACCAACTTAACTGTCTGACCCAATTACTAACAATTCCGCGTGAAGTTGTTCTTGTAGTGCCGGTACCGTGTTGGTACAAAAAGTACCCGTTTAAAACGCAAGGTAATTACCTCAGCTGCTCATTAGCCGCTAGAGTTCCGTAAACATTTGCGTCGTTCCTGTTACGGTAACCTCGACTTTAGAATTAGTCATTTTAATTAATATGCAGCCGAACGTCCTTCGCTGAGTACCTTGTGACAAAAAATATTGTTTACTTAAAAGTTAGTTGTGTAATTCTAAGACTTCGGTGTGGTCGCTGTTATCGTTCAAACCAAAGCTTGTTTTGACTGTTATCAGAACACAACCGCGTTGTTGGTCCCTTGACCTAAAAACTAACGCGATCACTATTGCGTAAAATGTAACTAATCTAGTAAATGATCTAGTTCATTCGATAATCGCGTCTTTGTTAATGATACGATATATGTTCTCATTTGTAACAAGAAAGTCCGCAGTACTTCAGGTTATCGATCGCATCTGATACTCAATCAAGTGGAATCCGAGCGTTGCGTCTTTGTAACCTACTTGCTTTACACTTATTAAAACTACGTACAATTGTGTATACCTACCTAACTATCAGTGTATAAGGAAAATGCAGTAGGTACACCACGGAATAATAATGTGAATCTCAATGATATACCATTTGTTAGGATAACATATATATTTCCACCGTCTGCTATTTTTATAAACTGAACTAGCTCAAGGGCCCGCTCAAACATTAAGGTTTAAGATTTAAAATAACTACAATTTCATAATTCAGTTTTATGAACACTTTTAACTGGATGAAATTCGAATCATAAATGCTTTGGTGTTAATATTGTCGTAATTATTTTGGTAAATATTCTCATTTCTAAATTTATCGTTAAGTAACTTAAATGCTGTTTAAATTCCAAAGAATACTTATTAATATAATTATTACTACATAATAATGATTATGCAATGCAATAATCATAATGACCCGTACACCGGTGAGATGGAGTTCGACTCCGACGTAATATCTGCAGGTCAAGACCGTTTGGGTGTCTCGCAAAAACTTGATAGTTCCAGTTTGTTAATGACGAAACGAGTCGCACGAGGAAAGCAAGTTTGTATTATTTCTCGACCTATATATATAACAAAAAATAATGAGATACTTAACCGCGATTACTTGAGAAAAAGTACTCCATTCGCGCATTACTTATCAGCTCTGCGCTATATTTCTACACCAATTTCTGAAAGAAGGCTATTTCTATTTGAACAAGGACTATATTAATTATCGTACCACTGATAGCTCTTGTTTTTAGCGTCTTTCCTTATACGTTTGTGCACTTATAAACGTCCAGCGACGATAATTACAAAATGCCCATAATTTAGATCGTCTTTCATACCATACCACACTCTGGTATAAAATATGTGAAAAGATTCATATATAGTGTTCCACAGCGCAGCTACCTTGAGAATTATAAATATACCTTCAAATCATACGGGACTTACAGCAAAGTGTAATACTTCTCGAGAACCTAACACAAAGGCCTTTAAACTGCCAAGATGAATGACCGAATTATTCTTGATCTTCATACTTCGCGTTTATCTCCGATCTTTAAATAAATGCGCAGCCTAGGCTACGATTTTTCCTTTGTTAAATTTGAACGACTTCAGAAATTCGAATTCGGAAAGTCATTGTTTGAAGATTCTGAAAGTTACACAGCATTTTCAAAACGTATGATTGTCAAACAACTGGTAGTACATATAGTTTATCTATATAATTCAGCGATTGTCACCGTGCATTCATCACCTCGGCATTCACTTATCATGGCATTGAATGTAACATAAACCAAACTGTGCATATTGGATTTATTTATTATTTTATTAGGTTCACAAACAATTGATTACACAAAAACAATTATATAAATAATACATTTCCAAAGGTACAATAACAGTGCATCAATTACTAATAGGTAAACACAACATTCTTCTCTGTATGAGAGGAGACCTGTGCCCAGCAGTGGGGCGATAAAAAGGTTGATGATGATGAAACACAACATGCATACAAAAAATGAATTATGGAGATAAGCTAACTTACTTAACAATAGCCGCTTATATGATAATAAAATTGTAACATTGGAATGACAGCATCGAAAATAATATGCCACTCTCTTACGATTTGATACAACACTTTCCGTTTAATTAAATAGTTTAAGTGATATTTTTTCATTCATTAGATATGGTTTTCATTTTGTATCCCCTTTTGCAGCCACACGTACTTAATTAGTAGATACAAAAATAAATATAAGTATGTGAATAAATTGTGTATTAAACACGGGAATATTTACGTACGGAACCACGAAAGCAAGCAAGATATTTCTGTATTTTATCGGCGCCGACCGACGGGCGGTTCATTCACGCGTTATATTTTTTGCCGCTCGTGAAACAAATATAAACACGTTCTAAATACTTAAGAACCATCCACCCGTCCCGTTGGATGAGCAATGTGAGCATCAGCTGAGCACACCGCAGCCAGCGGCCAAACACTCGTACGCTGCGTGAACAGTCATCGCCCTCCTTTCATGACAAGGCCAAGGACTTGAGAACTGTGTAATAAATACTAAACAAAACATACAGCTGCACAACAAAACATACTGACTAATGTGTAGGTGTCAAGTTGAACGCATAAAGCCTTTGTTATCCCATCTGTCTCAGGTACTTACGCATGAGCATCACATAGATATCAACGTGACGAACGTTGAAGGGGAGAACAATAGTAAAGAACTGCCACTAATCAGTCAGTTGTCACGCACGAGTTCGTGATCCATTGTGATACAGCTACGGACAGCATATTAACGACAAATCACATATTTTAAAACCTCTCCCTAATATCAAGGCATTCGTTCTCACACTGAAACATTGCGTCACTTCGGTTATCAACATCGGCATAATACAAATGAGCCATTACATTAACCCACATAGATATACTAAGAGACATGTCATACGTCAACACTTGATAACGGGAGTGTGTACAGTATAACGCTTGATACCAAAACATCGATGCATTGTAATTAGGACTGAAAACAGAAATGGGGGTGATCATGTTTTATAAATAGTGCCGTGGCCCGTGGCGCGAATTGGATTTCATGTGCATTTCCTTAATGACGTATGCGTTAGATCGTATGACTTTACTCATTTCGAAATAGAAAGTTGCCATGTAATGTAGCAATCCTGCCAGATTTTGTTTTCACTTTTAATGTTGCCAGCGTTGGGACAAATTTTTTTAATGTCTAATTATTCCAGACCCTCGTTTTTGATATAAGTATTATTAGTTTTTCAAATAATGCAATTAAATATCTTATAAATGGCACAAAACACACTTCATATTTTTTATTTTGTTAGTTCATTGTGACGATGTTTAATTGTCATCCACCATGGTCATCCATGATTGAGAGAAAGAACGATACTAGTTATTTCTGATGGCGTGTACTAACGCTATTTAATGACTATCGCGCCATAATTGTCACTGTCATGACACCTACATATTTATTAGTATTTTCATTAAATATGTTCGTTCCTATTATACGATTATTCTTCGGATTGTATGTGGCAGGATGGTGTTAGGTAAAATAGTTCTCCCGTAGATCTAATAAATATCATTAAAGGCCTAAATACATAATGTTATATTCTTAAGTCTAAGCAATTGTTACAGTGTAAGCAAGTGTTACGATCGAGTATCTAAATAACTACTGTATTTACATACAGTTAACACTTAGTCAATGACATCTCTGTTACCGACTGGTAATAACTGGAACAAAATGGTTCTGATCTTGGAAATGTTTCCAAAGATTTGCACTAGTAACAAAATTTACATACTCAATTTTCACCTCATATAAATTATTATCGTAGAGGAGGAAAAAGAAAAATGAACAGTAAAAAATTACCATTAACATTTTTCACGGTTAGACGGTGTGGAAATGGAAAAAGTAATCACCATAATACCTATTTTAGCTCTCACTAATGTAGTGGCGTCTAATCAGAAACGAATGGCGGCAATCTTGGGCCTGCGGTGAACAACAAACAAAACCATGCAAATAGCTATTATGTTTATCGATCGGATTGCCTAACCTATAGCTCTATCTATGGGTGACATAGATGTCAGAAATTTTGTTTACTCTTTGGGTAGATGTTAAGGATTATTTAAGTTTATTTTTTATATATTTTTGGTAGTTCCAGCTTGTTTATTTTTGTTCTCCATCAACAAATTAATCGTATGGCGCATTGCAATAACGTTGATCGTGGATGAAGCCAGCAGGTAACAGGAAATTTTCCGAGCTAGTGGGAATTTTCCTAGATCCATTACATTTGCCAACAACCATTGGTTCGGAACAAGATTCCTATTTGCTTACATATAAATGACGCGATATGTTTTATTAGAAGCCCAGTTGTCATGTGAATGAATACTGCTTTTGTATGTGAGTTTAAATGTTTCTAAAAGCATCCACGATACGGATGTACATTCTAGTGTGGGGCAACGCTTTTTGAAAAAAAAAAAACAAACAAAATTAAGTACATACCTATTTCAAAAAATATTTTCTTAGTCGTTTAAGGATACTCGGGCAAAATATGGTACCTAATTAGTCTTGACATTTTATGGTTAATGTAAAATTAATTTCTGTTCCAAATTCTCCTAAATGAACTCTATTGTATTCTTTGTCAATATTGGAGCTTTCATTCGTTACCTCCATTTCCTTCAATGCCTTGGCTTTTGTGTGGAAATCATTTGTTATAATAATCGCCTGCGTCGGGCCGACATTGCCGCACCGGGCACATAGTATTGCGTGCGTCGTCGTGAAGAGTGGCCGGCAAACGTACGCGTGTCCGCAGTGTGGGCAACGCGCCAATCGATTTCGTCAAATTACCATCGTTGCTGATGTCAAGGGTCTGTTTGTTTAACTGAAGCACAGGTAACTGTTGTCTACGAAACTAAACAATTCCAGTTACGTTCTTAACAATGTCATCGTCATGCTCTGTTAGAAATACATTAATTAGGTCCGGTTGTGTTTACCTTCAATATGCTACAATGTTAATTGCACAATAAGGACAAGAAACAGAAAGTTTAAAACGAAAATTTTGATACATCCTATGTACCTAGTCATTGATATTATTTCTATTGAACATATTTCGGGGTCCTGGTACTTTCGAAGGCGTACGCTTAGGGGTCGAAGCGAAGACAACTACCGACGCGCGACGCTTTTCCCTGTATGTACCTACTCTGCAATGGCCTCCAAGGTCAAACCTGGTTGGTACAGGGTTATTGGAGAATATGGAAACAAAATATATTAGGTTTCGGTGTATCGTTAATCGGTTTCCTTGAGGTTCGACAGGACTATATAGGGCCTGCCTGTCCAATCTATACTTCTATACTAATATAATAAAGCTGAAGAGTTTGTTTGTTTGATTGTTTGTTTGTTTATTTGTTCGCGCTAATCACAGGAACTACTGGTCAGATTTGAAAAAATATTTTTGCGTTGGATAGCCCATTAATCCAGGAAGGCTTTAGGCTATATAACATCACGCTGCGACCAATAGGAGCGGAGCATAATTAATTCCACGCGAACGAAGTCGCTCGCGGCGTATAATATTCACAGATAAGATGCCAGGGTGATTAGCACAATCAGTAATGGGCCCCCGAAAACTGTCGTCAGCGCCCAGTGTCATAGCACAATGGAGCCACATGTCTTGAGACGCCTATGAGAAGTGGAGAGCTTCATTAATATTATGATTAGCTATTAGTCCATAATAGTTAACACGTGTAACTTAGACCTTGTTTTTGGTCATGGAAAAAAGAACAAGAATATGTATATTTATTTCTGTTTCTTAGTCTGCTTCCTAAATACGTAAAGGAAGTAACTTCCGGATAAAAGTAACAACATTTATTTTCATTCATGCGCATATAAAATCATATAAATACACTTGATTTTGGCCTTTAAACAAGTTTCTCTTGTGAAGAGCTTTTATTTACATATTCTCTCGAAATGTCAAGGAAAATGTATGTTGATATTAAGTAATCAAACTTAAGACGAATACAAACTACTACTGTGCTACTACTCCGTCGTATATACTCTTATCGTTGTGAATATACGCCGCGCACCGTATCTGTGAATTTTATAATCAACCGTTTTCACTGACAGCATTTTGTAGTTTTAATTACCGATACCTATCGGTTTATTTATACGTATTTTTTCCTCCTACAACTTACGGATATTATTGATGACACTATCTGTCATAGATTATTTATTTTAATCTGTTCGCAGCATGAGCTAAATACTCTGTTTTGTTACAGATTTATACGTTTATACAAGGCGTGAAGATGGCCGATGCTCATTTAAAAATAGAAGGTAAGCTAATATTTAGTGTCAAGATCCACACAATTTTTGTTCATAAATTAAATCCATTAAAAAGTAAACTAACTTCAGAAAAAGATTATTCGCTAGTTACGATTGTGAACAAAATAAGCATAATCTGTCTGAACTACTAGAATGCCTTCTCTCAGATAAGACTGGGCTGAAATCTACCACGCCGAACCAGTGTGCCTTGGTAGATGTCACGTTTGCTTTTTTTTTTGTTCTTATTTTTCAGTAAAGTTATTCAAACTTTTCTTTAGCATGGTTTTATAGCCTACTTAGGTAGGTACTTTTACTGTCACGTTCGCCAACATAAGCGGTATGAATTTTTAAGTGAAGCTCGTTCTAGTGCCAGCATTGATTGCGGCCTGAAACTTTTAATAGTCTGACCCAGTGACACTAACTTCGAGCAAGTAATGGATAGTTCGGATAGTTCGCTTCAGATTCCATTTGAGATTTATGTGTTGTCTTAACAAAACTCAAATACTAACTATGCCAACCAAATTAGAAATTTATTTCTGGATCAAAACCTTCAAAGCTTGTTGTAAATTTAACTGAACGAGAGGATTTTTCTTTCAATACCATACGGCTCAAGAAAATCTGTTACTTTATTAAAATATTCTCTAGTTTACCTATTTTAGTATATTTAGCTTCGCTTTATTTAACCGATTTATCTACCACAAAAAAACCTTTTTATTGTGCTGACTGTTACTTTTACTATTTAACTGTGTGAAATTCCTGTGTCTAAATTTCGATTAGCTAAAAGCAAGGTTCGGCGAAATTAGTCTAAAACATTACAAAGGAAATTCATTACAATGTATGTAGGTAGTGTCGGAATATTATTCTCACTGTCACCGCCATATTCTTTTTACCTTTTTAAAGGAATTAGTTAGCTGCTTATTTATTTTTATCGTCATATTCTAATTATTTACAATAATCGCGTATAATTGTTCATCCATTATACATGATTACTGTAAATAATTACACGTATAATGGATGAAATGATTGCTTAATAAGATAGTATTTTGTACCGGACTTATCCAGGTTCTTGCTAGGTACTCGTAAATTAATATTTTACGCCTGCTATTGAGGTAGTTTAATTTATTACGTAGCAAAGGGAATTCATTACAATGTATGTAAGTGGTGTCGGAATATTATTCTTACTGCCACCGAAATATTCTTTTTTACCTCTTTAAAGGAACTAGTTAGCTGTTTATTTCTTTACCTTCATTTACTAATTATTTTTTTTGCTCCAATCGTCTATACAATAATCACGTATAATGGATGAAGTGATTCGTTATTATGAAGTATTTTGTACCGGACTCAAGATCTTGCTAGATATTCTAATATTTTATTGCTATTGCGACAGTTTAGTTTATTCATCACCATCATCATCATCGATAGGGCCATGAAGTTTTAAACTCTAACAGAGTATTAATTATACTCATTTTTAAATAACAGATAATCCGAAGATAATGTCGGGCCAGGTGCTCGTCAACTCACCCAACGCGGTGCTGTCCAAATCCCTGTTGGGAAGGTACAATGACCTCCCGATCCCCGCAGACAAGATTTTGGCGACATACATTTGGATCGACGGTACCGGCGAGCACTTGAGGTGCAAAGATCGCACCTTGAACTTCATTCCTAAGCAACCCAAAGGTAAGTTTTATTAATAAGTCAGTTACACCCACTAATGTCCAATTATATTTTGTCCCTTTATTGGGGAACAAGTTTTTTATGATCAACTGGACACAGTAACTAGCGAACTGTGGGTGTAATCTCTGCATCTATTTAGCAATTTCTAGTAGAAAATCCTGTTGTGTCACTAGTGCCAGTAGAACTCTTTTAATTATACGAAATTTGTTCATTTTAATGTAACATGATCTGATGTTATGTAAATGTATGTTTTATGAAAAATATTCATGTAATTCATAATTAACGCCTTTCGCTGTAGACACAAACGAACTGAAAAGTCGGTCACAGTTTTAATTCATGAAGACTCGGACGCATGACTTATGAAACATGACACAACAATTGAAGCCAGTGTGTTTAATTGCATCCTCATTAACGCCCTAATTAGCAGAGTTTATGTAAATTGTTCAGCCTTCACTGAGTCGTGCGGTGCAGACCTGTGAACGAGATGGTATTTTACAAAACAAAACTGTTTTAGAAGCTTGAAAGTGTCACTATTTAATTTGTTTTCCAAACTTATTGTTTGTAAAAAAAATATTAGAAGAAGGCGGAAATAATTAATTATTCCTCTACCTATAACCATACACGTGTCCACGAAAAATTTCATTATTTCTCTTTAACTTTACTAAAACAGTTTAGTTAACCCATTATAAAAAGAAACAAAAGATTTCACGTTCAGTAAACCACGATAACATCCACAGTGTAAGTGCTCTTCTAGAAGTAAGGACATTTTGATGAAAACTTAAAAGGTTTCAAAGCAATATTGTCCCCAAGCAGTCGTAGAAATGTTACGATAGATTTCATTCACTATTCCTAGTTCTTAGGAAAGTTGTTGCCCACAGTAAATTAATTCTGTGTACATTTATCAGTTTAATTGCATTCTACAATATGCGTTAGCTGATCTACCGGCCAGCACTCTAATTGCGTAATGCACTAATATTATCAATTGGAATCATTGTGAAGCATATTGTTAACCCATTGCTCCACGCAATGAATGTTGTTGAACTGTCAAAAAGAAATCCATTGCTACTGATAGTGTGGTACGCAATTACCCTGCAGACCACGAAATCACGCTTCTAATCAAGAATTTCTTTACAGATCTTCCGATTTGGAACTTCGATGGCAGCTCCACCGGACAGTCGGACGGGCACAACTCTGACACGTTCCTGTATCCGCGTCAAATTTACAAGGATCCTTTCAGACGTGGGAACCACGTCCTTGTTATGTGCGACACCTATAAATACAACATGGAACCTACAGGTGCGTTTAAACAGTATTCACAAAGACATTTCTAGTAATATCTTTCAGCTTTTCATGCGAGTAAAATGGGTAGGTTAATACAGTAGTGATGACATATAGATTTCGGTCGCCTTTTGTCCCAAAATGTTTCCAATGTTTACGCGTCGTAGACAGTCGCATTACATTAGTCATCAAGTGTTCACAGCCACAATTACGCATTTATGGTAATTGTTTGACAGCACGACCTGCTAATCGATTTGGTAACGTTAGATTAAATTAACGTAGACACACATTCTCTTAAGGAAGAATGTCATTACGGCTAATAGAGTTCTTCTGTATTGTCATTGATTACATTCATGTCGGAAATGACGCCTTGATTAAAATTGAAATTGAAAACTTGATTGCTAGAATAGGAAACCGAAGTGCTTTTTTTTTAAATAATTCTTTCATATGAATAACCAAACAAAGTTTAATTTCAAATTTATATATGATTTTGCTTTATTTCATAGACACTAACCACCGCATTAAGTGTGCTGAAGCTAGCGAGAAGGTGAAGGATGAAGAGCCATGGTTTGGCATTGAACAGGAGTACATCCTGCTGGACTCTGACCTGAGGCCCTTCGGATGGCCCCCAGGCGGTTTCCCCCCACCACAGGGCCCTTATTACTGCGGTGTTGGAGCCAACAAGGTTTTCGCCAGGGATCTTGTCGAGGCACACTACAGGTAATTAATAGAAACATTTATGCCTTTCTAAAATATGGCATTTGCTTCGTAATTTGAATGGGCTAATATTCTTAGTAAAGCAATAAAAAAATCATGTTCGTTTTAATTACAGATGTTGCCTATTTGCTGGCGTTCCTATTTCTGGAACGAATGCCGAGGTCATGCCCTCGCAGTGGGAGTTCCAAGTGGGTCCTTCCGTTGGCGTAACCGCTGGCGACGACCTCTGGATCGCTCGCTACATTCTACACAGACTCGCTGAAGAGTACGGAGTCATCGTCACCTTCGATCCCAAACCAGTTCAGGACTGGAACGGCTCTGGTGCTCACACCAACTTCTCTACCAAAAAGATGCGTGAAGAAAACGGTATTATGTAAGTGTGACAGTTTTGTTTTTACGTCATAATTATGACTTTAAAATTACATTCGACATAAACGAGACCAGTATCCTTACAAGGTAAACCTGTACGAGAGAGAAATCGATTGCAGCATTCGAGAAGTCGGTCGTGTTTTCGTTTGAGATATTCCGGAATTATTTTGTAACAGTGGCTTTTTGTTTTCGACTGACTTTTTTACTTTATTTTTATTAATTCCTAGTAGTGCGTCATTCATTATTTTACTGCGACTAGTTACTAAAAATCAACAATGCGTTTTCAATTTCAGTATGTGACCTGCATGGTTATTTCATATCCCTACCTAAATGCCTTTACAAATCACTAAAAGTGTTATTAACGGCGTTGATTTCTTAATTACAGAGAAATTGAGAAGGCGATCGACAAGCTGTCTAAAGTGCATATGAAACACATCAAGGTCTACGATCCTCGTGGAGGAAAGGACAACGAAAGACGTTTGACGGGTCTCCACGAAACTGCCAGTATTAATGACTTCAGCGCCGGTAAGTGCACAACTTAATGCTACTTAAAGATTGGGATACAATGTGTTATGGGCAGAAAATGAATATTAATTTTTTAACAGGAGTCGCTAACCGTGGCAGCAGCATCAGAATACCGCGGTCAGTAGCCGAGGAGAAGAAAGGATACTTGGAGGACCGTCGACCAGCTTCCAACTGCGACCCGTACGCTGTGATAGACGCTCTGATGCGCACGTGCATGCTCAACGAATAACAGTGGGGCCCCCTCCGCCAGGCCACTCCTGGGACACGTGTCAGCTAGCGACCACACCGTCAATCCGTCTATTATGTTCGCGCGTGGTTGCCAACGCAAGCTGTATGTACCTGCACAGACTGTGCATTATTGAGCCCTCTTCCATTTTAGTATTAGACATATACCACATCAACACCAAGTTAAACTTTTTGAATAACCGTTTACCTAATCATAGTAATTATTATAATCACTAGCGACGATAAATGGAATAATAAGTTATGGCCTATAGGTATTCGATAGAATAGTTTATTCAGTATACAATACAATAGTTTTACAGACAACTAAACAAAATGATAATAATTGTAACGACACGTGATAAGGTAGTGCGTTTAAAAGGACCATATAAGATATTAATATATTGTATAAGTAGCTAAATATTTCTACGAATATTATGTGATATTTAAAAATTGTTATTTTGATGTTAAATAGTTTAATTGTATACAAATAACCACATATCATTATTTTTAACAAATTCATTTAATGCATAGCTGCAAATTAGTTTTAGTTAACGGATAACCTGAATGAGAACACGTGAATTGCTTGATATTTACTAACAAGAGAATTAAAATTATGTCCGGGATAATAATGTTATCGTTTTAGAGAATTTACCAGTATATTAATGATAGTGATAGTTTATCGTGCAAAATTATATTTGCATAAATATTTTAGAAAGTATAATGTATTGAGAACCGCAGAAGCCTTTCAGAGTTCAAACACTTAGATGTACGTCTAAATGAGAACACCATGTACACATGTGTAGTGCACTAAACATTATATTCCTATTGTCTGAATAAAATTATATAAGCTATTATATGTTTAAGATGTTTAAAATTGTTTTGCATGCATCGGAAATTGGTATGAATTAACAAATTGTAAGTGTATAAGAAAGTTGTTATAAAATACGAGATATTATGAAAAATAAAAATACTTTGTTGTACTAATTACGTTTTAATTTTGAATCCCTTATAAGTACTGAAGATACACAACATAGGCTACATAAGCCATATTCGGGCGCATGAGCGCCAAGTCATCGGCTAGGAGTCGAAGTGGTCGCCGTGGCCGAAATCGATCGGGAACATCATCATCAAGTACTGAATCTAGCTAGTATGTTCCTTTAATATTTCATCAGCTTAGACACATAGACAACGGGTATACAGTAACATAACCTAGGGATTAACTATGTATGTATTTTATTTTTATATTTTAATGTAACTTACCTACAGCTAGCATATATACAGGTAGAAGATAATTAGTGAAAGAAGGCTAGTTTCCACGAATAATATTAGGTTAGCAAAAGAGACAGTAACAGATACAGCACAGGACAGGAAAGTGAAATCAAGAACAAGTAAGCACCCGCACTTCGCAGAGTATTTAGTTAAGACTGAAAATGTTTTAGTGATTTACAAAGATTTTTTTTTTGTCGAGGAACACTAGTGGAGAATAGATCGAGATCATCAACCCTCTGACACAACAAGTTATATGCTCTGCTAACTCTTATTATACAATATGTAAAGAAAACCCTGTCCGATCCGTGAAGGTATTGTTAGGTATCGGTAACTGATTCTACTAACTAATGGATACAAAGCCGGACTAAACATAAAAAAAAGATCAACTAAAAAAATAAATATTATTTCGCAAAAAGTGGTAACTTAATAAATGTGCGATAAGTAACCCTTCCTTGATGATTATATATATTTTGTTAAGTGTTTACCTAACCTTTATTATCCTTAGGTACGGGTCGGACAGGGTTTTCTTTACATATTGTATAAGAGTTTTGTCGGTATACGCATCGCACAGAGAGAACATACAGAGGCTGATGATTCCTCAAAGTGAAGAATGGAACACGCAGCCCAATTTTGCTCAGAAATTCAGAATAGTCGATTGAACCATTAGCCAAATTGTGCAGGAATACCATGTCGGCAATTTTTCTCCGCTCAATTAGTGGATGGATGTGCAACTTTCGGCAACGGTTGTTGTAATTAGGCAAATAAGTTCTGGATCTAAACTGAATGCACCTCAAAAACTTCCTTTGAATACTTTCGATGCGATTGACTATAGACAACAAATAATACACCACAATTACGCTATACAATATGTAAAGAAAACCCTGTCCGATCCTTGAATGTATTGTTAGGTATCGTTAACTGATTCTAATAATGCCTTCTATGTAATTCTAAACTTTAAAAAAATCGCCCTAAAAAATAAATATTATTTCGAAAAAGCGAGGTATGTAACTTAATGCATGTGCGGTAGGCAACACGTTAGGCATACATGCGCGGGTGAAGGGGAGCAGGGCAGGCGGCACGTGGTCGCATTGCTATACGCTCCGTCACAAATGGTGTTGTCACTTTTAAAAAAAATACCAACTTTTGGGGAAGTTTGAATTAATTCGCGGAAAAAAAGGATTATTTCAAAATTCATTAGTATTGTCACTACGATAATTACGTAAAGTTTCATATTTGATATTTTATTTGGTCTTGTTTTTCCCTTACATTTATTATCCTTTTGGGTCGGACGGGGTTTTCTTTACATATTGTATAAATTTTAGTTCCATGTGATATAGGAACTATGGGACCACTGACCGAACACACACATCAAGACAGCTAATTGATAAATTTCTTCAGGCAGTCTTGCCGCCAAGCGATTCGTCGTGTTCCGGCATGATGTCTGGTGAAGTCAAACGGAAGACGGCCCCCTAATCGGCGAACACATTTTTGTCAAATGATTGCGACTAGTTGGGATCGTTTGGACCGAACGGACCAATGGGCGGCCCGAACGATACCAACTGATCCCAACTAGTCGCAATCATTTGACAAAAATGTGTTCGCCGATTAGGGGGCGGGTCTGAGCAGTTGTGTTGCGAATTGCGATGCGTGCCGGGTACGATGGCAGCTGAAAATAATAAGTAAAGTAAGTAATAATATTTTGTGTATGAGTGGCTGTATGTCCGTGAGTATACATTATTTTTTGTTCATGTGAAACCCGAAACAAGTATCCAGTATTTTAAAGTAAAGAATCTATGTACAAAATTTCAAAAATATGGTCCTCGCTCCTCTCGGGCAGGCAAGCAGTGCGTTGACCTCTGGCGTCAGCTGTTGCGCGAGCGTGTGAAGTACTATGATCTATAATAAGCTGTGTGGCGCGTTTGGTAACCACACTGTAACAATTTCTAAATGTATTTGGGAAAAAATATAGCATGGTGTAAAAATTATTGGAATTGATTCAGTTGCTTATTCTGAACAAACAGTATTTAGGTTTCGCAAAAACAAAAAAATAACGTTGTTTAAGAGTGTAAATGTAGTCTGTAGGTGTGACTTAGACTGTTAAGGTTCTAGTAATGTATCGGTCTCATTGTTTTTTATTTTTATTTATTTATACACAATACATACAGTCTAGCTACCGATTTGTTTCCAGAAATAGCACTCACACACAGTATTGGTACTCAGGTTCGCGATAAGATCTCTTAATTAATGTACCCACTTTATTTTTTTACTCACAATAATCTATCTATATTACTATTACTAATATATAAAGCTGAAGTGTTTGTTTGTATGTTTGTTTGTTTGTTCGCGCTAATCTCGGGAACCACTGGTCCGATTTGAAAAAGTCTTTTTGCGTTGGATAGCCCATTAATCCAGAAAGGCTTTAGGCTATATAACATCACGCTGCGACACGCAATAGGAGCGGAGAATAACAAAATTAAAGTGAAAAATTACTATGTATGCTGTATATTTTGGGGTTAAAATAAAATGTTCAAATAACTAACTCCACGCGAACGAAGTCACGGGCAGCCGCTATTGGTTATACAGAAGAAGATCACCTGAAGATGGAGGCCGAACGTATAAATGTGGAGGTCTGCGGTTCCCGTGCGCGCTATCAAATATATTTGTAAATACATATATTAACAAAGGAACCGATCAAGCCGTGTTCAATTTTATACAAGAAGCTGCATCGTCTGTCATAAGCGAAGTGCAAGCTTTCCAACAGGGGCGTTATGTGAGCCGCAATGAGGCAGCATGGCGACTTTTAGGATTCCCATTACATAAAAGGCACTTCACTGTCACTCATTTGGCCATGCATTTAAAAATGGAGAGCGTGTGTAGTATAATGAAAATAATTTTCATGAAAGGATCGCGCTCCGCCAAACACAACACTGACCGCATTTTTAAAGCTTTGCCGAATAGACCCATTTACAAAAACCCTTTTGGATTTAGAGGTTCCCCGATACTACACATGGAATGCCTCTAGAAAAGAGTGTAAACGTCGCATTCAAAGTACCCCAGTAGAAAACTGGCCCGGGGTAAAATCAGGGGATGCTCTCGGTCGTGTATATACTCTTCACGTATGCAATTATGAATGTTTTTGTTTAAGAATGTTCCTGCACCATGTTCGTGGATCAACTAGCCACAGAAACCTTAAAATCGTGATCGGTCAACAGTGCGCAACATACAAAGAAGCATTTGAAGCTCTTGGTCTGTTGGAGAATGTCATCATGGGCGGGTACCATGATAGAAGCAGTGCAATGCAGATCAGCTACAAAAATAAGAGAGTTGTTTGCAACCTTGATCTCAACCTGCAGCGTTTCCAATCCTCAACAGCTATGGGAAAAATACAAAAATGGTATGGCAGAAGATATTTTAAAAAGATTGCAGATGACACACCCGGACATCACGTACAATAATTTCATTTAATTAAAATAGAAAATAAAACTATGGAAATAATCGCTAAAGACTGAGTGAATTTGAAATAATTGGCCCACTACGATCAGAGTAAAGCGTAAATGACATTGCCAGAGAGTTAGATAATAATGATACTATACTGCAATAGCAGGTAAATGATATGATCCAATAATTGTTATCAGAGCAAAAAACTGTATTCGACGAAGTAACACACTACATAGAGTCAGGGAATTTGGCGCACTTTTATTTCTTGATGCTCAGGGGGGCACTGCTAAAACCTTTTTGCTGAATCTTCTTATGGCTCATGTCAGAAAGGATAAGAACATTGCATTAGCCTGTGCAGTAAACTGCCTCTAAATCTTGCTCAAGAGAAATCCCCAAACTGCAATTTAAGTATAAATAGTGGTCAGACCGTGATGCTGTGCTAGTGTATGTTGTTAGTTTAAGATGAGTGTACCATATCGCACAAAGGAGCTGTTGAAGCTCTCAATAGGACTTTGTAGGATATAACGCACTGCAAGAGCATAATGGGAGTATTGGTAGTTTTATTAGCAGGTGACTTCCGGCAAACACTACCAGACATACAAAGGGGGATTCCAGCAGATGAAATAAAAGCTTGCCTAAAATCGTCTAAGTTGTGGGACCATGTCATAAAGTTCCAATTAACTACAAACATGCGAGTAAGATTATTCAACGACATTCATTCAGGTCATTACGCGGAAACATTGTTAAAAATCGGTAATGGGAAAATGACAGTAGATGCAGAGGGAATGATTACTTTAATAGAAGAGATTTGTAATGCTGTAGGCAGCGAATCGGAGTTGGTAGACGATAATATACATGATGACCGATGGCTCTGCATACGCGTAATATTAGCATCTAAAATTCTTTGGAATTATTTGGGGTGCCTTCTCCTAAATTAAAATTCAAAGTAGGGGTTCCGGTGATGCACATGCGTGATCTCGATGCCCCTAGACTGTGTAATGGTACCAGGCTGCGTATCACTCACCTTCGGTGGAATTTTCTTACATCAACTATTTTAATTGGTACAGGAAAGGGTGAAAGTGTACTCATTCTTCGGATTCCGATTATTTCAACAGACCTTCCATTTCTATTTAAAAGACATTAATTTCCTATAAGGATTTCATTTTCAATGACCATTAATAAAGCACAAGGCCAAAGTCTAAGGGATGCTGGACTACACTTGGAAAAATATTGTTTTTCGCATAGTCAACTATAAGTAACGTGTTTCTGGGTATCCAGTGCCCAAAATCTGCATGTGAACTGCCTCTAAATCTTGCTCAAGAAGAATCCCCAAACTGCAATTTAAGTAAAAATAGTGGTATTTTGCTCCCCAAGGTAAAACATATATGACGAAGTACCATGGGCATTGGAATTAGTAGAAACCATTGTCTCCAACACTAGGCTCAGATGTAGCAAAACTGAATACAACTAATTGTTTTTACGTACATTTTTATTGTTCTCGCTTAACAGCGATCACAAATATCATAAAATAAACTTAAGCATCTTAATGAATAACAACAATTGTACTTACAAGATATTCTAGTGAAAAACCACATGTTCGTCAAATTCTCGTTTACAATCCGATCTCTCAGCCGCTAGGCTTTTTCTTTATGAAATACGTCATGGCTTTGTACAAGTCGTTACACTGCCTTTATAACAATTTGCAGGTAACAATTGTAACAATACTTATCTAGGTGAGCGTATATTTATTTTAGTAATATTATAAGAGATCAGTCTATGGATAAGATGGTTATAGTCGAGTTGTCATTTTAAAACCTTTATAAAGTTACTGGCACTTATAAATCGTTTGGAATTAAAAATGAATTGTGAGTTGAGCAAATAGCCAACATGAAGGAGATGAGAACGAGGCACCGGAGTGAAAGGTTAGTAAAATAACATAAAATGTACTAAGCTACGCTAAATAAGATATAATAAATTAATGTGATTGCGTTGATTTGTTGTGATTTCAATTCTATGACTCCCTTCTGAGGTACGTTTTACACAATAATTAGAGTTACAAACTATAATTTGGTAATTCGTTTTACTATTTCTAACACTCGGTTTTAACATTGAATTCATTATTCATTGCATTACATGTTTAAACCTTTTTACATGCGCCATGCTTTTTTGTTTTATCAAAAGTATTTCTATTAGACCATTATTAATCCAAATCCATCCAGCGACATGCTTTACAATACGTATGTCGCTTATTAATCATGAAATGAATTAACTATAGATAACTATTTTATTGAACCTCAGTTTGGATAAACCCTCAATTATGGGTTGCTATCAAAGGAACCGGAAATCCTAACCTGGATTTCTACATTGAAAAAGGAGCAAACTGACAACCACAAATAAATCTAAACCAATTTACAGCTAGCCAGTCATATTAACTGTGAAGTCTGAACTTAAGGTTAATATCATAAAGGTTTAAGTTAGCCTTGCGCCGACATATAATATAGTTTACCACTCAATTTTGTTTTAGTAACTCATGATATATGTGGTTATGCGAAAGTAACTCCGTCTGTCTGTTGTTCTCTCACGCCTAAACGCCTGAAAGTATTTAGATGAAATTTGGTATCCGGTAAAACGTTGCTTATCCAGGACTCAGATTACCTCCAGTTTGAGTCCTGGATAAGCAATGTTTCTTCTTCTCATTCCCAAGGGAAAATCTAAAACGCGCGAAATAACCGAATTTCACGCGGGCGTGCCGCGATTTGGTACAAAAAGAACTATACTATCACAAAAATAAGGGTTAAAAGGGTAGTAAAAGGAAAAGCCTTTGATTCGATCGAGATCTGGGCTGCACTGCAGTCTCTCCCGCGGTGCCAAGTAGACTGTCGGTATATTGAAGCACTGAAGGGTTTGTATGAAAACGCCACCATGTCAGTACGAATTCAGGACCAGACCTCGATACCAATACCTCTGCAGCGTCGTGTCAGACAGGGAGATGTTATATCCCCGAAACTGTTCACCGCTGTATTGGAGGATGTCTTCAAGGTTTTGGACTGAATAGGAATGGGCATCAATATCAATGGCGAGTACATTACACACCTACGGTTTCCTAATGATATCAAAGTCATGGACGAGACTGCGGAGGGCCTGAGTACAATGCTCGAAGATCTCAGTAGAGCCTCCGAGCGAGTCGGTCTTAAAATGTACATGGACAAGACGAAAGTCATGTCTAATGCGCATGTTGTTGACAGCTACGTACCTATACCTGGGACAAACTATCCAGTTAGGAAGGCCCAACTTCGAGAAAGAGGTCAATCGTCGAATCCAACTCGGCTGGGCTGCTTTCGGGAAGTTACGTAGAATCTACTCGTCCGAAATACCGCAGTGTCTCAAGACAAAAGTCTTCGACTACTGGTTTGGTTTCCGGACTCAGTCCCGCCAGTGGACCATTGGGCGTGCGCCATGGCGGCCTTTGGCGGTTATTCCAGCCAGCCCATTTCCCTCCAGAAGCCCATCAGGTCTCCTAGCCTGTTGAGAACATCTGTGTAAAATCTTGGTGCTCCTATGGTTTTACTTCTAATTTGGGTCTCTGTCAATGTCTCGTCAGCCTATATGCAGGCTCTGCACAGAGGGCTGTCCGTTATGCCTATTGTGTGGGGATGCTTATTCAGCAGCAGACCATAGTGAACCCCGTCATCAATCGTAGGCCTTTCCTATCCAGGCGCAACAGCCTTTTGGTTAGCTTGTCATCCAGGGATGGCATAGCCTCCTTAGACTGCCTGTAGCCCGGTGACGAGGATACCAAAAACTCCGCTTGTTCGTAGGTATACCTTTGTAGCCATCTGCATATTTGAATGAAGGGGATAGGCACAATGGGTTCCAGTCCGCTGACCAACGCGCTGGATGCCTTTCTAGCCAGCTCGTCAGCTGCGTCATTACCCAGTGAACTGCTGTGTCCCTTTATCCACTGTAGTGTCACAGTGTTGCGGTCTGGTGCGGTTACCCGTTCCAGTGCGTCGTCACACTTAAGTAGCTTGATGTGATACTTACCTGCTTTAGGATCGGAGGACAGAAGCACTTTCAGTGAGTATGCGGACACGCGTTTCCGCAACTCTCCTGGCTGTTATGGCTAGGGCTGCCAGAGCCCACGCATTCTGCTTGATAAACCGTGTTGAGCATTCCTAGCGGTCTGGATATATTTATGTTGAGGTCTTGTGAGAATACTCCGACGCCCATTCCTTGGTCGGTTTTTGGTCCGTAGGTGTATACTCTCAACTCCTCCAGACCTGAGTGGTCAAGTGCTATCTGACAGTGCTTTTGAAAGCAGTACTGTTTAGGTACTTTGTCATTGGGTGCCCGCATCATTGGTTGCCTTTTAATTAATCGCATCTCTAGCATTAGGCGTGTAGTCTGGAGTCCTTAAGATGAGTCCCTGGAGTCTTTGTTCAGGGTTCCTGACAGGTGGTGTCTGAAGGTAGCCAGTGTCGCTTCCTCCCTCACAACAAAGTGGAGGGGGGCAGTCCCAACATCGCCTGCAGGGCGGCTGTAGGTGTGGTTCTCATGCAACTGGTGATTGCCACACACGCCAGCCGTTATAGTTAACAATGAGTGATGTAGTGATCAATTAAACGTGGTCGCTAACAATGGGTCCTATAAGAAGGTTCAAGGTTACTCAAAGGGCAATGGAGAGGGCTATGCTTGGGGTTTCACTGCGCGATCGAATCAGGAATGAGGAGATCCGCAGAAGAATGAGAGTAACCAACATAGCCCGAAAAATTGCAACACTAAAGTGGCAGTAGGCTGGGCATATTGCCCGTAGGACGGATGCCCGATGGGGCCACGGGTTCTCTAATGGCGACCACGCACCGGAAGACGCAGCGTGGTTAGGCCCCCGACAAAGGGGACCGACGACCTGGTGAAGGTCGCGGGAAACCGCTGGATGCGGGAGGCGCAGGACCGATCGTCATGGAGAACCTTGGGGGAGGCCTATGTCCAGCAGTGGACGTCTTTCGGCTGAAATGATGATGATGATGAAAAAGATAGTAAAAAACAAGGGTAAAAAATTAAATAATATGACAAACAACTAGGTACCTATGTATACATAGCCGTAAACGTCCATCCAGTAGTGCATCGATCTAATTAAAATGCAATTTTTAGAGTTTCCCTAAGGAATCCAATTAGTATACTTAAGCGGCAGGAGCGCATTGCTCACAGAACTGGTGCCCAATGGGGCCGAGAGATTTGTGAGTGGGCCCACTGAATGCAAGAACCGCAGAACTTAAAGTCCAGGATGACTGAGTGACCTACATCAACGCACATCCTAAGCCGCTGGTCCTAAAGACTTGAAATTTGGAGGGTGTGTTCTTCTTCAGCCTATAGAGGTCCACTGCTGAACGAGGATGTCACTATAAAATTAAGTGGCAGTGGGCGGGGCACATTGCTCGTAGAACCGATGACCGATGGGGCAGTAAGGCTCTGGAGTGAGGGCCACATACTAGAAGACGCAGCATAGCGAGGCCTTCAACATGGTGGACTGATGACCTGTTGAAGCTCGCTGGAAGCCAATGGATGTATGCAGGACAAGACCGATCATCGTGGACAGCCCTTGAAGACTGGTTTCTACACTCTCGTCCTATGGCAACAAGCTCTCTGCGCAACCATCCGGTAGCAGATCTTTCTGGTCCCTAGCCAAATCGGTCGAGGCGAACTTTTGTCGGCCCACACTGCCTCCGCTGGTTAGGCCCGATGGAGCACTGACCCATACGGCGAGAGAGAAAGCAGGTCTCTTTGCATCTCTCTTTGCCCATAATTCGCGTCTTGACACTAGCAGTGCTACTCCACCTAAATTACCTCATTGAGGAACCTCAATGCCGGAGGTTCGCATTAGGAACAAGGAGGTTCTGTGAGAGTATTGTGTCGTCTGGACGTGAATAAGGCTAGTGGTCCGGATGGTATACCAGCGATTGGTCTTAAGGCATGTGCGCCCGAGTTTTCTCCTGTATTGACGCGCTTGTATCGCCTCTCATTTAGGACTGGTACAGTGCCCAAGTCTTGGAAGCTTGCCAACGTGCAGCCCGTGCCCAAAAAGGGTAGTCGTGCCGATCTTACCAACTGTCGGCCGATTTCAATAACCTCCATACACTGCAAAATTATGGAGCGTGTATTAAACTCACGCCTTTTGGCTTACCTGGAAGGTAACGATCTCCTCAGTGACCGACAGTACGGGTTTCGACACAGTCGGTCAACTGAGGACCTACTAGTGTATGTACCTGTGGGGCGAGGCCCCGAGAAAAATGGGGAAGCGATTGCCGTCTCCCTTGATGTATCGAAGGCCTTCGACCGGGTATGGCACGGTGGCCTTTTGAGTAAGCTTCCAGCGTACGGCATTTCCTCTGGCCTGACTGGCTGGGTAAAAAACTTCCTGACTGAACGGTCCCTCCGAGTTGTTGTCGACGGATGCTCATCGGGGCCCATTTCGACCAATGCCGGTGTTCCTCAAGGGTCTGTTCTCTCTGTAACTCTGTTCCTGCTGCATATTAACGATCTGCTGATGCCCGGCATCTATGGGTATGCAGATGACAGCACAGTTGTGGAGAGATACCTGCCGGAAGCTCGGGCTAGTAAGGAATCAATCCGGTCCGAAAGAGAGGCTATGGTAGAGCGTACGAGTGCTGCACTACAGGCAGTCTCCGAATGGGGCAAAGCCAATCTAGTAGCATTCAATGCCGCCAAAACACAGGCGTGTCTTTTCACCGCCAAAAGGAGCCCGTTCGCCTTGGCTCCTACTTTTCAGAATGTATCCTTGGAGTGCACCGACCGCCTTCAGCTTTTGGGAGTTGAGATTTCCTCGAACCTAAACTTTGGGCGGTTCATTGAGTCCAAGGCCAAGGTGGCTGCCAGAAAACTTGGCGTCATTGCAAAGGTCCGGCGGTACTTCACACCGGGGCAACTTCTGATTTTGTACAAAGCACAGGTCCGTTCGTGTGTGGAGTACTGCAGCCACATTTGGGCTGGTGCTGCGAAATGTCACCTGGCTACTTTGGATTCAGTGGAGAGGCGTGCGAAGAGGCTAATTGGTGACCCTGATTTAACTCGAGACGGTCTCCAAAGCCTAGAGCACAGGCGTAGAGTAGTCAGCCTTTCGGTGTTAGATAGGATGCATTTTGGGGAGTGTACGAGGGAATTGCATGATTTAATTCCCCCTTCTCCGTTCCACCATCGGACGACCCGTCGTATGGCGAGTTTCCACCCTAACGTTGTTAATACTACTACGATCCGGACGAAGCGTTTCGCCTCCTCCTTTATACCGCGTACGTCAAGGGACTGGAACTACTTGCCGGCGGCGGTGTTTCCGTCGGACTACAATTTGAGTGTCTTCAAGTTTAGAGTGAATAGGCTCTTAATAAACTAGCGCGCTTTACCATCAACGATCGCATCACTGCTTACCATCAGGCGGGATTGCGATCAAGCACTGGTTTATAATATATATAAAAAAAGTAATGTTAATGCAGATATAAAATGTCAAACTTAAACTTAAATGCAGAAAATGTCAGTGAATGCTCAACGGGATGGGATTACGGGATGAATCTAAATAAAAATGCAGGTTGTGCGATTCAAACCACGTCTAATTGAACACATTCAATTGCATGCCTTCAATGACGAGATTATGAGATTGAAGGAAAACAAAGGTTTGAGAACAAAAAGTAACCTTTTGAGTTTAAATCCATTTCTTGACAAACATGACATTCTGCGAGGAGGTGGAAGGTTACGTAACTCAAACTTACCCGAAGGCACTAAATATCACTTATTTCTTGTAGAATTTTTTTTTTAGTTCTGTCGTAGTATTGGACTAAATTAATATTCATTTTCACTCCTTTTTCTAATGAAATAAAGAAAAAGATGCACAGAAATCTTTTGTGAATAAGGGAATCTAAGCCACTACAGCTGATGCTTTATTCCTTCTCTGTATGAGAGGAAACCTGTGCCCAGCAGTGGGACGATAAAATCGTTGATGATGATGAAGCCACTAGTGTACTGTACAGTTTTGACTAGCAGGCACTGAGAGATCTTTATGTTAAAATGTTGACCTACATCAGGCGATAAGATAAGTACCACCAGGTATTGTGATTCAGTGTAAAGTATTTTTACAGGCACATAAAGTTACGGAATGAAGAATGGGGTGTGGCCGTGTGGCTATGTCGTAGCCACGGCTGTGTGTTGTAACGTGAATAAGTCTCATAATACTTAAGTGATATTAGGTCCTTACATATGAAATTGGCGTTCTGTATAGGAGGAATAAAAGTCGTTATTTTCTTTAATCTATACTAATATATAAATCTGAAGAGTTTGTTTGTTTGTGCGCGCTAATTTCAGGAACTACTGGTCCGATTTGAAAAAATATTTTTGGGTTGGATAGCCCATTAATCCAGGAAGGCTTTAGGCTATATAAGATCACGCTGCGACCAATAGGAGCTGAGCATAACTAATTCCACGCGAACGAAGTCGCTGGCGGCCGCTAGTATAATATATTTATTTAATCAAAATATGATCCAATGCTATCTATGCACTTCTGCCATCTTATAGGTAGTTCTATATGCCTTTTCTAAAAAAAAAGAATTAGGACGGGAGTCAATAAAATCTTTGGAGTTGAATTTTTTCCCTTCCAAAAAGTTATCCAAATTTCTAAAAGAAATGATAGTCTGTTGCAGCAAAGTCCGGGGAGTACGGTGGATGTCTTAAACATTCCAATTGAAGCTCCTCTAATTTGGTAGCAGTCTGTTGTGCAGTGTGTGCTTCTCGGGTTGTCCTGATGCAGCAGTGGCCTTGTGCGATTGACCAGTCTCGGTTGTTTAGCGGCTAGTTTATCCATCATTATGTGGAGCTGCTCACAGTAGAGATCTGCAGTAATCGTCTTGCCAGATTTAAGGAAGCTTTAGTGCACAACACCGGCACTAGTCCACCAAACGCTGACCAATAACGTTTTTCTAGTCAATTTTCTGTTGGGGCAGAATTTGGATAGTTCACCGGGGTTCAGCCATTGCGATGTGCGCTTCCTATTGTTTTAGAGTATCCACTTTTCATCACAGGTAATGATTCAATTTAAAATCCCTTCATTATTGTGCCGATTCAGTAATGTAACGCAGCAGTCGACGCGCGTTTGTCGGTTTGCTTCACTCGATTCAGTTTGTTCAACCCCTCGCGATCTATGACCGCCGTTACAGAGCGTAATATTCTTTGATGTTTTAGCTAACCAGTGGTATACTTAATAAAATATTGTTTAGCATTGATAGTTATGAAGCTGCAAAATAAAACTGTATCCCCCGATCTTGTTATCATTATTTTTTTGGATTGCCTACGCATGGAAGCAATTTCCCGTCAAAATATTTTTTTATTACTTATCACAAGGTAATGGCAGCTTCCGTGGAGTAGTGGTAGCGAACTCGGTCGCTGCGCAAGGAGGCGTGGGTTCGATCCCCGCTCAGTGCAAATATTTGTATCATCATCATCATCTCAGTGTTATTCCCAGTCGCATCCGACGCCTTTTTAGCTTAGGAGTCCGGGGTCCGCTTTACCAGTCTAACTCCTGACTTTGGTTAAACTTCGATACTTTCCGTGAAGCAACTGCCGTCTAATCTGTGGCGATATCCAAGCATAATTGTAGTTAGACCAATTGTTGAACTTTTTAGGGCTCCAACAACCCGTAACGACTGCCATTAGATGTTCGTATGGCAACCGGGACCAACAGCTTTACGTGCTTTCCGAGGCACGACCAGACCAGTGCAAATATTCATATTCATGCATACAAATATTTGCACAGCGCGGGGATCGAACCCGCGCGTCCTTGCGCAGCGGCCGCGTTCGATACCGCTACGCCACGGTGGCTGTCGTGAGGAGTGCAAATATTTGATGCATGAATCTAAATTTTTGCTCTGGTCTGGTCGTGCCTCGGAAAGCACGTTAAACCGTTGGTCCCGGTTGCCATACGAATATCTAGTGGCAGACGTTACGGGTTGTTGGAGCCCTTAAAAGTCCAACAATTGGTCTAGCTGGAATGCTTCGATATCGTCTTCGGGTTGTGGAGGTCAGACGGCAGTCGCTTCACGGAAAATATAGAAGTTTAGCCAAAATCAGCAGTTAGACTGGTAAAGCAGACCCCAGACTCCAAAGCTGAAAACGCTTCGGATGCGACTGAGATTTACGCTGAGATGATGATGATGAAAGTCATGGTGGGTATGTCAGGTTTGTCTTTGAGTTCTTGCGGCTCTGGATTTGCAGATATTTATTCTGTCTATCATCACTTCAACGTCCATCACGCAAATGAACTATCTAAAATTTGTCACCATGCCAAACAAATTTTAATAATAAACTTGCCGAAATTCTTATAGGGCACTATCAAATTGTATATTATTCACCGCCATCTATCTATAGAATGCGGAATTTTATTGGAAAACTCTTAGCAGTAGCAACGTAGCTCGCTAGTCCATTGGTCCGCATAGTTTTCATAAGGCAGTATAGATGGCGCTAATAACCAGACAAAAACGTATATCATAAAAACTGTGCATAGATCTTTTGGCAGGAGGCAAAAGTCGGAACTAGAGTTCGCACAACACAAGTCTGCGCGCACTGGTGTTGTCAGCCTGATATTTTTTCCTTCATTTATTCTAAAATGATTCTTCTGTACTCGAATTAAACCAAACTGTATCTCCTCATTTTGTTATCATTTCTTTGTTGGATTGCGTATGGAGGCAATTTCACGTCAATAGAAATAAAAAATACTTTGACTTTGAATGTAAGTATGTAATTGCATATGCTTTTTTATATACACACATCAAAAGTGTCTAGGGATCAACATATATTTTTGCAATAACTTTTCTCCTGATTGATATTAATTAAAATTTTCTTTAAGGATTCATCAAATAAAGTGTTTTCGTTTGTCACAGTAACGATAAACAAAGTCACCTTTGCATTAATAAAGAAATTTGCCATTTTCCTAATAAAGGGATATTTGACATTTGAACCACTAACACAAAAGTTCGAAAAAAAGACTGAAATAACAGTTTTCTCTAAAATTTTATTGGGTAACTTAAACAATTAATAATCCGTGTTTCTACCGCGAACACTAACAACACAAGAACATCGGTTTGGCATACTCAAAATGAGTTCATCCAAATCACGCTGTGGAATGGCCGCCCATGTTCGTTGCAACAACAAAAAAAGGTCTTCTTGCGACTGGATACCCTCCATGTTCGGCAGAGCTCTTCTCTGTAGCATATCCCATGCATGCTCAATCGGGTTCAAGTCTGGCGACTGAGCAGGCCAGGGCAGGACATTGATGTTAGCTGCGGCGAGAGTCTGTCTTACAACTCTTGCGGTGTGCGGTCGTGCATTATCATGCATTAACTGAAATAAGGGACCGATTTGCACTTGTAGAGGAACGATCACGTCTGATACAATCGTTTCAGCATAAATTTGAGCGTTGAGGTTGCCTCTGATCCAAATCAACTCAGTTCTTCCGCCGATCCAAATACCCGCCCATACCATGATGGTTCCACCACTATAAGGATGTACTTCCTGGCAGGATTTTAATCGCTGTTGGCGTCCAGGGGTTCTCCAGTGTCGTATACGTCTTGTATCCGGTCTCATACCAAAACGAGACTCATCAGAAAAGCACACGAAACGCCATTGTTCTTCTGCCCAATTTCTGTGTTCAAGAGCCCATTGATATCGAATCCTACGATTGTGCATTGCTATAGGTGGTACCCGTAGCGGTCTTCGGGAATGAAGGTTCACTTCATGCAAGCGGTTTCTGACTGTTTGGTCGCTAATTAAGTTCCCTGAAGAGTGATGAAGCCTCACGGCTAACATCATGGCGGTTATTGTTGGAGCTCTTCGAGTTAAGATTTGAATGTATCGGTCTTGTCTCCGTGTGGTGCAGCGATACCGTCCTCCATGGCGCTCAGCCACGGTACCAGTGCTTCGGTAACGTGTCCAAAGTCGACTGATAACACTCTGACTTGTATTCAGAGCTAAAGCCACAGTACGTTGCCGGGAACCAGCTTCTATCATTCCCACGGCTCTGAGCATTTCTTCCCTGCTTAATTGACGTCGCCGCTCCATAATAACGTTGGTTTTAATCAGTAGTAGGGAAACAGTAGCACTAATAATGTCTTCAATGCGTTGTATGTTTTTATAGGGAAAATATTGACAGCTGATTTTCATCTTTTACTCGAATTTGATTCACAGTTCCTGATTCAAATTATGAAATGCACCAAAAAGGATCCATATAAATTTATAAAATCATAAATTTATTACAAAGCCACATCTCAATCTCAAGAAATCCGCATAAAAATGCTTGATCCCTAGACACTTTTGATGTGTGTATGTTCGCGGATAACTTCATCGTTTCTGAACCGATTTTGACCCATGTTAAGAAAATCAGGGTCTGATGCTGGAAGAATAGTACATTTCTAAGAATTTTCATTAAGTATTTTAAAGCACTACAATTTAATAAAGGTCTGGAGTAGATCTGATGATGATGCTGCGAGATAGTTGAGGGAACTCCTTGACGATTCACAGGCGCTACCTTGTGTTTGTGCTTGATTAATTTGTATTAATAAGAACTTCACACCTAGTTAGGTTGTAACTGTCATTAGAGGTCTGATGATGAAGATAAACGCCAGTATAGAAAACTCCTCGACGGTTTCCATTAGTTGCCTTGTGTTTGGACTTGATTCGTTTATATTGATGAGAACTTGGCACCCATATGGGTTATAAAGGGTGTATCTGACATCGACGCACAAACGAGTACCATGGATCCAGTACATGATTCTGAACCCCCCAGTGGTGGAATTTTTCGTCGGCTTTTTCATGATTTAAAAAAAATAAATGTAGTTTTTTTTTTTACTTCAGACCATTCACAATTGCTATACTTTTATAACCCAATAAGATTTTAAAGTAAAAATTAAATAATTCGCTAATTACATAAAAAAGCGCAATGAAAACAAAACCCGAAAAACGATCTTATCGGCTGATTTAATAGAGTTCACATCAGGGATCAACGTCACGCCTACAAACTTGCACGGCGGCAAGCTTGCAACGTTCAAAAGCCGAGCCGACACTTTATTTTAAACACTGTGTATTCTGTAACCGTTCATTAACGACATAAATGACTATCATAATTCTATTAGTGGCATGCGGTCTAGCCTTTTCGCGAAGTTTGCGTTACGATGTCAGATACACCCTGTATTGAAAGTCTGCAGTAAATCTAATGATGAAGAGCATAGACAGTTGAGGAAATTCCTCAAGGATTTTCAGCATTGCAGTTTAACATAGGACAACCACTACCTACTTGTCATGCTTATGTGACAATCTTTTTTTTATTTTTATAAAATAGTGCTTGAACACCACGATCCTGCCTGGTGGAAACTAGTGATGCAATCGTTGATGGTAAAGCGTTCTTGTTAAGTATATACACTCTAGCCTTGAAGACACTTAATATTGTAGCCAGCGATATGTCTTATTTAAATTACAATTCAATATTATTCTATTTTTATTCTCAGGTGGCAATTCTATTTTAATTTGTGTAATGTTCAACACAATGTAATTGTTATGAATAAATTAATGATGAATGAACCGCCCAAAGTTTAGGTTTGGGAAATCTCAACTCCCAAAAGCGGAATCAATGAAAATCAAGAGACTGATTTTTGTAGTTGCGTAATCAAGTCTAGAGATAGGCAAACAACCGGGTTTAAACCCTATTACTGGGTTAAAACCCAATAAAAACCCATTTATTCCCTCCCACCGGGTTTTTATTTTAATTATAATTTAAACACGGTAAATGTAAATATTTGTGAATATTATAGTCCGTATTATATAGTATTACTAGCTTTCGCCCGCGGCTCCGCCCGCGTGGACTAATATTTTTCGTATCCCACGGGAACTGCATATTTTTCCGGGATAAAAAGTAGCCTATGTGTTATTCCAGACTATTATCTACCCCTGTGCCAAATTTCAACCAAATCCATTCAGTAGTTTTTACGTAAAAGAGTAACAAACATCCATACATCCATACTTACAAACTTTCGCCTTTATAATATTAGTAGGATAATAGTAAGAGTCATCGTCCGTTTTTTGAAGAAAAAAAGGCTATTTTTAGATTAGATTATATACTATACTTCTTCTTCTTCAGCCTATAAAGGTTCACTGCTGAACAAAGGTCTCCTCCGGCTTTTCACGATGACCGGTCTTGTGCTACCCACATCCGTCGGCTTCCCACGACTTTCACCAGGTCATCGGTCCGCCTTGTTGGGGGCCTATTTACGCTGTATCTTCCGGTACGTGGCCGCTACTTCAAAAACTTACTTCCCCGTCGGCCATCGGTTCTACGAGCAATGTGAAATGCACTTAATTTTAGCGACTTGAAGAGCTATGTCGGTGACTCTGGTTCTTCTGCGGATCTCCTCATCTTTGATTCGATCGCGCCGAGAAACTCCGAGCATAGGTCTTTCCATCGCCCTCTATGTATCTCTTAGCCTTCGTATGAGGCTCATTGTGAGCGACCACGTTTCAGTTCCGTAAGTCATCACTAGAAACATACACTGATCAAAGACTTTAGTCTTGAGACACTGTGGTATCTTGGACGACGCGAAGATGTAGCGTAGCTTCGCGAACGCTGCCCAGCCGAGCTGGACTCGACGAGACACCTCTTTCTCGAAGTTGGACTGTTTGTCCCAGGTATATATAGTTATGTATACTCGTTAACAACTTCGAGTGCAGAGAAACCAACTAGAATTGAAGTGGGTGCGATACGAGAGTTCGACATTATCTTCGTCTTATCCATGTTCATCTTTAGACCCACTTAGGAAGCTCTGCTGAGGTCATTGTGCATTTTGCCCAAGTCGTCCAGGATCTCCGCTATGTCCACGGTATCATCTGCAAAACGGAGATTTATTATGTACTCGCGGATGATGTTGATGTCAAGTCCTTTCCAGTCCAGGAGCTTGAAGATATCTTCCAACGCAGCAGTGAACAATTTGGGAGATATGACATCTCCTTGTCTCACTCTAGGCTGCAGTTGGATCGGTTTCTAGTCCTGATGCTGGAGACGGACTGACATGGTGGCGTTTTTGTACAAACACTCACCCCAATGTGTCAATAGTCAATTAGGCACCGCTGGAGAGACTGTAGCACCGCCCAAGTCTCGATCAAATCGAAGGCCTTCTCATATTCCACAAAGGCTAAGAATAGTGGTTTGTTATACTCCTCGGACTTCTGTATAACTTGCCGCAGCGTATATATGTGGTCTATGATGCTAAAGCCTTTTTGAAAGCCTGCTATATAAAGCCTTTGCGAATGAAGCAATGAAGCCTTCAAGGCTGCAAGATCATTTGAACAAAATGCATCCAGATAAGAAAGACAAGAATGTAGCATATTTTCAAGACCTAGAGAAGAAGCATACTACTCAGCCAAGTGTAGCAAAACTATTTTCGGCGGCTGCTAAGCAAGATGAGTACGGACTTCGAGCTTCGTACAATATCTCTTTGTTAATTGCTCAAAAAGGCAAACCACATAACATCGGAGAATCGTTAATATTGCCAGCAATAAATGAAGTAATAACTATTGTGCTTCATAAACCGGCCGCAGATATTATCCGAAAAATTCTTTGAGTAATAGTTCTGTGCAAAGACGAATTGATGAAATGGCTGAAAACATTGAAGAATCATTGTGCGATCACCTGAGGACAAGTCAATTCTCAATTCAGCTCCATGAGTCCACTTTACCAAATAATGAAGCATTGTTGTTGTCTTACGTGAGGTTTATTAAAGATGAGTAAATATGTGAAGAACTATTATTTGCTAGAAATGTAGAGACCAATACAAAAAGTGAAACCATATTCAATACATTGGAATGAGAAAGAAAAATATTATTTCAGTTGCTACGGATGGCGCTCCGGCTATGACAGAGTGCCATAAAGGCTTCATAGCGTACTTGAAAATTCAAATTCCAGATGTCCTTGGAGTACATTGCGTTATTCATAGACAACATTTAGTTGCTAGAAACTTAAGTGAAAAACTATTTCAATCACTGCAATATGCCATCAAAGCAGTCAATGAAATCCGCAACAGCTCTTTGAATGATAGATTATTTCATCAGCTTTGTGTTACTAATGACGAGGATTTCAACCGTTTGTTGTTTCATACTGAAGTTCGTTGGCTATGAAGAGGCAATTGTCTGACTCAATTTTACAACCTGTTTGACTCTGTTATAGAGTTCTTGGAAACTAAAGATACAGAATTGCACGACAATCTCATAACATCAAAGAATGATATAGCTTACATGACAGACCTGTATAAATTGCTCAACGACATGAATCTCCAACTGCAAGGCGATAAACTAAATTTAATTAAAACAAAAAACGTCGTTGCTGCTTTCGCAGCCAAACTGCTTCTACACAAAAAGAATCTGGGCAGACGTGAGTTTCACAATTTTCCAAATTTATCAGTATCATGCAGTAACGACAAATTATTTGCCTACTGCCAACTTTTGGAAAACCTCTACATTGACTTCACCGAAAGATACCAGGTCATTTTGAATTTGGAAATACCAGACTGGGTGTTGGATCCGTTTTCAAATGTCAACACAGCAATGTCACCTCAGCTGGAAGAAGAACTTATAGAATTGACAACAAACGGGGAAATAAAAATCAAGTTAAAAAATGGTTACCAAGAATTTTGGCTACAAAAACCGATCCCGCAATTGTACCCTGGATTGTGGTCAATCCTTCAACGATTCTTGATAGCATTCCCATCGTCATGTTTGTGTGAACGTAGATTTAGTGCTGTGACAACACTACTTACTAAAAAGAGAAATCGTTTGCTTGTTACCTAACGTGGCGACTTACGACTGTTCTTGAGTAAATTGGAACCTGATATCAACAAACTTATTAATCAGCATCAGATTCATCCTTTACATTCGTTTTTATATAAGGATTGATTATTTTAGTTATATTTTTAATAAAAGATACTCTGTTTTAATACTATAAAGTTGCGTTTCAATAATCATTCTTATTAGCAGGTGGAGCCCGTAAGAGTTAACTTGAGACCTAAGCACCGTTGTATATTACCTACTGCGCTCAGGTTTCAAGTTGCGGGTTATAGTAAAAGTTTCGTTTAGAATTCTCCGTTAATATACATATATAGGTCACAATAATTAATTAATTTAATTTGAAGTTAAAGTGGTAAAAACCACTTTAAATAGGTGAAAAAAGGGGGCGCTAAAAAATATTTATTCTTAAAGTGGGCAGTAGACAAAATAAGTTTGGGAACCACTGGTTTAAAAGATGATGATGCCTGATTGAAAGATGAAAATGACCAATTTACTGTGGAAACATACCACGATGGTGAATCATCGTGGTATGTTTCCACAGTAAATTGGTCATTTTTGCTATAACATAGAGTTGTAATTATTTTCTAGAAGACTCACTTATTTGTGACTGACATGAGAACTCGTAGGTAACTTGAACGTTTGATCTGGCAACACCGGGTGAAGACTGAAGTGTATTGATTACATTCCTATATATATAATGTACTCTGTGATTACATTAGTCTAACGTTAATCGTACGGCGGGCAGCGGTGCCCACGTGGCCAATCGCTTAATAATATTTGTATTATACCAGTAATCGTGTGTTCGTGTGTAACTCTTAAATTTTTTATAAAAATCAGATATGGCAATGGATGGATGGTCTAGAAAAGAAAAGTTATATATATTACAAGGTTTAAATAATCTAGACTTCGATAAAATGGAAATAAAAATACCGACAAGATCTCGTGAAGAAATAAAAAATGCAGTTTTACACATGGTAAATAATTTGGCAGCTGCTCCACGGGTGCAAAGGGTGCCGATATCAAAATTGCAACAAGTTGTGAGTATCACCGACGATCCTAATAAACGACGTTTGAAAAGCCAATTAGTTAGACTGCTCCCTAATTTTAACTATATACCACCAACTATGTCCGTGATGAATATAAATATCAGAGAACTCTTCGAGCAGATAGCTAATGCCATTGAAGGGAAACCTGTAGTTGCTGATGCGGCTACCATGGAAATACTGCATGTAATTATAGAAGAAGTTAATGAACTCTATGGTGGATACATTTCTCCGGAACTCAAAGATTTCATAGCAAGAATCAATTCAAGCGCCATACCCATGCCACCGTCAGCCGCACGAAAAGAGAAACAACGTTCTGATCCTGGAGGCATACACGCACCTGCGACGACTAACATTTCCCTGTTGTACACACAAGCGAATATTAACAATCCACCGATTTACACAACAGCGAATACTAAAATTAATACACCAATGCATATTGATATTCCACCGATGTACCCACCGGCGAATACAAATATTACATCGATGTACTCAACGGCGAATACCAATATCCTATCAATTTACCCACAAGCTAGTATCACTAATACTAACAGTTCACCGTTGTACCCACTGGCGAATACTAACATTCCAACGATGTACTCACAGGCGAATACTAACTTTCAACCGATGTACACACCAGTGAATACTAATATTGCACCGATATACGTATGTAACATTCAACCTGCCATGTGCGAGCGTGAACCTGTGTACGCACCTGTGAACTACAATCTTCTACACCCACCTCCGCAGATCTACTACAATGCCGCTTACCCACCTACAATGGGCAACTACAATACGATGTATTCACCTCCAGTATACAATCTTATAACGCCTACGAATGCCAACTGTGTGCGTGCACCGTGCGTTTATGATACACTCTCTGTCAATACGCAAGGCCTCTTAAAGCCTGTAATGATGCCTGCACATCCTCCACGTGCATCACGCCCTGCTCGTAGTGATGCGTACCATGCTCGATGTAACGGGCAGTACAACCATGCTATGAACAGACATGGGCAATAAGTATCATGTTGTCATGATAATTATTGCCCATGTCTGTTCTCGTGTTTTGTCATAGAACTGCCTCTCAATCGGGAGAGGTAGGTGCTGCATAGATAAGAGCACAGCTCTTTAGAAAGTAAAAGACTGAGAATTTATATAGAAACTTCGAAAACCTGCCAAAATTGCGTCAAGAATTGATGAACGCAAATACAGGTTTAAAACATTGAAACGAAACTTTCTGACTCTGATTGTGATAAAAATAATCATTATTGTATTTAGACAATAGTTTAAGAAGATTTGTGAAACAGATATGAAATGTGAACTGTGCGTACCTACCTACCTTTCGTACCTTATGTCTAATGTTTATTGTAGTTTTATCTTTTTTTTTTTTGTTTTCCACATTATACAATATGTAAAGAAAACCCTGTCCGATCCGTGAAGGTATTGTTAGGAATCGATAACTGATTCTACTAATGCCGACAAAACCGGACTAAAGTTTAAAAAAAAATCCCCCTAAAAAAATCAATATAATTTTGCAAAAAGAGGTAACTTAATACATGTGCGGGAGGACACCCTTTCGCGGGCGACGCGGGGCAAGGTACGCGACGCGTGGTCGAATCGCATAAGCGTACCGTCAAAATGGTGTTGTTACTTTTTTTAAAATTACCAAATTTCGGGGAAGTTGGAATTAATTCGCGGGTAAAAAAGATTATTTTAAAATTGATTAGTATTGTTACTATGATGATTACGTAAAATTTTACATTACATTTGTTCATGTGTTTTCCTAACCTTTATTATCCTTATGGGTCGGACAGGGTGTTCTTTACATATTGTATAATAAATTTTAACTGTGCCCTGTTCGGTAATTCCAGTAATTGTGTAATAAATGTAAAATTTGAATTTCATTTTATTAAATTGTTTGAGTTGCGATCGATATCTATAATATAAATGTAAAATTTAATATAAGTCATCCATTCTATTATAATAATTATGTAGGTATGTACTTAAAATATTTGCACGCCATGAGAAAGAGTGGCTCACGACATGTCTGCCTGTCGTGAGCCACTCTTTCTCAAGATCCTATATGCATGAGTTTTTTTTTTTTTATTCTGTATGTATACACATGTTTGGGCAAATTAATTTTCTTATTCTTATTCGGACAAAGGTTTATCCGGTGTTCTGAACATTTTTTATGTGTGGGTACACACTTGAAAACCTCGACAGCCTCCGTGGCGTAGCGGCAGCGGACGCGGCCGTTGCGCAAAGTGGCGCGGGTTCGATCCCCGCACAGTGCAAATATTTATATGCATGAATATGAATATTTGCACTGGTCTGATCGTGCCTCGGAAAGCACGTTAAACCGTTGGTCCCGGTTGCCATACGAACATCTAGTGGCAGTCGTTAAAGGGTTGTTGGAGCAATCAAAAAAGTCCAACAATTGGTCAGCTGCAACGCTTCGATGTCGCCTTTGGGTTGTGGATGTCAGACGGCAGTCGCTTCACGGAAAATGTCGAAGTTTAGCCATATCAGCAGTTAGACTGGTAAAAGCGGACATCAGACTCCAAAGCTGAAAAAGCTTCGGATGCGACTGGGATAAACGCTGAGATGATGATGGTACACACGTAAAAAAGTTCACACATAAAGCTAGAGAATTCCAGTTTTACTTGACCTTACAATGTTTCTGAAATAAGCAATTTGCTTAATTTAGTTATGTATAGCTTGATATGTACTAGCGGGTAACCCGACTTATATGATTTATCTTTAATCAGTGTCAATGTATGTAGGTATACCGTATACATACATATATTACACATTCGTAATTATAATTCCGAATTCGATATTTGTGTCCCTATAATATTATGATACATAATCCCCTTCTTGTCTCATCTCATAGATAAGTTATAACATTTTACTGACTGGTTATTTTAAACACTTATTTTTTGTCTAATTCCTTAGTAATTAAGTATCGAACTATTATGTATTTCGTACCTAGGTGTAGTTGTTTGAATGTGCTGCGCGGTTGCGTCCAAATAATAAAATTATAATGATCGATTGTACCTAAGGTAAATACTTAATAACTGTAAGGTTTTCTACCGATATAATTATACACTGTATTGACATATTATTATGACTTATATTTCTGATTAAAGGACTTCATATTTATTCAAACCATGTGTTTACTTATACTTATTCTTAGCCTTCACATTTCAGACTCCATTTAGCGATAACTCTTTTTCGATACACCTTTCCCTCCCTCCCCTCGTTGGCTGTTAATATCGTTTGCAAATCTAGACAAGTATCAAGTTGTTGTTAATAAAATGTTGTTGATAAAGTCAACAACACGAGCAACGATGCTGCGCCAGAGTGAGAATGTTCTGAGTCCTTCCACGACCAAACTCCCGACACAACAACATTTGGCGCTTCGTACCAGGCACACATAGTAACACAATTGCTCAGACCCGTCCTCCGTGCGGCTTCACCAGACATCATGCCGGAATACAACGAATCGATTCTTCTGAGGGGTTGGAGATCTAATGTCCTAAAATACAGGCCTTACCTACGCCATGCGATTCTTCAACACAGCTTGAACTGAGGCGTCAGTCAATCTGTAGTATTAAGAGGAGTTAGTTACTTCAAACAGTATACCTAGTTATTAAGGTGAGATTTTTACAGGGTTTACTAGCCATACTAGAATAATGCCGTTGGTAGGTGCTGGTCTTTTGTACTCTACGGTCGGCTGTCCAGGGAGTTAGAGGCGGTCGAAAATTTCACCATTATGGCAACAGTAGACATAAAGGGCCGAGGAGGGTCTTACAACAGTTACTAACCACTCAGTTGATCCATGTGACTCGAGTTACATGAAAAAAATTCGTCGCCGTGCTTCATGTGACTCGAGCTACATTAGCAGTAGTCCAGGAAAATGAGCTCTAATATATTAATAGAAGGTATATTCTGCCCTTTTTGAATGTAATTGGACGGGTCATAGACAATACAATCAACCAAAAAAACTAGAAGCGAAATTTAAGTAATAAAATTCGTTAAAAGTGACATTTCTTAGTGTGGTGTGTTTTGTGGTCAGCATGGACGGGTAAGTAATTTAAAAAAAGTCCTTAATTCATTGATTTTTTAGTATTTCTGTAAGTGTTTAGTATCAAAATAATCTTTTGTTAATGTTTTAATCGATTACGTATATATTTTTGTTCACACTTGGTGATTTTGGTCAAAATATTACACGAAATGGCATTGTGTTATGAATTGGCTGTTATTGCCGCCAGTTTTCTGCTTATTACATTTCGATTAACATTATTTCATACAGAACTAGTGTATCATATCTCACACACACATATCCCTCGCCCCGCAAAAGAGCACACTCGGAGAGCATAGGGGAAAAAAGCAGTGCAGTTCAACTTCTAGTTCTGTCTGCTGTACTTTTGATACTGGCACCGATTCTTTTGTTCATAAACTAAACTAATTTTAGGTAAAGTGCATCTCTTTCTCTCTATTTCATTCAGAAAAGGATAGAAGATAACATTAGTTTAATCCTGGCAAATTAAGATAAGTTTTTTTTTTTCTTTTTTTTTTACATATTATAAACCAGCGCTTGACCGCAATCCTGCCTGATGGTAAGCAGTGACGCAATCGTTGATGGTAAAGCGCACTAGTTTATTAGAGCCTATTCACTCTAGCCTTGAAGACACTCAAATTGTAATGTGACGGAAACACCGTCACATTACAATTTGAGTGCTGAAGACCAACTCGAGTTAGATCAGGGTCACCAATCAGCCTCTTTGCACGTCTCTCCACTGAATCCAAAGTGGCCAGGTGACACTTGGCAGCACCAGCCCAAATGTGGCTGCAGTACTCCACACACGAACGGACCTGTGCTTTGTATAACATTAGAAGCTGCCCAGGTGTGAAGTACTGCCGGACCTTTGCGATAACGCCAAGTTTCCTGGCAGCCACCTTGGCCTTGGACTCAATGAACCGTAAGTAATAAGTACTCCATAGACAGTTTAGACGCGATACCTAATAACATGGCGATCAAAACTACGTCGATTTACCTCAGGCGGGAACTAATTTGACAGGTCTAAACTAACATTTTATTTACCTTTAATTAATGAAATAAGAAGAAAAAGGTGCACGAAACCTTAGTTTAGTTTAGTTTGAGTACAAGGGAATAGCGGCCAATGGCGCCGATTCTGTTGTACACAAACTAAACTAATTTTAAGTTATGTGCATCTTTTTCTTTCCATTTCGTTAAGAAAAGGACAGAAGATAACATTTTAATTTAATCCTGTCAAATTGAGATACTCCATAGACATTTTTTTTGGTTAATTTCTTTCCGTTCGGGCGAACGGAAAAGGCAAAGGCATAGTACGCCATACAGCCTAGTCTTCAGTAATTTTTTCTTCAGTAATTATCTATCCTAACTTATCCTAATTTATCCTAACTTATCCTAGCTTAACTTAACCTAACCTAACTCCTTTCGTTTCCTGCGTTTGGACGATAAGGAGCGGTTTAGCGTAAAGACATGATGCGGCCACTATGCTACAATATTTCACTGTTCTTTTTGAATTATTCACTGAATGCACTTTTTCCTACATAAATCACGCATTTTTATTTAGTAAACGGCACTATAAATAATTTTAAAAGTCCAATGAAAAATGAGCATGACACTCATCTTGACATTCCCGCCAAAACCCCACTCCATAGACAGTTTAGACGCGATTATAAACATGGCGACTAAAATACGTATACTATTAATATAATACTAGTTTACGTCAGGAGCGAACTAATTTGACAGATCTAAACTGACGTTTTATCTTCTGTCCTTTTCTTAACGAAATGGAAAGAAAAAGATGCACATAACTTAAAATTTGTTTAGTTTGTGAACAACAGAATCGGCGCCATTGTCACGCAATAAGCTCTAACAATATGAAATTTTGTGTAAGTATGCGAAATCTTTTCGAAAATGTATTTTCTTTGTACAAATATAAACATTATTCATGGTTTGGTGATAAAGTTTAAAAAAATAATAATTATATTATTTTATTTTTTTATGATTTATAAACTAGCGCTTGACCGCAATCCCGCCTGATGGTAAGCAGTGATGCGATCATTGATGGTAAAGCGCGCTAGTTTATTAAGAGCCTATTCACTCTAGCCTTGAAGACACTCAAATTGTAATGTGACGGAAACACCGTCGCCGGCAAATTGTTCCAGTCCCTCGATGTGCGCGGTGGTGTCAACAACGTAAGGGTGGAAACTCGCCGTATATTAAGGTACAAAAATGGTCAAATTAGTAATGAGGTAATAAATTTCGATGTAAAGATTAACTAGTTACGCCTACAAATAGGTGAAACCGACTTGGTACTACTATTTGAAGGCAGAATGGGTTAGCTACTTTCCTCATATTTTCCCCATAACGAAATAACAATTTGACATCACGGTAGGTGTAGTGGCTGAGCAATCGACTCCTACCCGGTCGTGGGTTCGATTCCCGCACGGAACAAATATTTGTATGGCCTACAGGTAGGTAGTTGTTCCGGCCCTGGTTAGTATGTGTTGTGTGAGTTTAAATATTTGTAAAGGCATCCCCGATATACGATAAATTTCTAGTGAAGGCAAAGTCAAAAAAATAAAAATAGGGTCTATGACTTTATGTGACTCGTGCGAAATATTCATAAATCGATTTTCAATAGTAAATTTTCGAAAAACTACTGAGATGTGAGTAATTTGTATATTTTACCGGCGTAGCGGTCCAGAAAAGCTTTAAAATGGTGCCTCATTTATGTATATTCATAAAGTATGAAGGAAGTTATGACATACCTGCTGATAAAAAAAGGCCCACGTAAGTTTATACATATTATGATGTTTGGTCAAACTTTCAAATTACCTACTTGGTTTAATCTACTCTATTTATTTCTATGGTAATTGTGCCCATACAATAATATGGAACATTACGCAAAACGCGGCGCAGAGGGCACAAGTAAATTTAGTACCTACAGTCTACACAAACCGCACTATTGCAGAAAATCTTATCCTTGTGTACCGAGTTATAAAAGACTGAGGTCTTTTATCAGACCTCAACACTTGATCAATGGCATCTGTGGAATAGATACCACAATTTTGCCAATAACACGTGTAACAAATTATAGAAATTCTTTGAAAATTTTATTTCACAATAATGGCGAATATCGCCAATGACATTTGAAAAAGACGGCCGCGTGAAATGTCTATGAGGGAGGTTTGAGGCAAAGTTATGATGTGGCCACTCCTCATCATCATCCCAGCGTTAATCCCAGTCGCATCCGAAGCCTTTTCAGCTTTGGAGTTTGGGGTCCGCTTTACCAGTCCAACTGCTGATATGGCTAATTTTCCGTGAAGCGACTGCCGTCTGACCTCCACAAACCGAAGGCGACATCGAAGCATTGCAGTCAGACCAATTGTTGGACTTTTGAGGGCTCCAACAACCCGTAACGACTGCCACTAGATGTTCGTATGGCAACCGGGACCAACAGCTTAACGTGCTTTCCGAGGCACGACCAAACCAGTGCAAATATTCATATTCATTTCATGCATACAAATACTTGCACTGTGCAGGGATCGAACCCGCGCCGCCTTGCGCAGCGGCCGCGTCCGCTACTGCTACGCCATGGAGGCTGTCGTGTGTGATGTGGCCACTATGCTGCGATATTTCAATGTTCTTTATGAATTAGTTACTGAATGCTCTTTTTACTACATACTTAAATCACAGGCTTTTATTTAGTAAACGAGACTAAATAATTTTAAAAGTCCAATGAAAAATGCGCGTGACACTCAGTTTTCCCGTCAAAATTCCGTTATAAAAGACATTGGTTAAACAGTCGACATCGACTTCACTTGCCATATACAGGGTGTACCTGACATCGTAACGCAAACTTCGCGAAAAGGCTAGACCGCATGCCACTAATAAAATTATGATAGTCATTTACGTCGTAAAAGTGTCGGCTCGGCATTTGAACGTTGCAAGCGTGCCGCCGTGTGGGTTTGTAGGTATGACGTTGATCCCTTATGTGAATTCTATTAAATTTGCTGATATGTTAGTTTTTCGAGTTTTGTTTTCATTGCGCTTTTTTGTGTAATTAGCGAATTAATTGATTTTTACTTTAAAATCTTATTGGGTTATAAAAGTATAGCAATTATGAACGGTCTAAAGTGAAAAAAAAATACATATATATTTTTTTAAATCATGAAAAAGCCGACGAAAATATCCACCACTGGGGGGTTCAAAATCATGTACTGGATCTATGGTATTCGTTTGTGCGTCGATGTCAGACACACCCTTTATAAAAATAAATTAGAATAGAGTCTTATAAGATAAGTAAATAGGTCTACATATATTAAAATAACTTTGAAAACATCTTGAAGGTACAGTAATGTCATATCTTAGAATTGTTGTCACTCAAAATTGACATGTATATGTTTGCTCGTCTGTCGTGATTTTTTTTGTATCGTAAAATTATATTGTCCGTTCTACAAAGCCATTAACGAAGAGTTGTGGTTATTGTGGATGCCTACTCTTTACTAAGGTTAAAACCCATTCGTCTTGTTGGATTCACCAAAATTATCTTGCGATATATTTTTGGTCTTTGGTCTAACACAAACACAATAAACGTGTATACGTAACTACGATATAAAAGCTACCTAAGTATTTGGAAACGATCTCAGAGAATTTTTGCTAAAACTGTGGTTTGTCTCTGCTGCAGAAATGCTGTCAACTTGTGTTGTTGCGGACCACCGTCGCAGTTAGTACCTACCTACCTACGTAGTACCATATCCACCTACCTAATAGACGGATTTTCCACCGGCAAGAAATACGAACTTCCATCTCCAAACTGTCACCAAATTATAATCATTTAGGTGCGTATTACAGAACGTCACTCAAAACTCAAGCTCCACTTACGTCTCGTTTCAAGCCATTTGATTGGTTGAAACTAGTTTTAAGTAATGCTTAAGCAGAGATCAATGCTTGAGTTTCCTTCTGGAATACGGACCTTAGAGTGATAGTTTTCCTAAATAATTCCCTCGACCTCGAGCACACCTACTTCTAGATGAATCGGTTGAAGCCGTGAGTGTTTGTCAGTTATGAATGAAAGATATTTCAGCTTTTTTCCCATACTTATCTATTTATCTGATCATATTTATCTACTTTTTTGGCTCAAGTTCGGTAACCTTTTGTTTAAGTAAATAATTTTGAAGGAAATTGTTAATATATTGCTGCCTAAGTTCATACATACAGTACATAAGAGGAAGTCTGAAAGTGGCACCGGTAGCTGAAAAGTTGTGTGGAAATCGGTTGTCATGGTACGGGCATGTGTTACGGAGAACTGAGGAGAATGTCGTGAGGAGAGTCATAATTATGAATGTTGATGGCTATAAGAGTAGGGGAAGACCAAAGAAACGATGGATGGAATGTGTGAAGGATGATATGGCTAAGAAGGGGGTGACTGCCGAGATGGCTTCTGATAGGGATGCATGGAAGAAAAAGACATGTTGCGCCGACCCCAAATAAATTGGGATAAGGGCAGGAGAATGATGATGCTGCCTAAGTTCGATAAATGTATCTGTTCAACAATGTAAATAATGAATTGTTGAATGTTGTTAAAATGTCACAATGAAACCCATTGCTGCTGATACCGTGTTAAGCAATTACTTTGCTGTATCAGTCTGGCATAGGAACGTGCGAAGGCGCCTATGGCCCAGAGTGGGCGAATCATGCATCAGGAACAAATTTTTGATGTGGATCGATTACCAATGCTTTATGATTTTTCTTTTTCTGTTTTTAATAATTCGTTAACTGTAGCAGGTTCTTACCTACTTCTTTTTCTGGTTGACTGCGTAAGTGGTTATCTACCATTTAATTAACTTTTAAGATCAACATCTTTGACTCATTTGAAACAAGGGCTTACAAAGTACTCCTAACTAAGTGAAATGTATACATTAATTACCTACCGATACTTAAACTTGACTTTCCTTCGCAAAATGCTCGCGAACGTTCACTAAATAACCTATCTTCCTGCTGTAATAATAAACAATTAATGCTGAACACAGTGACATGTTAACAGATGACTTCTTAAGAGACGGAAACATTATTCGAGGAGATCGAATTGACAATCCGATAGAAAAGTATTTGGACCTCCCACTACCTGATGACAAAATTCTGGCAACATATGTCTGGGTCGATGGTTCTGGAGAGCATTTGCGTTACAAAGATCGCACTTTGGACTTCATTCCTAAAACGCCTAAAGGTATAAGTATTTCATTTTATGCAGGTAGACACGCCAGCTGTATATCAAAGTACTACAATTTATCAAATAGCTTTTATTGATTTTCAACTTTATCACTAAAGCTTTAAGTTTCAAGGCTGACTGTTCCCGGTAACTTGACCTGCTGGCGTCTGTACACTCATTTTATAATTCCTAGTAGAAGGTGATTCCACATTTAACAAAAATCACCTTCAAGAATACTTAGACATAAATTAAAGTTAAAAAGGGTGAAAGTCATACTAGAAGCTTTATTTTCTGAGTGAACCATCATGTTGTAGGGAAATAAGTAGATTTATTATTCATTCAAATGATGGAACCCTTCCTTTGATTGCATGCTCAGACATGCGACAGTCCGGTTTGATTGAATAGGCTATTTGACAGTATTCAATTATTTGTGATTTTTTGCTTTAATTGCATAAAATGAGGGTTCTTTATATCATTTACAAGAGTTTTAATAAAAAATAATAACAATTATTATATCCAAAACACAAAAATATGTTTGGCTTTTTGTTTCTCGCGCCACACATTGTGAAACGATCCGGATTGGCTAATGTCGCGATGACGTCATACGCTTGTTTCCGGCAAACTTATAAACTGTTTTTCGGGGGTTTTTATCGATTTATTTGTACAACCCAGTACAGTACACCACTTGTAAACCATTTTATTAGATAACAACAGCAAATAATAATTAAAAACAAACACCACTGAGAACCGAAAACCGCTTGTGACGTCATTTACCAGGCGCAACGCCATATTGCTGATTATATCCTTTTCGCGGCTTATTTGAATTTTGAATTTTTATTTGCATATTTCTTACGAAATACGTATTTAAAATTAAAAAAAATACTTTGGATGAACTTCTTAACCGCAACCAAGTAATTCAAGATAAAAATTATAAATCTGTCAAATAGCCTATTTCGGATTGATACAGCATCAGGCACGGCCGACTCGAGGGTTATTTAGTGCAGGTATATATTTATACGTCGATGGCGAGACAGAGGGGTGCACTAAATGCACCGGGCCCTAGGTTTAAAAGGGGGTTGAAATCCATATTGATTTGTTATGATTAAAGTCATATTCAGACCTATTTGAGTTGATTAAATATTTAGCAAAATTTACAGATGCGTTACAAGAGTAAGTACCTAATATTTATAATGTATTAGGTACTCTCATAATGCATCTGTCATCTCGTAATGAGCGTCTCTGTTTATTCAATAATATTATCTAGTTTTTAAAATATGCACTCAGCACGTCTTTAGGCTCTATGTGAGATAAACAAGTGTACTATTTCATAGCTTGAACTTTGCCTTCATGCTATGTAATAATATACTGACTTGTCTTTCACATTCAATACGTAATCTGAACTATCACAATGTTTAAGACCGACTTTCTGGGAGAAAAATAACTCGACCCGTTTACATTTGGGTAGAGTTACAAAACAGCAAGCAATTGTCTTCTGGAAATGTGACACAATATTGAATTCGATTTGATAATGTCTCACACTAACAAGGAACTTATAAGCTCGATATTTATTTTTGTGAGGTTTAAATTCAAACTATTCACATATGGTATTCGACATTATTTCTCATGCAATGTGATGTGAAAGAAAAGGTCTATGCCAACCTTTCTAAAATGAACCTACAAAGATCATGCAAAGAATGCAAAACTTGTCAAACATGGTCGTTTCTGTCATAAAAAAATTACTCTGTAAGTAGGTACTTAGTAAAATCAAAAAAAGAGGAAATACCTCTTACCCACTCAAATGTACAAAAATCCTTGGGGTTATTTTTGTATCAATGCTCTTAGTGGACCCAGCAAATAAATAGTATAAAAAATTAAACCTTTAAGAGTCTTAATTTTTGTGAAAGGACGTTTATATTCATCGGAAAAAAATCTGCAATGTTCTCCAATTTTTATTTCCTTAATCCAATTGATGCGCTGACGAATAAACAGCATTTCATTTTATTTTAACTCTGGAAAAATAAAATGTGTTCATACTGTAAAAAAATCTTGCCAAAAGTGTGTCGGGCCAAGTTCTGTGTAGAATTCCGTATTTTCTCGTCCGTCACAATAAGTCTGGGCACTTAAAAGTTAAACAACTGGACTATTATATATATAATTACATGTATATATACCAGTTGACATAATTCCCACAAAGGACGCGATAACGAAAAGAAGAGTTATAGATTCAAACTCCACATGGAAAGTGCGAAACATGTTAATATTTGAGTCTACTACTAAAGTAGTGGGGAGAAGTTGTAACATTTAGTGATAACCAGGCAAAGTAACTTTAAGTTTCTACGGCTAAATATATCGTAATTCCAGTGCGAGATCGTCACTTTAGCGAAAATACAATTTTTCAGACGAAGCATAATTAATAATTATTTAAAACTTGTGACATTTCAATGTTTAATGATACTTCAAGATTTATCATTACAATCTGACGTATTCTTTGCGTACTACGAGTGTAACGTTGTTACACTAAGTAAAGGATTGCTTCAAGTTTTTGCTACACGGACGGTCTCGCTCTGGGACCCGGGGGTGCAATATAACGCATGCCATTGTCTGCATTGTTAGCTTCGGATACGAATGTGATTAACGCTGAGATGATGATAATAATGAGATACTTATGGTTCAAAAGTTACAGAGTTAAGTAAATACTTATCCAACAAAAAGAACCTTTCCCCCCCTTTACGTGTAGAGGACTCCCTTAATAAAATATCTTTTTACATTGTTTTACTTACCACTTTGTTGGCGTGATTAATATATAGCATCATCATCATCATCCCAGCGTTAATCCCAGTCGCATCCGAAGCCTTTTCAGCTTTGGAGTCTGGGGTCCGCTTTACCAGTCCAACTGCTGATATGGCTAAACTTCGACATTTTCCGTGAAGCGACTGCCGTCTGACCTCCACAACCCGAAGGCGACATCGAAGCATTGCAGTGAGGGCTCCAACAAACCGTAACGACTGCCACTAGATGTTCGTATGGCAACCGGGACCAACGGCTTAACGTGCTTTCCGAGGCACGACCAGACCAGAGCAAATATTCATATTCATGCATACAAATACTTGCACTGTGCGGGGATCGAACCCGCGCCACCTTGCGCAGTGGCCGCGTCCGCTACCGCTACGCCACGGAGGCTGCTGTGCTGTTTGAGGCGTGATTAATATACATATTGGTAACAAATTACAGCTCTCCAATGCTAACAGTTACTGAGATTTATCCGCCGACCGACGCGGCGACGGACAGAAAGACTTGGCGAAACTATGATTCCTATTTTTCTGCGAAACCCTAAAAACGAGGGCTTACAATATTCATACGGTTCAGAAAAAGCCAATGTGGATATCCACCGCGCAACCAACAAAAAGAAGGGGCCTCTAACGTCCCCCAATGTGTTTGATCGGCACCCTGTTGTGGTGTATACCTACAGGCATACAAAAATGATTCATACACTGTTTAGTAATATCTAGGATTTAGTAATATCCGTGCAGGTTGATACTTTTAACGATAATCATATTGGCAATCATTTAAACTACCTATGTACTTATTTAGGGAGCCGAGTCCGTGTCGTGAATACTCGTGAACGTACCGTAAAACCAACCTAAAGTGTCTGCGTAAAGTATAAGTGCTTGGCTAGACTGCACATGCGGCCGCGGGGCGGGCGCGGTGCGTCGTACTCAAACATATGAAACTTAATACAAGCGTCCGTAGTGACCACGAGGGCGCGGCGAGCGGCGCGGGCGACTTAATGCGTAGAGCACGCGTGCAAGTCAAACCATAGTTCGTTCATGAAAGTGTCCGCAGTGAGTACGCGGGCGGCAAGCGAGAAACCGCGTGGTGAGCGGGGATCTCAAAACATTCCGTACTGACCGCGCGTGTCGGCACCGCTCTTGACTGCGGACAGACAAATCGCGCGCGTCACCTCCCCCGCGCCGCCTTTTCAGTCTGGCCAAGCACTAACATAAAAGCACAATTTGCTGACACTTCCTAATACCTAATCTTAGTGATAGTAAGTGTATCACTGCACTACAAAAACAATGTTTTTCTTTGGATCAGGTTTAAACCACTGGACCAGATACTGAAATAAGAAACTAGCAGATAAAGAAATGCAGCTCTTATAACGAAAATAACTACGTAGGTAGTTCGGTGTTAAATTGTCATTTTAGTATTAGCTGTTAGGAACTTTGTCTTAATTGAAATAAAGTTCGAAATAAAAACACTGGACCAAAAATTTATAATAAGTAGAATTAAAGTAAAATGTAGGTTTCTAATAAGAGTGTAGCCGTCTTATTATAAAACGTAATCTGACTTTAATTCCAGCTTTAACTTTTGAGTCAGTATTTGAATTTCGAACTTTATTTAGATCTAGGAAAGTCTTTAATACTAATGTGGCATCTTAGTATCGAACTAAGGTGTCATCTATAGTAATACCTACCTATTTAAAACCTTTATTTATATCTAGGAAGGTCCTTAATACTAATGTGGCATCTTAGTAGCGAACTAAGGTGTCATCTATAGTAATACCTACCTATTTAAAGCCTTTATTTATATCTAGGAAGGTCCTTAATACTAATGTGGCATCTTAGTAGCGAACTAAGGTGTCATCTATACTAATACCTACCTATTTAAAGCCTTTATTACCCGACTACGGCAAAGCAAAAGGGAGGGTTATGATTTTGATAGGCTACATAGCCTATACAGATGCACATACATACATATGTATGTATGTATGTTCATCTGTTCCCTCATAACTTCTAAACTACTTATCAGAATTCGACAAACGACATATCATTAGAAGCGTCTTAATTGTCCCCTGGTTATAGGCTATATGAGGTTTCACAAAATCTAATGTGGCCTCTGGCGGACAAAACATACAGAGTAGTTAAAAAAATATGTAGAATCTTTGACTTTACTGTATTCATGGGCTGGTTGCATAATTATAATTCACATCTTTTCGTTTATAGCTTCTTTACTATTATCAGAATAAGACCACTGCAGTACCATTAGAAGGGCCTTGATATTCTGTTAGTTATGAGCTATAAAGCTTGTCACCAAATTTAGTATTGCGCCCTCTAGCGGACAAAAAGTTCTATGTTAATATAAAATTAAAATAAATATACTATGTTTGGTATCAACTGAAAGAGCTTCACGAGTACTTTATGCTTGTACATAATTACAAGAATGCTTTAATGATGTTAAATATGAGCGATAAGAGTAAAGCGCGGATCACTGGAACTGTGAATCGCTTTATGCAATGTAGAGCAGTGTGAACGTTAATAGAATATGTAATGCACTAATGAGAACGACATAAGCTGGGAGTAACTCTGTGAAGGCGGAAACAGTTTGTTAACTGGCTAAAACTCCCATATAAATGTCCTCTGCACTATATGCCTTCGGGGTTATGTTGTGCGTGTAGATGTAATATGTCAAGTACCTACTTTTAAGATCATCAATTTAACTTTTATTAATATTATGCGCCACAAATACCTACACTTTAACACCAAAATAGTACAAATAATAAAAAGTAAAAAAAAAACTAAAACCCAACTACGACAAAAAACGACGCTGAAAAAGTATAAAACAAGATTTTCAGAATACTGAACTGAACAAAGTTGCTAATGTAGTTGCAAGTAAATGGACACAGTAGACTCTACCAAGATGCCTTCGTTATAAATTGACAATAATGTCATACGGTAGGTAGGTATATGTAACGTGTGACTACGCCTTTCCAAACATGAAAATTTATCTCTACACTAGCTTTCCGCCCGCGGCTTCGCCTGCGTGGAGTTCGGTTATATCGCGCTTTCTAGATTTCCCTCGGGAACATCATATTTTTCCGGGATAAAAGGTAGCCTATGTTCTTCCTCAGGGTCCAAAGATTGTCTGTGCCAAATTTCATCAAAATCGGTTGAAAGGTTTAAGCGGGAAAGCGTAACAGACAGACAGACAGACAGACAGACAGACAGACAGACAGACCGACAGACAGACAGACAGAGTTACTTTCGCATTTATAATATTAGTATGGATAGTGAATATTGTATATTATATATATATACATAGATAGTAGCTTGACCTGCTATCCTGTCGTCCGTACATATTATTATTACATAAATTCCTCAGTGTGTACCTACCTACTTATTGTGTAACGAAGCTTGACGAACTAGAATTTTTAGAACAATCTTCTTACATTTCAATTACTCACCTTGCAGATAAGCTTACTCGCAACATAGACGCTTTGAATAATAAATTAATGGAAACGACGCTCTGGAATATGACACATTCGCAATCTGAAAAATATATGCCGCCTTATAACTATTTCCCTAGAAACCTAGAAGACATGTACAGAATGGAATGTAGATTACGAACTAAGAGGAACGTGAACTGTTTTGATGAAAATATAAAAGGTTTGTTTATACTTACTTACACCAAAATACTTAAACTCAACAGTGAAAGTAAATAATAAATTATAGTAATCTAGCGCTTTATTAAAAACCAGAAAATATGGTGAATACATTTTGTTTAACAAACTCAGACCGATCGACAAGACTTCGGTAAATGGAGGAGGTTCTAAATACGATAAACTCTTTTTTTTGAGCGCGGGATTTGGTAATTATTTTTTATTTGAGAGCTAACCTTGTGGTTCTTATTCACTATGGTCCAGTTCTGACAATGGTATCCATGATAAAACCGTATAAGTTTTAAATTTACGGAGATGTGGTCGCTAACAATGGGACTTAAAAGAAAGCACAAGGTCAGTCAAAGGGCAATGCTTGGGGTTTCACTGCGTGATCAAATCAGAAATGAGGAGATCCACAGAAGAACGAGTAACTAACATAGTCCGAAGAATTGCATAATTATTAAGGGACGAAGAAGAAGTAAGAACTACACTTAAGTGACAGAGGCCTGGGCACATTGGCAATAGGACCAATGCCCGATGGGGCCAACGGTTCTCGAGTGCCGACCATGCACCGGAAGACACAGGGTGGGTAGGCCCCGACAAGGCGGACCGACGACCTGGTGAAGGTCGCGGGATACCGCTGGATGCGGGAGGCGGAGGACCGGTCATCGTGGAGATCTTTGGGGAGACCTATGTCCAGCAGTGGACGTCTTTCGGCTGAAATGATGATGATGACGTATATGAGCGACAAATGGACGAGTAATTCAATATCTCGTCGACCGATTTCAATAATTCACTTGTGAATTACTGTAACTAGTTACTTGCTTACTTTCATTTCAATGCCATAGATATTTTATAACTTTCAGTTCATTCGTTGGGTTTTTAAACCAAAATTTGTTCACAGCTCACCATCTGTCTAGCCCTTTTCCAACTATGTCGGGGTCAGGGTCCAGTCTGACTGAATGCAATACCAATGCTTTTCACAACTAAAAACTTCTTTTTATTTGAATAATCTTTTTTATCATTATAGCGTTGTCTTCTGATTGAATCACTCAGAGATTTGTAGTTTCAATTGTATGTTTTTTTTTTCACTTAATTCCTTCTAATATTTACACCGAGGTTTAATTTTTTTTTATATATATTTTTATATGAAAAACTGAAAAAATCTTAGATTTTGTGACAATTTACAAAGAATTTCACTGCTGACCATACTTAGCCCACCTATATTTTGTGTTTATATTTCATTTCTGTCCAGTAAATTCATGTATCCACGAAATACCTACCATAGTTTTTTTTTTTTTTTTTACATTGCATTCATTGTATCTTTGTATTGGATGCAAATTAAATACCCCAATATGTCAATTATCTTCTATTAAGTGTATATAAAATTCTCCAGTCACATGTTTGTCCTCGAACTGCTCCCAAAGGGCTGGACGGATTTTAATGAAATTTTGTAGGTATACATATAGGTATGTATATTCGTTGGCATGAGAATAGGTTTTATCTATTTTTATATTTATACTACTGACGCGGGTGAAACCGCGGGGCACAAGTAGTTATTATAATAATCCCACAGATTATGTGACTTACCTATTTTACAAAGCAACAATTAACACTATTTTATCCCTTTTCTATTAACTCTTCGTATTGATAAGTGTCTCCACGCGTGATACAATGGCTTCTATATTTCTATCTGCAATTTCTAAGATCCTACCTCGTTGAATTTTGTTCCGTAATTACGGCGGAATTCAACCGGTTACTCATGACCATTAACTTTATAACAGACCTTCCGATATGTTCCTTCGATGGCTTCGGTACTCAACAGGCAAAACACAATGATGCGGATCTGTTTTTAAAACCTCGTGCGATATACAGAAACCCTTTCAGGCATGGTAATCACATTCTCGTCATGTGTGACACGTACGATAAGAACATGGAACCTACACGTAAGTTTAACTGTTAACTAATAAGTGAGTATAGTTTACTCACATGCCAGTAATAGTATCTATACTAAATGTATATACTTACAGAGGATCCAATTGAATTAGCTACCGAAACTCGTAATTTTTTTGTGAATTAATCCCTCAAAACCTCATTAAAATTTCCTTTTGAAACGCAGTTAGTAGACAGTTATAATAAGAACATATCACTTTTAAAATTCTAATCATCATCATCATCCCGGCGTTAATCCCAGTCGCATCCGAAGCTTTTTCAGCTTTGGAGTCTGGGGTCCGCTTTACCAGTCCAACTGCTGGTATGGCTAAACTTCGACATTATCCGTGAAACTTTTAAAATTCTAATATTTATGTATAAACTACAACACGCAATACGGTAAAACCATAGAATAAAGAAGGGAAGTAGGTTATCTGCGACCCAATCCGCGATTTAATTGCCTACTGTCTTAGGGTTGACGACTGTCCGCGCTTCGTCGGTTACGGTTGTCGCCCAAACCGCTAACAAATATTTATAGACTAAGAGCTTATGTTTAAATTATTTGCTTAGTATTTAGTTTACATATACTAGTCAGTTTTTTTTTTTGTAATTTTTATTTTTAGTTTTGTACACATAAAGAACCATATTTATTTTTATTTTTAATTAATACAAATATAAATAATACAAACATAACATCTATTGAATCACACATTTAATACAAAATTACAAATTAGCTACAGAAAAATACCTACTTTCTTCGGTTTCGACTATTACGAAACGCGTTGTTATTAAACTTTAATGTGTAATATATCCGTATCCTTGTAAATAACTTTTAGAAATATAATTTGAAAAATATAAGTCTTTTATTTGTTCATAAATAGACATACCAACTTTGCAGTTTATGTGATCATTTTTTAAAAGCTAATAATGTGCCGAAAAGCCGTGACGCGCGAACCTCGTTCCTTGCTAGCCGCGACTAGCGCAGTCATAGGCACTCTAATATTGTGTTTAGGTGTGCGTGCGGCGACGCATAGATACTATGGCGCAAACATACAAGCCGCGCGCGGTCCGTTTGTATGAAGATAACGTACTTCCCTCTCTTTATTCTATGGTAAAACAAACGGAAACGGATTTAAGTAGCTCATCGTTAAGTTAAAGTTCGTTGACCTTCAAAATTACATCAAATCTTATTTTTACATATCATAAACTAGTGCTTGGCCGCCATCTCGCCTGATGGTAAGCAGTGATGCAATTGTTAATGGTCTATCCACTCTAGCCTTGAACACACTTTGTAGTCACATGGGAACACCGCCGCTGGCAAATTGTTCCAGTTCCTCGATTAAGACGAGGCGAAACGCTTCATCCCAATCGTAGTGGTGTCAACAACGTAACGGTGAATACTTGCCTTAGGACGGATCGTCCCATGAAGGAACAGAGATGGGAGAATTTAGTCATGCAATTCCCGTGCACTCTCTCCAATATGCATCCAATATAACACCCACAGGCTGGCTACTCTTCGCCAGGCTTTGGAATCCGTTTTGAAGCAAATGTGGGTCTCCAATTAGCCTCTCCGCACGCCTCTTCTCTGAATCCAAACTTGCCAGATGGCATTTTGCAGCACCAGCCCAAATGTGGCTGCAGTAGGTACTTGACACACGAACGGACGTGTGCTTTGTATAACAATAGAAGTTGTCCTGGTGTGAAATACCGCCGGACCTTTGCAATAAGACCAAGTTCAAATTCACACAATCACATTTGCAGAGTTTCGTTACTTAAATTTTTACAGCACCGTTTCAGCATTTGAATAGATCTCTATTGGCATGTTGAAACACGACAATCAATCCCCTTAGATGGACTAATTTATCTCAAAATTAAAAAAATAATGTGATTTGCAGTTGTGATGATAAGCTTTTATAAGTTCGCTTGTGTTAAAGTGAATCCTCCTCCCGTCTTATTTAGTTTTGCCTTCAGAGTATGCGTCTACGCGGAAAATTGACCGTAACGGAAAAACTGTAAACTGAAGACTGTAAAGTACGGAGAATGACAGTTTTGTACCCCTCCTCACCACATTTACATTTGTTTGACGCGGAAATACAGGTCGTCTCACTCACTATAAGGTTGAGCAAGCGCAGTTAAAACAAAGTAACATTAGATAATTATTACTTACACAGGAACCAACCACCGTTTATTACTTACACAGGAACCAACCACCGTGTAAAGTGTCTAGACGCTTACAGGAAATGTCAGGAAGACGAGCCGTGGTTTGGCATCGAGCAAGAATACTTTTTCCTAAACACGTCTGATTCGAGGCCTTTCGGATGGCCCAAGGGCGGCTTTCCCCAGAGAGCAGACTATTACTATTGCGGTGTTGGTGCTGGTAAGATGTTCGCCAGGGATATTGTGAATGCACACTACAGGTATTCCTCCACTCTGCGAAAGGTACGTGTGGTACTGCAATGGTAGTACGTACTATCATTTCTGCACCATATTATTTAATTTAACACTTTCATTTGATAGTTACTGTCATTTCTAATGAGCGATAAAAAATTAACATTAAAAGGCAAAACGAATAATCACATCGCGAGATCTTTACCCGTAGGAAAATAGGCCAAGTGATCTCTGAACAGCGGAGTAATTGCGTTCATTCGTTTTAACAGTTCCACATTATTACGTTATTTATTTAGACAGTACTAATGCTTCATCGATACGAACAGTTATTGTGATACTGCATTAGGTATATTATAATTATGCTTCAAAATGACCAGCACCCTAATTGCGTAAAGCACTCATCATCATCCCAGCGTTAATCCCAGTCGCATCCGAAGCCTTTTCAGCTTTGGAGTCCTGGGTCCGCTTTACCAGTCCAACTGCTGATATGGCTAAACTTCGACATTTTCCGTGAAACGACTGCCGTCTGACCTCCACAACCCGAAGGCGACATCGAAGCATTGCTGTTAGCCCAATTGTTGGACTTTTGAGGGCTCCAACAACCCGTAACGACTGCCACTAGATGTTCGTATGGCAACCGGGACCAACGGCTTAACGTGCTTTCCGAGTGCGTAAAGCACTATTACTATAAATTAAATAATTTTGAAGCATATTGCTAGTCTTTTGCTCCTTAAGTTTGAAAAATGTATCTGCTCAATATCGTAGACAACGCAATGAATGTTGTTGAACTGTCAGAATGAAATCCATTGCTACTGATCGTGTGTTACGCAATTACCCTGCAGGTTGAGATCGATGGCGTTACGGATTGAAAACTTAAAGAGGGCTGTTGAACTGTGAAAATGAAACCCTTTGCTTATGGTGTGTTACCTACACAATTACCCCGCAGCTCGGAGCTCGAAAAACATTGATACCTAACAATGTACCTACAGATGCTGTCTATTTGCTGGAATTCCTATTTATGGTACGAATGCCGAAATTGGGCCAAGCCAGTGGGAATTCCAAGTTGGTCCATCTGTTGGGGTACATGCTGGTGATGATCTCTGGATGGCTCGTTTTATCTTGGATCTGCTTGCCGCGGAGTGCGGAGTTCAGGTCCAGCTGGATCCTAAACCATTCACAGACTGGGAGGGTTCTGGTGCCCATATCAATTTTTCTACCAAACAAATGCGCGCAGAAAATGGTATTGAGTAAGTATTGTAATTGGTCCGATCGATATAACATTACTTCAAACGGGAATACAGAGTTCAATCATTCTGTTTTAGGAAAAAATTACGTCAGGTGCAGACTAACTAACGTTTATCTTCTGTCCTTTTCAAATGAAATACCTACTTAGAAAGAAAAAGATTGAGACACCTTCTTTTGATCTACCTTGAGACACCTTCGATCTTTATATTCGCTGTATGATTATGAAACGAATCGAGATGATGAATGGCGTGTTAGTGAAGACCTAAGTCCATTAGTAGACTGCTGAATGATGATGAAACCCGAATTTATTTGGCAAAGTACTAATTCTACCTCTGAAATTCGATCTGACTAGATAATTCTAAGTAAGTACCTAAATAATTGCAGAGAAATCGAGAAGGCTATTCACAAACTGAAAGGAGTTCATGCTGAACACATCAAGGCTTACGATGCACACGGAGGAAAGGATAATGCGAGACGTTTGACTGGTTATAATTCTACGGAATATTTTTCTAACTTTAGTGCTGGTAAGTGATTTCCCTAATAATATTAATGAGCTCTTCACCTGATGCACAAAATAAGTAGGAACTTAGGTAGGTATTTTTAAAAGTAAACGGCTCGCTCCCGCCGGGACTATCTACGTTACTGGTTATAGCATTCTTCTGCCTAATTATGAATATTTATGTATAAATATTGCTGTATCCAAATACACAAGACACAAGACAGCCTCCGTGGCGTAGCGGTAGCGAACGCGGCCGTTGCGCAAGGAGGCGCGGGTTCGATCCCCGCACAGTGCAAATATTTGTATGCATGAATAATTATGAATATTTGCACTGGTCGTGCCTCGGAAAGCACGTTAAGCCGTTGGACCCGGTTGCCATACGAACATCTAGTGGCAGTCGTCACGGGTTGTAGAAGCCCTCAAAAGTCTAACAATTGGTCTAACTGCAGTGCTTAGATATCGCCTTCGGGTTGTGGAGGTAGACAGCAGTCGCTTCACGAAAAATATTGAAGTTTAGCCAAAATCAGCAGTTAGACTAATAAAGCGGACCCTAGACTCCAAAGCTACGGATGCGACTGAGATTAACGCTGATATGATGATGATGATGATTGCTGTATCCAAATCTTTTTACTGTATAGTCGTTTTTAACGCATGAATGTCGTCGCCAACCGACACATCCCAGCAAAATATGGCAAGACGACTTAGATATTCTAGATCTCAACCTGGTCATTTTGAAGCATAATTATAATATATTGCTAATCCATTACACCACAAGTTTAGCCAAAATCAGCAGTTAGACTAGTAAAGCGGACCCCAGACTCCAAAGCTACGGATGCGACTGGGATTAACGCGGAGATGATGATGATGATGATTGCTGTATCCAAATCTTTTTACTGTATAGTCGTTTTTAACGCATGAATGTCGTCGCCAACCGACACATCCCAGCAAAATATGGCGAGACGACTTAGATATTCTAGATCTCAACCTGGTCATTTTGAAGCATAATTATAATATATTGCTAATCCATTACACTACATGCTCGAAAAATGTGTTTGCTCAATAAAGTAGGTAAACAACGCAGTGAATGCTGTTGAAATTTCAAAATGAAACCGATTGCTATGGATAGTGTGTTGTTATATATATAATTACCCTGCATAAAGGTAATCTGAATCGTAAAGGTAATCGTGGTGGCCTAGTGGTTAAAACACCAGCCTCTCAAGTATGAGTGTGTGGGCTCGATTTCAGGTCAGGCAAGTACCTACCAATGTAACTTTTCTAAAGTTATATGTACTTTCTAAGGATATCTTGGACACCAACGACTGATTACAAGGTGAAAGAAAACATCTTGAGGAGACCTGGACTTCGTCTGAAATCGCCAACCCGCATTGAGCAAGCGTGGTGATTACTCTCAATCCTTCTCTGCATGAGAGGAGACCTGTGCCCAGCTGTGGGACGATAAAAAGGTTGATGATGATGATGATGATGATGATATAGGTAAACGAAGCAAAATTATCAAAAAAAAAATTGCCGACGGCGTACCTATCTACTGTAGTTTCTGCCAGGTATGGCAGACTTGTTCATGCATGTGTGTAAATTTGTTGATAGGTGTTGCGGAACGTTACAACAGTATCAGGATACCGCGATTAGTTGCCGAAGCCAAGAAAGGATTCGTAGAGGATCGACGGCCAGCCTCCAATTGTGACCCCTACAAGGCAATAGACATTTTGATGCGTACGTGCATACTCAACGAATACTGATGAAATACCTACTTCAGTTCAGAATCTCAGATAGATATAATTAGCAATTTTAGAACAAACTTCAAAATTCAGGTTGACCACAATTATTTAGGGTCTTGTTATTATAAAAAAGTCACACAAAAACCAAGTTAGACGGGATGCTAGAGTTGATGGTAAACATGGGCGTACCCTGGTGTGACAGGCGGAGGCAGTTACCCCCTCGAGAACGAGGACTTCTTATCTCAAACTTTTAAATAAACGATTTAAATGCCTAAAACCGAGGGTGACTATAGCGCATAAAGGTTGACACTAAAAATTTGACTTGCCCCCCGCTAGGCCTGACTTCCTTCCTCTAGGCCTGACTTGTCCCATGTGGCTATTACCTACTACTTCTAATTTTGTCTCTGAAATAATAATATTTTTCAATATTTAATAAACCTTCGTCTAATAAAGGCAAATTGTGTTTTTTTATTTGTAGAAAATCCTATTCATAAAGGAACCTTTCTGGCGCCGGTTTTTTAACCGACTTCAAAAAGGAGGTTACTCAATTCGACCGTATATATGCTTTTTTTATGTTGTTCGTTGCTAACTTCGTCGTTTATGAACCCATATTGATAATTCTTTTTTTGTTGGAAAGAAGACATTCCCAAGGTGGTCCCATGATAAAGCCTTGCGTTTGTGCTTGATTAATTTGTATTGATAAGAACTTTACACCTAGTAGGGTTGTGGCTGTCATTAGGGCTCTGATGATGAAAACAAAGGCCAGTTCAGGGAACTCTTCAACGGTTTACAGTAGCTACTTTGTGTTTGGACTTAATTCATGTATATTCATAAGAACTTTGCACCTATATGGGTTAAAATGATGGTCTGCAGTAAATTTGATGATGAAGATCATAGGCAGTCGAGGGAATTCCTTAAAAATTTACAACACTGAAGTTTACTAAAGGACAACCACTACCTACTCGTCACGCTAATGCAACAATGAATTAAGACTGAATTTAAGTTGCATATTCGCGTCATTTCTAGCATTGCTCAGTTTGATTTCATATTAGGAATTTTATAGAAATCGGTTCAGTGGTTTCGTTTATGAAGCAAAATTATGGGTAAAAATTAAATTACTTACGTCGTTTGTTTACAGTACTTTTCACAACTAAAAAGTGTAAAATAAAAACTTTTTTACAAAAAACAAAAAAACACCCACCATCCAAAAAACACTACAAAGAGAAAAATAACTAATTTCGGAAGTCGGTGTCAAAAACGAATATACAAAAACCAAAGACACCGACTTCCGAAATTAGTTATTTTTCTCTTTGTAGTGTATTTTGGAAGTCGGTTGTTTTTTTTTTTTTTGTTTTAGTCAGAATTAAAGAGACTTTGTGGGTAGAGGATACATATCTATACTAATATATAAAGCTGAAGAGTTTGTTTGTTTATTCGTATGTGCGCGCTAATCTCAGGAACTACTGGTCCGATTTGAAAAATTCTTTTTGCGTCGGATGGCCTATAAATCTAGGAAGGCTTTAGGCTATATAACATCCCGCTATGACCAGTAGGAGCAGAGCAGTAATAAAAAATGTTGCGAAAACGGGGACTAACGCAGACGTACATATTGTTTCCATTATTTTAACAGGCGCTTATTTTATATCAACTCAGCTCTTTTTAATTTTTTTCGGAGCGGGACTAACAGCGCACTCAGTTACCATTGAACTTAGCTCATGAGGAAATGCAATATTAGTAAAAGCAGTGAGCGCGGAAGAATGTTACAGCAGTGCAAGTTGTTAGTTTGGGATGAATGTGATGATATTCCACAAAAGGGCAATTGAAGCAGTAAATCACACAATGGGGGACATCAAAGGCAACCAAGATATCATGGGAGGGACGGTGGTACCTTTAGCTAGTGTCTTTAGGCAGACCCTTCCGGTGATTAGGTACTAGGGGTATGCCGCCGGCAGATGAAATAAATGCCTCTTAGAAAGCATCTGCATTATGGGTTCGCGTGAAAAAGTATTGTCTCACCACGAATATGCGAGGGCAACTTCATCACGATTCTCAATATATGTAATGAGAAATGAAATGAAAAGAGAATGTAGGTATGTGAATTCCGGGTATGTGCAATATGCAGCTACTCTTTTAAAAATCGGAGTAGATCGCATGCCAACTGACAGTAACGGCATGATTAGAGTGAGTCGTGAGTTCTGTCAAGTTGTGGATAGCTCAGATGACCTATTAAATAATTCTATCCGGATCTTCAAACAAGTATGGCCAACCGAGAATGTCTATGCGAAAGGGCGATTTTGGCGCTGACTGATGAAATTGTAAAATAAATGAACAAATCATGTTCAGGGAAATGTTATCGAATACCTCTCAGTGGACAATATTACGGACACTGAAGAAGTTACATCATACACTCCAACTCTTTAGAATGAACAGGAGTGCCATCCCATAAGTTGATACTAAAGTTGGTGTTCCAGTCCTATTAATGAGGAATCTTGACGCTCCAAAGCTGTGTAATGGTAATCGGTTACAAATAACACATTTGGGTCACAACATTGTAAAGGCTACAATCATGGCTGGAATGGCAAAATGACAAAATGTCTTGATTCCCCGTATTCCCATCACCCCGACAGATTTGCCATTTCAATTTAAAAGAGTGCAGTTCCTTCTGAAAGCAGCATTTGCTATAACAATAACAAAGCCGACAGACGCTTAAAGTTGCCGGAGTTCATTTAGAAACAACATGTTTTTCTCATGGGCAATTCTATGGTGTGCGTTCGCGCAGCGGAATGTTGTTGAATTTAAAGATTTTAAATATGCAGATATTTAGTGTATGACGTCGTGTAATTGTGTATGGTAAAAAAAAATTTGTGCATGCAGCCATTGTGGAGAAATTCACCAAAAACTGATTCCGCTGGGCGAACGTTGTCCTGGCGGAACTTTTTTTAATCCATTGACTTTAGAAAAAAGAGATGTGTCCAAAAATTAGTGTGCATTTGTGTGTAATTGTGTATGTATGAATAAAATTTGTGCATGCATAGACTTCGGAGAAATTCAAGTTTCCGCTGCGCGAACGTTTGGCCATTAGCTAGTTTTCATATAAAGCGCTTACATAGAGAGCTGTAGATTTTTACATACGTTGTTTTGAATTTGTGCATATTTGTGTACAAAACGGATTTAGAAAAAATCGTAGGGCTAAAAAGATAAAAATATAAACGTAAAACACGCTTTTTAGGTCATAGTTCTTAAAGTATGCACTTTGGGGTCTAGATTTTCACGTTTATACAAACCTTGTAAGTGTCTGCAACATATTGCCAAATATCAACGATGTTCCTTTAGTAATTAAAGAGATATAGGACAATTTACCATGACAAAATCACTGTTTACAAAGCAGTCAAATATCACGACATTCTAAAGGAATTGCATGGTAAAATGTATGCCAATAATTAGTGTATTCATTCAACTATTCACATGCAAAATTTCATCTCATTAAATTCAGGAATTAAAGAAACACAATTAAAATACTGACGAAGCATCGAAAACCTACATAACCCGACCAAGTTCGGATAGCTATAAAAAAGCGGCCGTGCAATATACTTAGGTAACATCCCAAAATTTACAGTATAATACCGGTATTGAATTGGTATAGGTGATAACACAATTGTTTCGATATAATATAAAGGTCATTTATTTTTGTACACCTACTTTTGTAAATGTATTTGATTATGACAAAGTAGGTACTATTTACGTAGTTACTTTATTTAAGTATGCGCTTGAGAGTTGAGATATAATCTAAATATATTAATTTAGGCAAATAAAATTCATACAGCTAATTTCTATTGAATATTTCACGGATCCGGATTCTTACTATAGACCCCTCAGGGAAATTAAATAATTACCACAAGTAAATACTACTGTTTTTAAATGTTGATTTATTTTTATATTAGGCAGACTCTCAAACCTAAACAACTGAATAGTCTACTTTATTGATCTGTGATTGTTAATCTGTAATTTTATTATTAGAACTAGAAAATATTAGGTATACTTAGAAATGTTGAGCTTATTTACTGTATTTGCTACTCTTTTAAAAATATTTCTTGAAAATACCTTTTTTATACAAATGTTTTAGTTTATAAGCACTTTTTTAATGTTAACAACTGAATAGTCCAGTTATGTGACCGATTTTAATTTTTATTGAAGTTCGAAATATTATACTTACCCTTATATTCATAATAGTTTATTAAACCTATTTTAGTTAAAACACATTTAAGTCTATTGCTGCCGTTGCAAGCGTACGTTAACGTTATTATAATTACATAATTAAGCATTATATGTAATTAAAAATATTTTTGTACACGGATATTTAAATAGAGAAGTACTTGTTAATTGAAGATTTATTTTTGTCGTAGATAGTGGCGTTATTATAAAAAAAATATTTTTCATTCAAGAAATGCAATTGTTTTATTTTTTCCTAACGCTTGTGTACGCAACTGTGCCATATTAATAAATACTATATTGGAAGGTTAAGAACGTTCCTAAGATATATGGCACGGCCGCCTTTTTATAGCTATCCGAACTTGGTCGGGTTATGTAGGTTTTCGATGCTTCGTCAGTATTTTAATTGTTTTTCTTTAATTACTGAATTTAATGAGATGAAATTTTGCATGTGAATAGTTGAATGAATACACTAATTATTGGCATACATTTTACCATGCAATTCCTTTAGAATGTCGTGATATTTGACTGCTTTGTAAACAGTGATTTTGTCATGGTAAATTGTCCTATATATCTTTAATTACTAAAGGAACATCATTGATATTTGGCAATATGTTGCAGACACTTACAAGGTTTGTATAAACGTGAAAATCTAGACCCCAAAGTGCATACTTTAAGAACTATGACCTAAAAAGCGTGTTTTACGTTTATATTTTTATCTTTTTAGCCCTACGATTTTTTCTAAATCTGTTTTGTACACAAATATGCACAAATTCAAAACAACGTATGTAAAAATCTAGAGCTCTCTATGTAAGCGCTTTATATGAAAACTAGCTAATGGCCAAACGTTCGCGCAGCGGAAACTTGAATTTCTCCGAAGTCTATGCATGCACAAATTTTATTCATACATACACAATTACACACAAATACACACTAATTTTTGGACACATCTATTTTTTGTAAAGTCAATGGATTAAAAAAAGTTCCGCCAGGACAACGTTCGCCCAGCGGAATCAGTTTTTGGTGAATTTCTCCACAATGGCTGCATGCACAAATTTTTTTTTACCATACACAATTACACGACGTCATACACTAAATATCTGCATATTTAAAATCTTTAAATTCAACAACATTCCGCTGCGCGAACGCACACAATTCTATGTGGCATGCTCACGTGTATTAAATCCAGAAAACCTTTATGTTTTGGCAAAAGACAGCAAAACAAAAAAGTTGTTTATAAAATCGTACTTACTTAAATGTTAAATCCTAAGCATTTCCAAAACACCAACCAACGCAAAAATAATTAGAAGTTTGATATTTAATGTTTCTTTCCTTTGCTAAACCTTTAAACGCGGTAAAATTAACGTTGCTATAGACCTTATGTATCTTTATAATCCTACTAATAATATAAACGCGATAATATGTGAGGATGTTTGAAACCTTGCAGTAATATAGGCATTTATCTTGGCATTCCCCCGGAAAGGGGAACCACAGCGCGCTGTAAACTGAAGTCTACGCGGACGAAGTCGCGGGCAACAGCTAGTTTAAACTAAAATTGTTAGCAACATAGTGCTTTAAAAAGGGTCACATTGCTCATTCAAATAACAGTGTTCACCAGTTTAATTCAAGCATTTATTATTAGAAGAACGTAGAAATATGAGAATATGAAAAACACTCTTCAAGTAGGTGATACTTGATTAAAAATATTGCTCTGCTGTGAGATAGTAGATAACTATATAAATTGTTAGAACCGGGAAATGTTATTTGAATAAAATCTAGTATAGGTACTTACATAAATTATAAGCACGTGATCAATGATTTTTAAATTGTTTCATTGTTATCACTCGGTGATTAGGTACTCCCAAGTATCCAGCGGCTTACCTTCACCAGGTCATTGGTCCACCTTGTTGGGGGCCTCCCTACGCTACGTCTTCCAGTACGTGACCGTCACTCCAGAACCTTACTGCCCCATCGGCCATCGGTTCTACGAGCAAAGTGCACTGCCCACTGCCACTTAAGTTTAGCGACTCGCAGAGCTAAGTCGGTGACTTACTTTATACGTAATAGAAATGGAAACCATTATTCGTAACAAAAATGATATAGGTACTAATATCCTTTTCATAAAACGAATAAACTATTTCAGAAGCTTGTTCCTAGTTTTAACAGGATTTAAAACCTATAAAACCTGATATAGTGTCAATTTGTCAAAAAATACGTGTAATTTCCCTACATTTAAACACTTGTTTGTCGCCGAGGTGATACTGTGACTAGACTTTAAACCTTTTAAATTACGAGCTCTGGCCTGAGGCATCTGCTCACTTTCTTGACCGTCCATACAGGACACATGCTTGGAAAGGACTCTTTTCAACCTATTGAGTGGAGTCATCATCATCTCAGCGTTTATCCCAGTCGCATTTGCAGCTTTTTCAGCTTTGGAGTCTGGGGTCCGCTTTACCAGTCTAACTGCTGATTATGGCTAAACTTCGATATTTTCCGTGAAGCGACTGCCGTCTGACCTCCACAACCCGCGGGCGATATCTAAGCATTGCAGTTAGACCAATTGTTGGACTTTTGAGGGTTCCAACAACCCGTAACGACTGCCATTAGAAGTTCGTATGGCAACCGGGACCAACGGCTTAACCTGCTTTCTGAGGCACGACCAGACCAGTGCAAATATTCATATTCATGCAAATATTTACACTGTGCGGGAATTGAACCCGCGCCTGCTTGCGCAACGGCCGCGTTCGCTACCGCTTCGCCACGGAGGCTGTGGCTGAGTGGAGTATACCTTTAAAATGACCAGGGTTCTCCACCAACAACTCTTATAGCAGTGCAGAAGTTCAACTGCACTGCTTTTTTATTCTTAGTCATAATAAAAGTAGCAGTTCCAATTCTTCACAAAAGCTAAGGTAAGCCACGACACCTCCCTAGAATTTTAGTAAGTAACAACCCTAGACAGCAAGGTACAACACAAATAATCAACGCGCAATTACATTCAGATATTTATTTATTTGATAACATCAAAAAATCTCTAAAACGACAAATCAATAAAACAGGTTAGATTTCTAGAATAAAATTAATAGAAGTATGCATACATGTATTAGCAACATAATCTATAGGTCTGCCAGAATGATCTAACAATCTTAAAAATCGAAATCATTCAGTTTTTTATGTAAACTAAGTAATACCTAAGCCAATATGCCAGTTGTTTATTTCAAACTAGCCAAAACAGTTCAATGTATTGAACCCAATCATGGTTTGAATAATAACAACGAATAGTCCAAAAAATGTTAAGTAGGTATTTTGGAAATTATTTTGAAATATATAATTCAGTTGCTGAACAGTTGGCTGAACAAAACCCATTGCGTAGCGACACATCTGCCGAAAATAAAGCGCAGAATATTTCACCTTCCTCGTCTTTGTTCTTAAATCGTTTAAATATAAAAAGGCAATGACTCCACTGAGACATCATTATCCAGTCTAAATCGCTTACACTATAATTTCGAAATTTGGCCAGTGAGTAGTTTTGTCATCAGGCATCCACTAAGGGTTTTTTCGTAATTGTACCCTGAGACTCCTAGGGATGCCGACAGAATTTCATTTTATAGTTTCCTTTAAACGTACGGAGATACGGACGCAACGCATGGAGGAAGTACGAAATCCACACAGGTGGAACCGCGGGCGAAGACCCAGTTACTAGGTCTCGATACAATATAAAAGTATTGGCCACTTTCCAGTAACTTCGGCAGATGTGTTGCTATACTTAGTCCAAATAATGCACAACCAAAGGGTAGTCTCAATGAATTAACTTAGACCACTAGGAACCCAAATCATAAAAATACTAGAAGACAATTATGTGTGAACATCAGAAATATTATTTTTATTTATATAAATAAGCTCGCTGCATCAGCTCGACTACGGATCGGCATAGCTTCATCCCGATTCGTCCATTCTTCCCGTGAATCTACACTGCAACATGCAGTCATGTGCATAGTTACGGCATCGCAAGTTAGTGTGTAGCGCATGCGGTTGGTGGTCAACCCACAGGAACATCATAGGAGGTCACAGTGATTGATCGTTGTCATCATCGAAGTATCGGTTGATTTATTAAACTGAGGGTGTCTTGTGCGTTCTTGATTAGCCCCAGCTGTCGCCGCAGAGGTGTTGAGCCAGCCCGGTTACGTGACCGCGTGTGGTGAACGGGATGGATGAGGCGATGCTGATCCGCTGCCGAGCCGAGTTTGCAACGAACTTAACACATTTAACACCTATTGATCGGTTTATATATATACCGACATGTACACAACATAGATTTACATATAGGTAATACTATTGAATTGAAATGTATAATTGTGAATTTACTATTTATTCAATGGTGTTTGCATATTTTGTAAGTGCGCTTTGCATATAGGTACAGGCCGACTAGATTCCCAATACACTGCCTTAATGTTCAGTCACGTACACTGTTCCCGTATATATTGCTTACAACTGCATACAGCATTGAGACCGGTGTCTTGTGGCGATAATCTTAACAATTCTAGTAATCAGATTGAATATTAAAAAACTATTATTAATTGTCCTTACATTAACTAAACTCACACTATAGTGATTAGTCGAATTCAGAGTCCTAAAGGCAATAAATGTCACAGTAAACTTGACAAAACCTCTCGAGGTGTCTCTTACTGAGAGCCGCGTTAGCAAAATCCAAGCAAGCGTGTGTGTTCCGGATGCACTGTACTGTCAACCCATATAATATAGACACATATAAAACTTGAATGAGAAATGTACTATTGAAAAGTGTTCATTCTAATGCTACATAACAGAGAGTTAACTCAGTGTATTCTAAACAAATAGCACACATAAATAACACATTAAATAACATCGACACGGTCAACGGCTACTGTTATTCCGTTTATTTAATAATGTCAATTTTAAGTATAAAAATCCATCGAGGAATTCCCGGAAATGCATGCCCTAGAATTTAAGCCTATAAATTCCGTTTATACAATTAGGCCTAGATGAATTCTCCGTCATACATTTCCGCATGGTAGATAAACGAAATAACCCAGCGGTTATATTATGATTTACAACAATTTCAAACAGCTCTAACTGTAAATCTATTGCTTCGACAGTTTCCTATTGAGCCTAATATCTGTTGACCTCTCTCAGAGAATCGCTCCATATTCTAACTATTTACACCCTTCATCATTGATTGTCATAGTGATTCGAGTTCCATTTGTATCACCGGTATATTTCATTATTTTAATTTTATAGTTTCACTAGCGGCTGCGAGCGACTTCGTTCGCGTGGAGTTGTTTATGCTCCGCACCTATTGGTCGCAGCGTGATGTTATATAGCCTAAAGCCTTGTTGGATTAATGGGCTAACCAACGCAAAAAGATTTTTTCAAATCGGTCTGGTACTTCCTGAGATTAGCCCGTTCATACAAACAAACTCTTCAGCTTTAAATATAAGTATAGATTACCATCAATGTTTTTATTTAATTAATTTAAACGAAATTATTCATGGTTCATATTTCTTTTATCCAGTGGCGTGCACTAGTTCTGGGATTCATTTTCATTGTTATTCTTAAATTTAATGCCTTAATGCTACTTTTGGATTAATTTAATTAGGTTGTATTGTGGAGCTGCAGTGCTCTCACAAGACCAGCCATTGCATATTAGACAATTATTATAGTTCCTGTACATTTATGAAATACAATATAATGGAATCTAAATATTACCTACATAACCATATTAAATTTAAAATGTATTGACAAAGCTCAGTTTCAACTCCGTTTTATGTTCAAATGTTATACTTTTCAATCATGCGCTTGATACTTGTCGAATTAAATGATTTGATAGTATTATCTGCGTTAGGCAACACAACAATAAATATATAACTTTGGTGAGCCAAATAATAGCATGCATCACTACTAATGCTATTCATAACAATTTTAGATATAAACGAAATAAATAAAATTACAGATACATTTTTTGGGACAGAAAACTTCTTATTGATGTTAAGACCTGTGTTCTATACTAGCATAATCTTCATTTAGATTTGACTAGTATTTGTGTTGTTGGTTAGCAGATAGTCAAGTGTTATTATTGAGGCAGCGGAATCAGGTGCCATACCTTCGTCATGGTTTCAGTTTTTAATTTGAAATCAATTACCAAAAGATAAATAGTTACATGTCAGTCGAGACCTGACATATGATACAAATGTATATAAAAAATTATAATATTATTATAATAATATTCATATTTTTCAAATAATAGCTTGCTCTTGTGCAATTTTATTGCCATACGTTTCCATTGCAAGAGAGACGTAGCTTTTTTAGACAAGAATCCTGATGATACTTTATAATAGCCCAAGATTCATTTCATTGATTCATACAATTCATTTGGAACACGGATATATATAATAATAGCTGCATTAATAAACTAGGAAAAACGTCATACTTGACGCGTTAAATAGTATTTGATATAACTTTTAATGTAATGTTCTGTATAATTTTAACATAACTCAATATCTACTATTTGATAGCGAAATAAAGTTTGGTGAGTTTAATTTAGAGAGTTTTTAGAGTTGAAGAGCTCTTCAACTTCTTTCAAAATAATTTGGCTTTGTAGTGTATGTAATTTCCGCAATAGAGTGCGTTGAGGCAGCTGTCTCAATGCAATACCGAGCGCATGAAGTAAATACTATCGTGTTAATCACATACGTTGGCATACAATTTTTTATATGTCCTGATGTCATTTTCTCCTTACTCCATGCTTGCATCGGGACTCATTTCGTGCCAGAAGTCAAATTATGCTATTAACATTCTTCCACATCAAAAAGCCTTCCGACTTAAGTATATTTACAAAAGTGATAGACACTTTTTAAAAATTTTGCTTTTAGTGAAAATAAATATATCGTCCTACGCCATAAACTAAAATAGTTTCGAAGATACGCATTAAATGTGTAAAACCCTTAATTTTCATATCAAAGTCATTTTTTTTTTTTTTAATACCTACACAAAAGTTTTAGAACTAAATGTTCAGAATTATGCTATCTCTGATTAAATCCTAACGCCAATTCATGCCGTTCCTAAGGAGCTAAACATGAACAAGCTATCAATAATTTTAATCTTAAAGAGCGTAACCACAACACACTATCAATATAATTAAATCCTATTATATCGAATATACGTTCTTAAAAGCTTAAGAATAACTACATCTGATATTTATAATACGTTAGATAATTATCCTAGTAATAGTCAAATGAATATAAATAAATTAATACATAATTTATGCATCTACAATTTAGAGTCAATATACAATACAGATCATATCTTTATAAAGCACAAACTAAAACTTTCTTCTGTAAACGAATATCTTAATAAGGTAATATCTCTTCTAATAATGATTAAATAGCTTAGATGTATCGATCGAAAGAGGGATCAGGCGTCACAAACAATGATGTAGTCACTGTTGTCATTTTTACAATGTAACCGAATTGGGCACCGAGACGGTATAAGCTCGATAATCATATCTATCTTGAAAAATTTCGCTTATAGTTAAGGGATACGATAATTTGCTTATTGTGCTAATACAGTGATACTTAGTAACATCATCTAAAAAGAAAAAAAAAAACAGATTTTTGGCTTCTAAAAGTCCATGTGTGTAACGGTTTCAGAACTGCGTGTTGACAATACTTCACCGATAACTAGGAGCGTCCGTAGGCGAAAACCCAGAAACAGATGCCCCCGATAATGATAACAGCGAGCGTGCATCACATCCAGATGATGCAGCACATGCGCTATTCAGGCATGTGAGGATTGATATCCCCAAAGAACTCTATTAGTTAATTGTCAGGAGTGGGGGAACCCGGCGGGCTGCCGGACTCGCGGGCGGCGAAGTTGGCACAGTTAGCGATCACGATCTTTGCCAGCTTCTTGATTTCTTTGTAGGGGCGCGGGTGGATTAGTAAATCGTTCAACAGACGCAGGCCACCCTCAGCCTCAACGAGCGTGCAGTACTTGTCCGCTGGAAATGACAATCATTAGGTTTTATACAAGAAGAATTTATAATTGAATTTAATCATTTGTCCCATGTCATTGACTAAAGTTTTAGTTTTGTATACCATAGGTAAATAAAATCCCGTCCGACCGATAAGGATAATAAAGGGTAGGGAATAACATGTTCAAATAAAGAAACTTTACATAATCATCATAATTACCGTACTAATGAATTTTGAAATAATCATTTTTTCCTCGAATTCACTCCAACTTCTCCAATATTTGGTAATTTTTTTAAAAGTGACAACCAGTGGCTATATGTTTAACCGCATGCCCCGCCCCCGTCGCCGGCGCTTGTATTGCCATGACCATTGCCTCCTTTTGCGAAATATTTTTTTAGGGGTTTTTGTTTTTTAAATACAGCCTAGGGTTTGCAGGCATTAGTAGAATCAGTTATTGATACCTAACAATACCTTCACGGACCGGACAGGGTTTTCTTTACATATTGTTTATTAAAAGTACATATTTTAAGTTCGAGCGCGAACGTGTAAGTAAATAATAACATCATTAACAGGTAGCTGTGTCGTCCAAATTATTTTCAATGTGTAAATAGTCTAATGACAGGATGAGAGGTGTTCAAGTTGTGTGTAGCTTTTTCGAAAGATCTACAAAGGCGTGTATTCCGAGTAAAAGGTCTATAAAACATTAATTGCTTGAAAACACAGTGACAGTTAGTACCTGCCTTTTCCTTAAGTCTCGATAAAATTAGGAAAACAAAAAAATATTAGGGTACTAAAATACTCACGGTAGACGGAAGTCAAGTTGGCCAGAGCCCACACTGCCCAGTGTTGGCACTGTGGAGTGTGGTGAGCATTCAGCAGGCTCAGTATCGGCTCGAAGGAGCGATAGTTAATGTTGCGCTCGGCGCGCAAGTCCCACCTTTCCACGGCAGCTGCCACACGCTGCAGAACCAGGTCACGGGCTGGTCCAGAAGCGGTCCAGGCTTCTGGGCCATCAGATGCCATGTGGGCTAATACTCCAGCAGCATTGTAGCTCACCTGTGGAGTGAACGCATTTAGTTTGTACCATGCATCTAAATGTCTAATAATCTTTTAATCCCTATTCATTACAACATTATCTTGAGGAATTAAGCCCTGTTACTGGTAGAAAATAACAACATAAAGCTTTTGTTATTTTTCACAAAGTAATATATTAAGATATCGATTTTAAATAATAACAATTATAATATTTATTTGCATAAATAAGTGTGTACATACAGAAATCATTATTCATACATGTAGGATGACAATTATAAATTAGGTCTACTTGTTTGCCATTTGATAAGGCATGCAAATATTAAGAATAATAGAAATTTGCTTAGTGAAATAATATTTACATTAAAATTGTTCAATCACATCACAAAAAATAACATAAAGTCATTAATAATCATTTTGACAATTTTCAAACAACTGAGATAGAATCATTAAAAATATAAAATCAAAAATAAATATTACGAATTTTGGAAAATTGAAAATATTAAAACTGCTCAACGAATTTTCGTAATACAACAACCTTAGAGAATAAATTGACAATCTTTATCATCTAGAAAATCAGTAAGAGAATAGTAAGCCTTTTTTATTAGAAAGTCCATGAATTTATTTTTAAATATTTTATAGTCAATTACTTACCTACGTCTTTTAAATTATTAGGAAGTTTTTGAACAATTTTGGTGCCATATTTTGATTTGAAAGATTTTGAATATAGAGTAGTTTTGTGTGGCTGAAGGACAAATGTGTTTGGATGGCGCTTAGAACGAAGTGTTTTATAGAGATGATTTTTTTTTTCTTTTTACAAAATTATTGTTTCGAAAATATATATAGACATGGTAAGATCAATATTTTTAATTTTGTGAAGTAAGGCTGGCAGCTATCTTGACCTTGATTTTCAACTAAAGGGCAAGAAACCGCATTTAATCCCGTACGAAAGGGTTTACAACCAAATGCAAAGCTCATGTCTCGCTCTCCCGACTTTGTTTGAAATACAGTGAAGAGATAATAAAATATAAGAGTCACAATTCTGACCTCGATGCCGTCGCTGGACGAGTCAAGCAGCTCGAAGAAGACTGTCAGGAACAGCGAGTTCATCAGTTGTGGGCGCAGCATTGCTACCTCGGCCACGTTGCCCAGGAGGCCCATCATATTGCGCAGCAGCTCCTCCTTGTCAGGGAATACCTGAAAAAAATACAACTACATTATTTTCGATGATTTTATGTAGTATTTAAAATTAAAGACTTTTCTTTGTTGGTTTGTATGGAAAACAATTAAAAAAAAAAAAAACTATCAAAAAAGCACTACCTTTAGACAGGCTAGGAAAAATTCCATGCCACGGTTCTCCAGGAAGCGCTGGCAATTTTGTGGAGTCTCATCAGTGACGTTCCACATCGTGGACCAGGCTACTTCCAGAACGTCATCGCACAAGCGGCGCTCCAGGCGGTCAGAGATCAAGTTCAGCATTTTCTGAAACAATCGAAAATCGGTTGCCATGAGCCTTTTTCTTTAGTTTAGAGCCATTATCGGCAAAAGCTCAAGTCGTGATGAACATATAAGGTTGCCAGCAGGGTCACTCAGTCGTAACGGTATATCTGTTTTATTGTGAATCGACGTTTTCTTTTTTTTTTTCATAATTTGTAAGTCAACACAGGACCGCCGATTGGCACCCTGACAAAAAGTTCTCTAATCTGATTAGAGACAGCTAACTGTGACTGTTCATTATATCTGACAGATACTTAATCCATCTAAAGTAACAAACAGTCACCGCGATCTTATGCAATCATCAAAGCCTAGCTTCACACAATTACAACACACAACTTCAAAGAATTGGAATTTCTTTTGAAGAGAAAACCTTAATAACTAGTACCATACCTTAGTACCATATTATACTGGATTGCCAGTATAATATGCTACTATTAAGCGTAGTTTACAATTAATTATTGCCGCACTGAGATACACACTTAAAACTAACATTTTATAATACGTAATTAACAGTTTTGGTGTAACAGAAATAGATACGTAGCTTTAGACCAGGAAAAATGGAGGTATTGAGGTTTATTTTATTAATAATGAAACACGTCAGAAGCTGATTTAGAGTGGATCCTAGTGACCTAGGATCAATTACCCGATTCGTAAAGTGCCGATCAAAAAGCTTTCTAATCACATCATCTTCATTCTTTAATTTGCAATAATATTTGCTAAGTTTTACTTGCTGAAATTACTATCGGGTGCTAACGTCTAGCCTCTATTATTAATCCTTTTATAATAACATACACTATGGTCTATGATTTTTAATTCGAGTCAGAAAAATGACAATTCCAGTGTTGCAGGGGTTTTGTCTCAAATAAATAGTGATGTAGTAAATCGAGATTTTACAATTAAAAGTTAGTCGAGATTGCATTTTTTTTTTATTCAAATTGCGTATATACATAATAACGTAAATAAAATTACAGGGTGGACCAAAAGTCCGTTTATATTTGGAATAATGATAGGAAAAATAATTACAGTAGGTAGATTAAGTCTTTATTGTTTTAGATAGAATACAAAAGGGGAATTTATTTCTTAAAAATCATATCATCCATATGCAATCAATTTCAATCTCATCATAAATTCATTATTCTGGCATTGCTGCAATCTAGAGCAGAAATTTTTGATATAAGCTTTACATGTTTTTGTTGTGTTGTTTTGGATTTCTATGCGAATACGATCCTTTAATTCGTCTACAGGGTTGATGTCGTAAAATTTAGCCTTAAGATATCCCCAAAGAAAAAACCCATTGGGGATAGACCCGAGCTACGAGGCGGCTAGTTAATGTCCCCTCTTTTCGATACCACTTTCGGGCCAAAAAAGTCTTAAGCTGCCCTTGACGATTCATTACATATACAGTATGTTAAATAACAGAGGGCGTTCCCTTAAACTCGTTAATATATATCATTAATAGATTAAAATAAAAATATCAGCATAGAAAAATAAGCATAAAAAATCCGAATAAAAAAAAAATCTAATTGGAAATAAATTTGAAACCTCCTGTTTTAAATCAAAATAGTAGCGTAGTATCATAAACAAATTGCGACCTTGCCGTCTTTCAAGTTCGCGTGTACAGTGTGTTTCTTTTACATGTCAATTTAAAATTTTTATTGAATATTTTCTTATTGGAAAAAATTAAAAAAAAAAAAATTGTTTTCGAATGGAAATATTTTTTTTAGCATGTATGTATGCTATACTATTTCGGGTTAACGGGAACGCCCACTGTTAGTTAACATACTGTATACTTATATACAGTCATCACTCGTTAATTTAAAGTTATTTTTGAATCGAATAAAAATAGTATGAAGAAATGAATTCAGAGTGATTAGAAGAAGAACGGCTTAAAAGCATTTTACAAAATTTAAAGCCAAATGCGGTGCTAGTATTAGATAACGCACCGTACCATTCTAGAAATGTCGAGCGTATCCCCACTTCAAACTGGCGGGAGACTGATATTATTCAGTGGTTGGATGACAAACAAATTAATTATCAAGCTGCAATGATGGAACTAGTAAAGTTACAAAAAACTAATTACGAACGCTATGCTGTGGAAGAATTGGCCGCTGAATACGGTGTCACAATCCTGCGTCTGTCCCCCTATCACTCGCATGAACTGGGTAAACTCGCGATGAAATGGGTAAAAATATGGGTCATACACTACAACACCATTTAAATGACCAAGTAATTAATTATTGTATGCCTGAAGCATCTTACAGTAAAATTATAGAAAAAGTTATAAGTGGTAATTACAGTCCATCCACAACCATTGTTATTTTGATTGGGAGAAGGGGAAATGCAAACAGTGTAAAAATTAAGAAATATTTTGAAAGTCTAGCCTCCTTAAATGTAAATAAAATAGTTTTGTTTGCCTTTCCTTATGGCAATGGCCTGTCACAGACGGAAAACAAAATTAGATATAGATGTAATATGACATTACAAACTATGACATTATATAATGAAAAATTTGAATTTATTGACTCTAATGTACTTATTAGTCAAAATTATTTTATGACCAAAGATAACTATTATCTTTGTAATTTTTATAAAGGACAGGTAGCAGAATCGCTATCATACTATTTAAATAAGTCAGCCAAGTGTTTGGCTAACTATACTGCTTCTATTGAGCAGTTAAGTAATACACTTAGTGGTAATGAGCAGAGCTTGGAATATGTTCCAAGCTATTTAAATTACAACAAGAGACAATAGAGTCAACCTCTAGCACTATTTTAAATACTAAGTTAGACTTGTACCCATTATCAAGGGACATTGAGACAACAGAGTTAAACTCTAGCATAACCGTAAACCAAGATATAATAATATCACACCCATCAAATAATTTTCAAAATAAAATGAATAATAATAATCTTAAAATTGTTCATCAAAATATACAGGGTGTGATAAATAAACAATTAGAATTGGAGTTGTTCATGAACTGTAATTACATTGATATTGTTTGTCTTACTGAACATTGGTTAAAAGCCCATCAGTTCATGTTCAGCTTTAATAACCATCAGATTGCTAGCTCGTTCAGCAGAGTGAATATGATAAGGGGTGGCTCCCTAATAATTGTTCGTAACAATTTCAAATTTAAAGAAAGGACTGATATCGTAAGCCTCTCTGTTGAGCGGGTTATTGAAATTGCTTGCATCGAGCTTGAGCGGTTCATTGTAATAAGTGTCTACAGGCCCCCATGTGCTTCCTATGATATTTTTGAGAAATATATGGAGGAAGTTTTATTAAAGACTTGTCGCAGTAACAAAACAGTTGTTGTTTGTGGAGACTTCAACATTAATGTTCTAGAGAAATCAGCTACAGTTAATAAATTTATGTCATTATTTAAGTCTTATAACATGTACGCAAGATTCTTTGAGCCGACTAGAATAACTGCCACGAGTGCCACCTGTTTAGACAACATCTTTACTAACTCAAGACCTTCTGACCATTTAATTATAAACGAGTTAGACTCTGATCACTGTGGCCAGTTAGTTACTTTTACTCAGAAAAGTGAAGTCAGAGCTCAAAGAAAACTTGTGAGTTTTGTTCCTATAAATGAAAATCGTTTAGGACAATTTAAAAATAATTTAATTGAAAAGCTACCGGACTTGCCTTATCACGCCAATCCGGATCATGCGTATAGTGTACTATTTAACCTCATTAATTGTGAATTTATGAAAGTTTTCACAAAAAAAAACATTGCCTGTTAGCGACCGTATTATATTTAGTGACTGGGCAACCCCAGGTATTTATAAAAGCAGGGAAAAAATGTATGAATTATATCAGGAAAAAACATTTAACCATGATGAAGCTTTTCAAGATTTTGTTAAAAATTATTCAAAAACTTTTAAAAGAGCCTGTTCCTCAGCAAAAGCCATACACATTAAAAATAAAATAAAATCTTCTGGCAATAAAATCAAAACAACTTGGGGAATTATAAATTCTGAAACTGGAAGAACCAAAGTACAGAATCGTGATTTCCATCTTAAAATTAACGATGAAGATATAAAGGCGGACTTGGATGTAGCAACTGAGTTTGAGAATTTTTTTACTAATATTCCAATAATGACAACAAAACTTTGTCTTCTTCCTCCACTTCTGCTTATGCCATACTAAAAGAATGTGTTCCAGAATGTGACAATCACTTTGAATTTACATTTGTGACTGCTAAAGACATTATAGAATCTTTTAAGGATCTTGATGTAAAAAAAACTGCCGATCATTGGGGTTTGTCAGTATACACTGTAGCTTCAATAATAGATGTTATCGCACCTTTCTTAGCAATTGTTTTTAATTCTTGTGTCACATCTGGTGTATTTCCTGATTTGATGAAACTAAGCAAAGTAATTCCACTGTTCAAATCTGGTAGTACAACTGATCCCACGAATTTTCGACCCATATCGATATTACCAACTTTGAGCAAAATTTTTGAAAAATTAATTTTGAAACAGTTGTTGAGGCACTTTAACTTACACAATTTATTGCACGTGAAACAATTTGGTTTTACAAAGGGTCGTTCAACTACAGATGCGGGCGTGGCGTTGCTAAAGAACATATTTGGGGCCTGGGAGGAATCGCAAGATGCTCTTGGTATTTTTTGTGATTTGTCCAAGGCCTTTGATTGCGTACATCATGATACTCTTATCAGGAAATTGTACCATTATGGTTTGAGGGACAGAGCTCTCGACCTTCTGACTTCTTATCTGAATAATCGAATTCAGAGGGTTGATGTTAATGGCAAGAGATCTGCAGGATCTGTGGTCACCATGGGCGTTCCGCAGGGCTCAATTCTAGGTCCATTCTTGTTTTTAATTTATATTAATGACTTACCTCATCACGTGAGGGATAATCACAACATAGTATTGTTCGCGGATGACACTTCTCTTATTTTTAAAGTCAAGCGTCAGCTAACAAATTTGACGAAGTTAACAATGCACTCTCTAAAGTTGTCCATTGGTTTAATGTAAATAACCTCCTTTTAAATGAAAAAAAAACTAAAGTCATTAAATTTTCTACGCCAAATGTCAGGCAGCTAAGTACCAATGTTCAACTGAATGGAGTAGAGTTGATCCCTGTCGAGTCGACAGTTTTTCTTAGATTAACTATTGACGCCAGGTTACAATGGGGTCCTCACATTGAGAAGCTGTGGGGTAGACTCAGTTCTGCCGCCTTTGCTGTTAAGAAAATGAGACAGATAACTGATGTGGATACAGCCAGAATTGTTTATTTTAGTTATTTTCATAGTCTTATGACTTATGGGATTCTTCTCTGGGGAACTTGTGCGGACATCAATACCATCTTTGTTTTACAGAAGAGGGCTGTTCGAACCATTTATAACCTTGGTCCTAGAGAATCTCTTAGAGAAAAGTTCAAAGAGGTGAACATTCTGACTGTAGCTTCACAATATATATTTGAAAATCTTATGTATGTTCATAAAAATATCTCGAATTTTAAGAAGATAAGCGATATTCATAATATAAATACCAGGAACAAACACAATCTTGCTGTACATCACACTCGTCTCCACAGAGTAGGCAACTCGTTCATGGGTCAATGTATACACTTTTACAACAAACTTCCCATGGACATTCGAAACTTACCCATTAAACGATTTAAGAACCATATAAAGGCCAAACTTTGCAAAAAGGGGGATTTTAAAATCTCAAATTATTTAGAAGACAAAAAAGCTTGGGACTGAGCTGCTCGCTCTGTTAAGCATTGTTATTAAGCAATTATAAGGTAAATTATTGTAAACATTTTCATTTTTAATGTCTGGACTTGAAAAAAGAAGATGATCCCTGAGTTTGTTTCGGCTATTTCTTCTCAGAGGTAGTCAGTTAGTAAATGCCGGCTTCATCTAGTTAAAAAAATAAAATAAAAAATAAACATGACGTGTAAAAGTGATCAGTGATCCTACTTGCTTAATAAACGATTTCATTTCATTTCATTTCATTTCATTACTGTGAGCTTAACCCAATAAAGTTAGTTTGGGTTCAAGCAAAGGGGTACGTCGCCAGGAACAACAAAATTTTTAAAATAAAAGGCGCAAAAAAAATTGCAGAAGGCCTGAAGGAAGTGACACCGGAAAATTGGAGAAAGTGCATCAATCATGCCATAAAAGTTGAAGACGAAATGTGTCAACTCGACCACATCATGGAAAAATGTGTAGATTCATTAATTATAAATGTAACTGATTCCGATTCGAGTCGTAATCAATAAAAAGTAAAGAATAAAAACTTATAAAATGATTTGTATTGTTTTACTTAATACCTCTGAATCTCTTTAAACATTTTTTCCCCAGCTCTTGTAATAATGTTGTATTGAGTTTAATATGCTGGTAAGGTCCATATTTCTAAAATTATATTGTTAAATACGGTATGTATTACATATTTACAATAAAAAAAACCGCTTAGTCATGTATTATTTTATTAGGTATAACCTAATAAAATAATAAATGACTAAATGTCTAAGTCTATTGATTGCGCAACATCACTATTGCAATTTGCAGCGGGTCACCCTTTTTCGTATCAGTGACAGTTGTCCTTGTCATTTTTCTGACTCGAATTAAAAATCCCATTATATGTACATTATAAATGCGAAAGTTGTGCGGATGTATGCTAGGATGTTTGTTACTCTGTAAGGCAAAAAGTACTGAACGGATTTGCATAAAATGGCACACGGGCTTTTATGACTGGGATTAACTAAGCTTAATAAAAAAATATTTTCTTCGGAATCAGACTTATAGCATTTTTTTTTTTTTCACTAATATTCAGTCATGTACAGCATTTATTGACTTCGTTCCCATTTTATTGTGTACCTATAGATAATAAGAATAAGCTTTAAAGGCATATTATTCCATAAACGACTATTTAAATGATAAGAATAGCTGTTCGCTCTGATTAACTTAAGACAATGTTTGTGTTCTTTCTCCAGAATCAGCTTACTAACACGTTATATGAGTTCATATAATAGTCTTTGTTTACAATGCATAAATATGTGAGCTGTCACGCCCTTTATACCTGGGGCTTTTATTTAGGTAATAAGTTTTCACTTATTTACATTTTCATTTTAATGACATTTTTCTTTTGCTTTGCTGATTTTTTGGCGTGGCTAGCTGGCATATGATAAATAATTTCATTGTTGTTATATGTATTTCGTTGTTGTTTTCTTGTGTTCATTGCAACACATAGTATTGAATAAAGACATGTGTTTTTCAATGAACAGACAGCTGTGCTGCTGGGGAGTTTGTCTAAAGTTGTGCCACTTTTTTTGCCCAGCGAAAGCACTACGAAGTGGCGAAGAGCGGGCGTTTTGGGGGACTGTCTTATATAATATTGACGTTCAAAAAGTGCTGATTCTCAGCCTAATTTGAATGACAATTGATTTGATTTAATAAAATCTAAAATCATTTTATCAATTCTCAGAAGATTATTACTAGGAAAATACTGCTTACACTACGTAATAATGTTATGTATTTTATGTTTACTCGGCATGATTTGACTTTCCAGGACAAGTAAGTTTCCATTATCCTTCTTTTCGACGTGTAGAAATAGATACATGTCTGTATTGAACAAAACTATCCTGAAGGTACCTGAATTGTTCAATGTGAACTTTTATAGATTTCATTTCATTTGCATTTTAATTGAAAAGTCATACCCGGTGAGAGCCTCACTGCACAACACCGTCTCCTTGTCATATATCTCTGCGTAACAAATGTAGACGTGTTGAGAACTGCCGGCACCAGATCTGGTGGTGGCTAATTGACGAAAATAAGTCGGCGTTCCAGGGTCAAAGCGGCACAGGATATATCCAAGTGCCGTTGTGTAAAACACCTCATTGGCAACCTGCTATGCGAGGACCTCGTGGTGAAGGAGCGATGGTGCTCGTACTTCACGACCTGCTGAACAAGCAGCACCACGAGGTGCAGACACCGGAACTCCCTCCAAACCTTGGATTAGTGCTGCTGATAACGCCTGAGGAAGTCCAAACGGCTCTTCGTCGTATGGGGAATCGGAAAGCTGTCGGAGCTGACGGAGTCCCCATTGAGGCCTGGAAGGCGATGGCTCCTCGCGGTGTCGGCATGTAACTAACTTTCTCAACCGAGTGCTCCTGACCGGCAAAATCCCGAGCCAATGGAGACTTGAGTATTATTACTCCAGTCTTCAAAGGCAAGGGCTCGGTATAGGAGTTTGGGAACTATCGCGGTATTAAGGTCATTTCCCACAACCTGAAGATCTTTGAGAGGATTATAGACTCCCAGATCCGGCAGGAGTGTGCTGTCTCGGAGTGTCAATATGGGTTTCACCCAGGGTACGGAACCATGGACCCTATCCTCGCACTAAGGATCACCATGGAGAGATATAGATCGAAGAACACGCCTCTGCATATGCTCTTCCTAGATATGCAGAAGGCCTTCGACTGTGTCCCTCGCGGGGTGATCTGGTGGGCGCTGAGGTCCAATGGGGACCAGAAGCCTATGTTGACATTATTCGAGACATGTACCTCAATTCCGATTCCGTCATTAGGACCGTCGTTGGCGACACTAAACCCTTCCCCATCACCGTCGGAGTCCACCAGGGATCCGTCCTTAGTCCGTTACTGTTCAGCGTGATATTAGACGTCTTGTCGGATAGCATCAAGGATTCACATGAGCAACCTCCCTGGTTACTCATGTATGCTGACGATATCGCGCTAGCGGACGCAGACAGGAAACGGTTGGTGCGGCGCGTGAATACGTTGAAGGACTCGCTCGAAGGTCTGAAACTCAACGTGGCGAAGACCGTGTACATGGCCAGCAACACAACAGACCTCATGTCTGTGCTCATAAGTGGAGATATGGTCGAAAGCACAGATCAGTTTAAATACCTTGGATCTATGCTTCACGCTTTCGGCGACATTGATTGCGACGTCAGGGCACGTACTTCCGCAGCTTGCGCAAAATGGCGTGAGGTGGCAGGTGTCATACATATGTGACCCCAAAATAAGCTTAAGGGACAGGTCTATAAGACCATCATTAGACCTGTTCTTCTGTATGGCAGTGAGGCGTGGCCTGTGCTTGAGCGACACAAGAAGGAGCTGCATGTCCCGGAAATGAATATGGTGCGGTGGATGTGTGGAGTTATCCGGAAAGACCGTATCAGGAACTTCCGCATCCGTGCCGGTCTTCGTGTCCGTGACATTGCAGACAAACTGCAGGAGGGTCGCCTACGCTGGTACGGTCACGTCTTACGAAAACTTTACATGGGTAACAAATGTCTTGCCATGGCGCCTCCGCCGGGCCGGAACAAGCGGGGTAGACCAAAGAAATGCTGCCTTGACATTGTAAGAGATGACATGCGTTCCAACAATCTCTTACCTATCCTGAGGTAGAAATGGAGCTATGGCTAGAAATGGAGGAGAATGCGCAAGAAAGCGGACCCCGGGCTCCAACGCGAAGCCGCGGATGCAACCGGGATAAACACTAAGATGATGATGATTATGTTCCAACCAGCCTATAATGTCACCGCATGTTCCGAGCATACAGGCATAATGTCATATTTCAGTACTGATACAAAGTTCTGGTGAAAACAACAACACAAGTAGTATTGTTGTTGTAAGTATAGTTTACCATAAGTTCACTTTAAGTCTACATACATAGTCACATTGCATTGGAACGGCGAAGTTAATTACAAATTTAACGCCAAGCGAGTATTTTCATGAGCCGCATCGATTACTACTGCGCTGCATACTGGATGAAGCTACGACCCACTTCGACAAAGGCCTTTATTTTTCTTTTTTTTTTATATATTATAAACTAGCGCTTGACCGCAATCCTGCCTGATGGTAAGCAGTGACGCAATCGTTGATGGTAAACCGCACTAGTTTATTAAGAGCCTATTCACTCTAGCCTTGAAGACACTCAAATTGTAGTCCGACGGAAACACCGCCGCTGGCAAACTATTCCAGTCCCTCGATGTACGCGGTATAAAGGAGGAGGCGAAACGCTTCGTCCGGATCGTAGTGGTGTTAACAACGTAAGGGTGGAAACCAGCCGTACGACGGGTCGTCCGCTGGTGGAACGGAGGTGGGGGAATTAAATCATGCAATTCCATCGCACACTCCCCGAAATGCATCCTATAGAACACCGAAAGGCTGGCTACTCTACGCCTGTGCTCTAGGCTTTGGAGACCGACTCTAGTTAGATCAGGGTCACCAATCAGCCTCTTTGCACGTCTCTCCACTGAATCCAAAGTGGCAAGGTGACACTTGGCAGCACCAGCCCAAATGTGGCTGCAGTACTCCACACACGAACGGACCTGTGCTTTGTATAACATTAGAAGCTGCCCAGGTGTGAAGTACTGCCGGACCTTTGCGATAACGCCAAGTTTCCTGGCAGCCACCTTAGCCTTGGACTCAATGAACCGCCCAAAGTTAAGGTCCGAGGAAATCTCAACTCCCAAAAGCTGAAGGCGGTCGGAACACTCCAAGGACACATTCCGAAAAGTAGGAGCCAAGGTGAACGGGCTCCTTTTGGCGGTGAAAAGACACGCCTGTGTTTTGGCGGCATTGAATGCTACAAGATTGGCATTGCTCCATTCGGAGACTGCCTGCAGTGCAACACTCGTTCGCTCAACCATGGCCTCTCTTTCGGACCGGATTGATTCCCTACTAGCCCGAGCACCCGGCAGGTATCTCTCTACAACTGTGCTGTCATCTGCATACCCATAGATACCAGGCATCAGCAGATCGTTAATATACAGCAGGAACAGAGTTGCAGAGAGAACAGACCCCTGAGGAACACCGGCATTAGTTGACATGGGCTCAGAAGAGCATCCATCGACAACAACTCGGAGGGACCGTTCAGTCAGGAAGTCTTTTACCCAGCCAGTCAGGCTAGGGGAAATGCCATACGCTGGAAGCTTACTCAAAAAGGCCAGCGTGCCAAACCCGGTCGAAGGCCTTCGAGACATCAAGGGAGACAGCAATCGCTTCCCCATTCTTCTCGAGGGCCTCGCCCCACAAGTGAGTGGCATACACTAGTAGGTCCCCAGTTGACCGATTGCGGCGAAACCCGTACTGTCGGTCACTGAGGAGATCGTTACCTTCCAGATATGCCAAGAGGCGCGAGTTCAATACGCGCTCCATAATTTTGCAAAGTATGGAGGTGATCGAAATCGGCCGATAGTTGGCAGGATCGGCACGACTACCCTTCTTGCCTTGTTACAAACTAAATTTAAGATCAGTGCATTTTATTCTTTCCATTCTGAAACTGACAGAAAACAAATATTAGTTGATTCATGTCAAATTATCTCTTATATTATTATATATTTATTTATTATTATTTATTATATTATTAACCTCAACTCATGATCAATGGCCTCTGTGGAATAAATACCACAATTTTGCCAAGTGTAACAAATTATAGAAATTCTTTGAAAATTTTATTTCATAATAATGGTGGATATCGCCCATGACAGTTGAAAAAGACGGCCGCGTGACCCGTGTATGAGGAAGGTTTGAAGCAAAGTCATGATGTGGCCACTGTGCTGCGATATTTCAATGTTCTTTATGAATTATTTACTGAATGCACTTTTTACTACATAAATCAGGCGTATTTAGTAAACGACACTATAAATAATTTTAAAAGTCCAATGAAAAATGCGTGTGACACTCAGCTTTCCCGTCAAAACTCGTCTAATTAGTCAGCGCCTGGCGTAAATTGGCGTTTTTGGCAGCCATTATTTTAATCACAAAGGACTAAACTAATCTTCTATACTTTTCATATTGAACTTTTTTTTTTAATAATTATAAACTAGTGCTTGACTGCAATCCCGCCTGATGGTAAACAGTGATGCAATCGTTGATGGTAAAGCGTACTAGTTTATTAAGCCTATTCACTTAAAAAACTTTAGGAATAGGAAGGATGACAGCAGTTGAGCGAGGTGATGCAATGTTCAACCCAGGACCAACACGACCAAACGATGCTGCGCTAGAGGGAGATTGATCTGGAGACTCTCCACGACCAAACTCCCGACACAACAACATTTGGCGCATCGTACCCGCCACACAACGCAACACAACTGCTCAGACCCGTCCTCCGTATGGCTTCACCAGACATCAGCCGGAACACGACGAATCGCTTGGCGGCAAGACTTTGTCTGGTGGGTGGTAACTTCTGCCGGCAGCCGATGTTATGGCCTACCACCGAGAAAAAGAACTAGAAAGAAATAGATGCACTGAATTTAAATTTAGTTTAGTTCGTGGATAAGGGTATTGGCGCCAATCTTAGAAGGAATATCTTAAATTACGTTGCGTATATAATTCAGTTCTAGGTTTCTTTTTGAGTACTTAAAAAGCTTACGTATGCAGTATCCTAAATCAGCGTCATTATGAGGCAGTATCATTCATTACTTGCCTACCAATGTGTCTCTTGTCGCTCAAAGACGTTGAATACATTTGATCACAAACAAAACAAAAAAATATTGGATCAATACATTATTTATTTGTAGACAAGCCGAAGATAACAGTTTAAAAAAACGAGAATAAACTATGAGGAAAATGATTTGAAAATCAAGGAAGCAAATTACAAAGATGTGAGTGGCGGAGAAACTGAAGTGGTAATAAGAACTTACGATAAGTTTCGGCACTTTGAACTGAGAGACTGAATTTTGATGGAAGAATAGTACACCTACTGACGAAAGAGCGTAACCACCATAACCTTTATTTCAGAAAAATAAATACCCATTTTCTTTTTTTTCCTAAAAAAAGTTTAGTAAAGCTCACTCATCCTCCATAGAAAAGGGAGGAATCTCCGAACAGACTGGTTGTCTGACGGGCCACTTGCCCGCCGGTTGATGTCGCGAACTTGTATGCGTGCTAGTTGCACAGAAAACTCTGAATGTGAGATGCAGGATTCGCGTGACGTCAGTATGACGCGTTGTTTTGCTTGTTGCGTTGTAGGCACCGCTCAGAATTATTTAAAAAATGTTTTCTGCCACCGACTTCTGAAATTAAATTTATAGTATTCTGTTCGCCTGAGGGGCGAGAGTTCGGACTGCAAAATTTTCTGATAGTCTAAACATACTACACCCCGTTTCACGATCTTTTAAAATGCAATTCTAATTTTCAATTCATATAAAGCCTATCTTTTTGTAAAATCAAACGCCATTGACAATGACAAAACTCACGAATATTTCTCGGCACCATGGATGCATAAGATATTTGAATTGCAGATGAATAAAACATCCAGACTAACTTCTTAACTGATCCTTCATGCATATAAGACAAAATGTTAAATAATGCGAATACGTTATCTTCGCTGCGACAACGGATGCGCCGCATGTGCATATTGAATAAGTGTCTTGAAACTGGTACGATGGTCTTCAAGTACTTTAAGGACCGCACAAACAAGGGTTTGATCGTTTTCTATTAGAACAATTGGTATCATGGAACATCCTCCTGATACAGAACGTACACGTGCATCGTTCCGTCTCAAGACTTCATATAATCTCTCAACAACTACCGACTGATACTTGCATTGTAACTGGCCATAGAGACCAGAACGTATTTTTTTTTCTTCTTCTTGTTAATACGGTCCTCAATTTGAAATTTTTATTGATAAAAATAATGATTTGAGATTGTGATAATTTTATGGAAAGAAGAATGCCAAATTTCGCCTACACAACTTTTAAACTAAACTCATCCTCCACAAAGTTCTTACCTCCAACAATTTAAATACAAAATAAAAACTTTAAAAAATATATTTAGTACTTTACGGGAACTTATTCAATAAAAATCATTTTAATAAGTAATTAATTTAAGTTCTTAAATTCCAGATTTAAATAAAAGTAATGTTGCCAATCTTGCTACTTTAATCGATAACGCTAAATAAATAAAATCCTGCCACTGTAATTGATAATTGTATTTTAAAAATATTTTTTTTATTATTTACTTATTTCTAAATAAATAAAAAAATACTGTCCTGTAAAACTATCTCCTGCTTCCGGTTTATCGTCGATTTTTGGGACAACCTGTATAACTGTATGTTTGATAAAAAGCCCGAAAAGATTTCTTTCTGTTGTTTCCGACAGAAGTGCATCTAAGACAGCCTATATAACTGTATGTTTGATACAAGGCCCGAAGAGATTTCTTTCTGTTTTTTACGACAGAAGTGCATCTAAAACACCCTGTATAACTGTATGTTTGATACAAAGACCGAAGAGATTTCTTTCTGTTTTTTACGACAGAAGTGCATCTAAAACACCCTGTATAACTGTATGTTTGATACAAAGACCGAAGAGATTTCTATCTGTTGTTTACGACAGAAGTGCATCTAAAACACCCTGTATAACTGTATGTTTGATACAAAGACCGAAGAAATTTCTATCTGTTGTTTACGACAGAAGTGCATCTAAAACAACCTGTATAACTGTATGTTTGATACAAAGACCGAAGAGATTTCTATCTGTTGTTTACGACAGAAGTGCATCTAAAACACCCTGTATAACTGTATGTTTGATACAAAGACCGAAGAGATTTCTATATGTTGTTTACGACAGAAATGCATCCAAAACACCCTGTATAACTGTATGTTTGATGCAAAGATCGAAGAGATTTCTATCTGTTGTTTACGACAGAAGTGCATCTAAAACACCCTGTATAACTGTATGTTTGATACAAAGACCGAAGAGATTTCTATATGTTGTTTACGACAGAAGTGCATCTAAAACACCCTGTATAACTGTATGTTTGATACAAAGACCGAAGAGATTTCTATATGTTGTTTACGACAGAAATGCATCCAAAACACCCTGTATAACTGTATGTTTGATGCAAAGATCGAAGAGATTTCTATCTGTTGTTTACGACAGAAGTGCATCTAAGTCTTTTTGTGTGACTAAAATAAGGCCAAGAAAAACTTCATGTGGAAGTTGCATAATCTACCTAAAGAGGTAATCAACTAAAACCTACTAAGTTTGTAAGTCAATGCTTTTATAACACTATGACTGTTAAAATTCTAAAAATGTTCTAAAGTAAGCGATATTCTTGTAATTCTCTTAATCATAAAGATAACTTCATTTAAAGGACCTACAGAACTCCTAACAAGATTCTGTGCCAAAACCTACACAAAAACAAATACAAAACAGACAGCGCACAGCGTAAACCGGTAAAATCAACAAAATTTTGCACAAGAGTTCCTTATCGTGGCAAAGCAGTGCTATAAGACAGGGGTTAAAACGGTTCTTATTTTTGCGATAAGTTGTAGGTTATTTTATAATATTACCTTAAAGATATCACTACGAGTATATAATCGCAAACAGCTTTCACAGAACACGTTCGCAAAGTTAATGTTGAGCCAAATCGCCGTGAGTGCAACTATGGACTACAATGTTCAACCGCGAAAAACATGTGACTACAATCGATATTGAAGGAACATGCATTGGAGGATGCAGTTAACTCGCATTTCGCCTCTAATATAAATAATGTAAATCTGAGCCGCAAAGCCTAGCAAAGAAATGGATCATAAGAATTGCAAATGCAATGCAAATATTGTATAAGTAATTAGATTCCTAGAATATCATTATCAGCCTATGTAGCAGTCCACCGCTGGAGCAGTCCAGCGAGTCGTAGGAGAGCAGTCTCCTATTGCACGGAATTCGAAGATCGACGCTCAAACTAGCCTGAGGGCGTCCCACCTTACCAATTCGCAATCTCCACTCAAGAACACGTCAACCACTGCGGACGGCTATATGACTGGTCCATTGGTACTTCGCGGTTTACTTATTCGACATAACACAAATATGAACCATATTTGTCGACATAGTTCGACTGATCCTGATATTATTTTAGATGATAGTTCATCATGTCTATCGGATTATACCTAAAATGATAGATAGCATCGGATATCAACTGTCGCGCTCAGCCTATTATTCTGGTGACTTTGCTAACGTGCTTCGTTAACATTCCGTTAATCTATAGAATAAGGTCTCTAAGAATGATCTGCACATAGACAAATTACAAAGAACAATTTTATGCTATTAGTGTAGATTGAAAATATCGCGCAGCAAGTTAGTACTTACAGTTACTTAGGTACTTAAGCTAACATAATTTAACGTAACCTCCCTTCTTCGACACCCTAAATAAATGTCTATATAAGAACACATAACATATATAGAATCACGCCTGTCCTTGAAGGGGAGGGCAGAATTGCATCTATAAAACATCCACATTTTTCAATATATTTTTTAGTCTCATATAATAAGGGACGAGCCTAATTCCAGGCAGAAAATCTTACTTAACACAACCGAACCTGAAATTCTAACCCAAGATATCACGTTCAGCAGTAGCGCATGCCACCAAGACCGAGGAGGTAGTATATATAAAAATTCAAATCCTTCTCTTTTCTAATTCTTGTAAAGTCTATTTAGCAACAAGTACCCAGCTAACAATTGTGATCATAAAAATTCATTCAATTCAAATCTGAAACATCTCACACAGATGCATAAAGCAGTGATTATTTGAGCTGGACGAACTGTATCGTCAAAATGCAATTAGCACGGGCAAAGCTTTTGCGGTTTTAAACCAGAGGGGGCGGGAAGCGGTGCGGGGTCGATGCAATGCATAAATCAATAACAGCGGCGCAACTCCCTAGTTATTCCGCCACGCCGACAAACGACAATACCTAGTGTATATGCTATGCTATAGATGATTCCGAGCTCCATTTTGAGTTCGCATATTACTCTCCCGAGCATAAATCTGGTAGACAGTTGTTTCTTCAATATTACGATATTGGTATTCATTTGCATAGGCAAAAAGTCAAAAGGACAAATATTTTCATTAACATAGTTACAAAGAGAAATTATGAAGTAGCAAGGCAAGAGCGTAGAAGATAAAGTTTAGCGCACAGCAGTGTTGGTTTTTTTGGTTATAGTATAAAGTTCGCATGTTAATTGTATTAATGAAAATTCTTAACTCTTGCTTAAATGCGAAAATATTTCATTATGAGCCAGAATTTCTATGTCAGTATGCGTACTAAGCTGCTAGACACTTAACATGTGATAACGTGGTAGGTAACTAGCCGCCCATAGAACGACTGTCGTTTCCTGCAATTTCACACTGCAGATCCTTTATTACAGGTACTCGAATACAAATAGCCATGATGAGGTCAAGACCGCAAGAAATATATAATTTTAAATTAGGTAATATAAAGTTAATTAGGGTTTTAGGTACTTTTTTTTAAGGTTTTTGAAGTTAAGATAGCCATTTGCGTCAGTTACGAATATATTTCTTGCTACTCGACCTATACATACATGACGTTATTTATATGACTGAAAACTTAAATTAGACATTACGATTAGAACATCTTATAACACAATGTTTAGAAAAAATGCATTTTTCTTTGTTTGTGTGCTAATATAGTAGTATAACTTACAAAGACTCGGTTCTAGTTTAAAAAAAAACGGATGGTAAAACTTCGTACGCAGTGAATCGGAATTGAGATAATTAATTTTTCTTTGAACAAATTAGGTAAATCTATTCTGAAGTCAATTTTTCGAGACTTCTTTTATTTTTTTACCAACATACGAGATGTAAAATAAAAATATAAAATAAAGGTACTTACGCCAATGGCTCCTTGGTTGCCGAGGAAAGTCTTTTGCTTGCCATCAACCTGACAAGCCAGCGAGTTTAATAAGTAGATGGCGATACGCTGAACGAAACCCTCTTGATTTACATCGGCTACCCCGTTTAAAAGAATCTGTACCACACGTTCGTACTCGAACAACTGAAAGGAAAATATTTTTGAATGAAATCTTAATAATACGAAATGAAGTTCGGCTTTTGATAGCCGTCTTTGATGTCTAACATCAGGACTAAATGCAGTTTCACGATTTTCGAACATAGGTTCTAAGAAAATTACGACTGGTCTTTTTGATTCTCCTATTTAGTACTGAGAAGCATTTCTCATCATGGTTTTTTAACGATTTAATTTATTTAATTGAAGTTCTTCAGTTAATTTACAGAGCGCCACGTCGCCATCAATGAATAGTGACTTTAAAGAGTCATTTCATCATCAGTACCTTTGATCCATGAAAGAGTTTACATTGGAAAATCAGGGACTGATAAAAATCCTAGACTATGTATTCTGTGTTAGAGGGCATGGCTTCCGCACTTAAATCCTTCAGATGGAACATTGTTCGTGGTGCACCAGGTGGTTGGTGGTTATTCTAAACAGCCCCTTATCCTGGTCTGTTAAGAACACCTATGTAAGATCTGGGTGACTCCTGTGCATTCAAAAAGCTTATATTTGGTGGTTTCCTCGGACTCCTTGGAAGCCCTAGTCCCAGATTTAGACGTCTGACCGTTAGAACTAATATGTGGAAGTGTTTGATGTCAGTACCATTAGTAAGAACTGTGTCTGTACAAAAATAGAAAGTATGTGAAATGCAAAAGCAAAATAGCCTACGGTTAGGCTGAGCTGAGCATACTAACATAATTTGAAATACAATAAATTATTCTTTTGACATTTCATTTGACCTTTCACTGTGATGAAAATGTCAGACATGGTAGTAAATTAATGTTGGTGGAACGTAGTGGCCGGTTAGTTACTATCGTCGGCGCAACAGGGCGGGGGGGCTGCAGGGAGTGAGGCACATTCGGCGTCGGAGAGCCAGGGAGATATCCGAAATGGTTCTATGGAACTTATAGGCTAAAAATGTAGGTTCCTATGGGCGAGAATCTGTAGCATTGAACATATATCATCATAAAATTTCAAATCAATTATAACAAAGGCTGCGTAAAAATCTGTTAGTTTATTGGGATAAAAGTTCTGATCAAACGTTAAAACAAAACAATATCAGAGATTTGCCACCATATAGTTTCAAGTAGAGAAATTGGCCCAGATTGCACATTGACTTCATTGAAGTAACTTGTACCGATCGATTTTACGACGATAAAACGAACGTGGAATAATACTTAAACTCCACATGTGCTTCATTTCTCAGCCTTATGAACATAGTATGCATTCATACTGTTTTCATAATGCTGAGAAATAAACCACATGGCAGTGGCATTCCATTGACACGATATAAAGCCAGACTTTTTCTTAAACTTGATGTGCCCAAATAATTATAATAATGTAGGTAGCCATAATAAGGCCCCTTTTCCACGGGCGGGAGAATCGTCGTGACAGTGTCGTTGTGGGAAGAAATTCAACAGTACTGTCTTTAACCCATATAATTTTAGGGTCAGCGCAAAATATTTTGTCATCTATTTTCCCCTGTCAGTCGTAACTCATTTCATCCTGAACAACAATATATCTATCTATTCTTTGGTGTTCTTTTCCCTGACCATACATTACCATTTCAATTCATCAAATTCAATGGAAATTTCATAAATCAGTCCCCATGGAGATAGTTTCGCTGTGATACTGTAATGGGGTGCCGATGAACTACGGTTCTCTCGCTCATAGAGATGGCTTATACTCAAACCCTAGGTATCATTACAAGACTTACCACGTCAGATGGGATCTTGAACTGGCACAGAGTGAGGCATCCATTCCTCATCATTGTATCATCTCCGAGATGTGCCTCCATGCCGTCAAGCAGCGCGGTTATGATGCGCTTCTTCAACTTGATGCCAATGCGATCTTTTTCTTTCCCCTTTACAATGTAGAACAGGGTGGCACTAAAAGTGAACAATTTTATTTGAGTAATTGATAAAACTATGTTTATTTGGAAAGTATAGTGTTTTATAGAATACCAGCTTTCCGCTCGCGGCTTCGCCCGCGTGGAGTTCGGTTATATCGCGCTTTTTAGATTTCCCTCGGGAACATCAATTTTTTCCGGGATAAAAGGTAGCCTATGTTCTTTCTCAGGGTCTAAAGATTGTCTGTGCCAAATTTCATCAAAATCGGTTGAGAGGTTTAAGCGGGAAAGCGTAACAGACAGACAGACAGACAGACAGAGTTACTTTCGCATTTATAATATTAGTATGGATATAGAAGAGGTGAGAAAGAAATGGTGCCAAACCTGAACCAAACGGTAAGTATAATAGGAGGTTGTTAGCAGCAGCGCATCATTGGGTTTTATAAAGCACTCAATTCATAAAATCGCACCTACGGCCAATATTTAATTTTTTAATAATGCTACAATAAGTTCTATCCATTTTTCAAGACCCAACTGCCCAACATTAGAAGACCATACACATTTTAATATTAATGAGACAGGATTTACAAGCCATAATTAAGGTTTCAATATAATATATTGATATAAATAAAAATAAATAAATAAAAAAACAATTATTTCAACCTAAAAGCACCCATACAGCAACTATAGACAACACAATATATAGGACAAACGTTATCAGACACAGCCATTAACAAGTCTGCTACAACAAGGTCCGCTATACGAACCCTCCCGGCAATCATTGCAAGAACTACATTGATCTGAATTGTGCACCAAGGATGCGCACCGCTTGCGCATGGTAATATAAAAGAGACGGCGCGCTGTCTCAAACTGAAAAAGCGGGGCAGGATCAACACCGTTTTGAACGCGTTACTGTACACTTAAGGAACTGGAAGCCACTCGTGTGTAAGAACCATAGGCTGTACGTGTATAAGACGTGCCAAACTCTTTAAAAAACGTGATTTCAACAGTGTGTAAACCTACGGACTATCATATGATTAAGTCGATCTAGATCTTTTTTTGACTCAGTTTTCTTACCGGCCCTTCACTGACCCAACTAATCTAGGGTATACGAATTGATCGAACTACGTACGAGGTTGCAGTCTACAGTTACATGAATATTTTATCGAAGCATTTCTATATCGAGCTGTTGGTGTATTACCTAGTGCTAATATGGTTGATATATTGAGAGGTCAACAAATTTTTACTTCACCATACTCTTTCAATCAAGCCTTGGAAGGGTTTAAGAACAAATGCAAAACCATCGTATTATAGAAAAATGGGTACTTTTTTTTCAATCGTATATTTATTATACAATGCTTGAATGACTCATCGAAATAAACAGTCCTTGTTGATTACAAGAATGCTCTTATTGTCCGGTGTTATGTCAGCAAAATATTCTCAAATTATAATATATGTATACAGTAGTAAAAATCATAAACAATAATCACATACCTTCCCGATATCTGGATGTGTTTCTCCATAACGTGCTGGTCCATAGCATCGAGGACAACGCGGAGGGCGCGGCCCACATATGCATTGTTCTCATAGCGAAACAAATAATACAGATCGTTTAAGACCCGAGTCAATATGGCTGGTCTCTCCATGTATGTGCGAGCTGCAGTAAGGATCTGTTCTTCATTGGCATCGCCAGTGATCTAAGGAAAAGGAAAAAAAAAAACTCATAAAATGTAACAATCGCTGAAGTGGTGAGTCTTGTGAAATGGATGATCCACAAAGCCCACAACATAGTGAGAAGTGGTCAGCACATGTATGGTTTTATCTATATTCTCTAATAGAGGCCGAGCGCGACTTCGTTCGCGTGTAGTTAGTTATTATGCTCCGCTCTTATTGGTCGCAGCGTGATGTTATATAGCCTAAAGCCTTCCTGGATTAATGGGCTATCAATCGCAAAAAGTTATTTTTTTAAATCGGTCCAGTGGTTCCTGAGATTAGCGCGTTCAAACAAACAAACATACTCTTCAGCTTTATATATTAGTATAGAGTATAGATAATAAAGTCGTTGCCACCTCAAACGAACCGCGGAAATGTCCTAATTGCATATTACACTACTATTATCCTTCAAGACAGCTAGAAAACAACGCTGAGTGGCAGCAGAAACAGGTTGATTAGAAATAGATTAGATTATGGTGGTAGCAATTTCTAAGACGAGCTCAATCACAAGGGATAAAATATCTAAGATTTATTAAGTAACAATATAAAAGAGCCTACATAATAGGGGTGATCAAAAAGTAATGATAAACGGGTATTTCTAAAAAAGGTAAAAAACCAAAAATATCTTTTTCGTATCTTTGTTCCTTCACTACTTCCCAGCTAAAAAATTGTATAAATAGGACGTCGCTTGGAGAAGCTGCATTCATTTGAATACCAGCAGTCGGAGCGAAAACACAAAAATGGAGAAACACGATGTTGAGATGCGTCATCAAGTACCTCTGTTTGAAAATAATGTCTACATTGGTAGACATTATTTTCAAACATAACATCGCATATCTCATTGGAGATACACGCCGATTTGGTAGAGACACTGGGGGACTTTGCTCCTCGGTGTCACGGTGGTGCAAAGAGTTTAACCTGAGTAGGACATTCACGGAAGATGAACATCGCGAGGGACGCTCAACCTCGACCCTGACCCTGACTGAGGTAAATGTGAAAAAATCGAAGATATCGTGTTAGCAGACCGAAGAATAACTCTCAGACATTTAGCTGAGATCACAGGGATCTCATATGGTTGCATCCACAGCATTTTGACCAGCAAAATGAATATGAAGAAGGTCTCCGCGCGTTGGGTACCAAGATTATTAACGGACGAACAAAAGAAGAAGAGAGTTGACATTTCAACAACCAATCTTGCAAAGTTCCAGGCTGACCAAGAAAAAATTTTGTCTCGATTTGTGACCATGGACGAAACATGAATCCATCATTTTGATCCTAAGACCAAACAACAATCTATGACTTGAAAAAGGTCATCCTCACCGACGCCGAAGAAGTTCAAAGTCTCGAGCTCGGCAGGCAAGGTTATGTCCGTTTTCTGGGATGCTGAGGGAATCATAATAGTTGATTACCTGGAAAAGGAAGCTACCATAACGGGCTCCTACTACGCTGAACAGATAAGACGACTACAAGAAGCCATAAAGATAAAAAGACGGGCAAACTCCGAGCGAAATTGCTGTTTCATTCATCAAGACAACGCCCCTGCACACAAAGCCAAAGTTGCGAGCTGAGGCTGCCATTAGAGAAGCAGGCTTCGAATTGGTCGAACACCTATTCTTCCGATAGCCCCCAGCGACTTTTATTTGTTTCCTCGGCTCAAGGAACACCTCACGGGCTAGAAATTTGAGGATGATACCGAGGTGATGACTGCTGTAGAGGAAGTTTTTTTTAAAAGGGTATTAAATTACTACGTAAAAGGGGATTTAGTCCAACGTCATGTTAGTATCAACTTGTTAGGAGACTATGTAGAAAAATAAATTAAATTTAAACTAGAATCGTTGTTTTATTATACTCATTATCATTACTTTTTGAACGCCCCTCGTATGTATGTATAATGGAAATAGCGAAATAAAATGAATAAAGAGATCAAGCGCTTGGAAATGCCTTTTGCGTGCATGGCACATAAATAGGGTATTTGACTAAAAAAAAAACTAATTAGTCCGTCAGACAGATTTCCAAAAAATACTAGACATGTAGTTTTCCTTTTTTCACAAGTGTGACAAGGACACCCGGTGGTGGGACGACACAATCCAGAGAGAGACTAGGGTGAAGAAAGCCTGCCAAAACGTGGCAGGCGACCGGTTCTCCTGAAGATCGCGACGCATATACGGTCGCCAAACGTGCCACTAAAAGAGCTGTAGCCAGAGCCAGACGAGACCACTTGGAACCTCTCTACGAGAAGTTGGAATCGTCTGAAGGGCAAAAGCTCATTTACAAGTTGGCACGTTCCAGGGTCAAAGTGGCACAGGATATGTTACCAAGTGCCGTTGTGTAAAACACCTCAATGGCAACCTGCTATGCGAGGACCTCGCGGTGAAAGAGATGGCGCTCGTACTTTCAAGAGCTGCTGAACAAGCAGCACCAAGAGCTGCAGACACCGAAACTCCCTCCAAACCTTGGACTAGTGCCCCTGTTAACGCCTGAGGAAGTCCAAACGGCTCTTCGTCGTAAGGGGAATCAGAAAGCTGACGGAGTCCCCATTGAGGCCTGGAAGGCGATGGGTCCTCGCGATGTCGGTGTCATGTTAACTAACTTTCTCATCCGCGTGCTCCTGACCGGCAAAATCCCGAGCCAATGGAGGCCGAGTATTATTACTTCAAAGGTAAGGAACACAGTCACAGCAGTGTGGCAACTATCGCGGTATTAAGGTCATGTCCCACACCATGAAGATCTTTGGGAGGATTTTAGACTCCCGGATCCGGCAGAAGTGTGCTGTCTCGGAGTGCCAATATGGGTTCCGCCCAGTGTATGGAACCATGGATCCTACCTTCACACTAATTATCACCATGGAGAGATACATATCGAAGAACACGCCTCTGCATAATTATGCTCTTTCTAGACATGCAGAAGGCCATCGATTGTGTCTCTCGGGGGATGATCTGGTGGGCACTGAGGTCCAGAGGGGTACCAGAAGCCTGTGTTGACATAATACGAGACATGTACCTCAGTTCCCATTCCGTTGTTAGGACCGCTGTTGGCGACATTAAACCCTTCCCCATCACCGTCGGCGTCCACCAGGGGTCCGTCCTTAGTCCGTTTCTGTTCAGCGTGATATTAGACATCTTGTCAGACAGCATCAAGGATTCACATGAGCATTCTCCCTCGAGAACGGAGGTCTGAAACTCAACGTGGCGAAGACCGTGTACTTGGCCAGCAACACGACATACCCCATGTCTGTGCGCATAGGCGGAGACATGGTCGAGAGCACAGACCAGTTTAAATACTTGGGGTCTGTGCTTCACGCGTCCGGCGACATTAATTCGACGTCAGGTCACGTATTTCCGCAGCTTGGGCAAAATGGCGTGAAGTGACAAGTGTCATTTGTGACCCCAAAATGCTTAAGGGATAGGTCTATAAGACCATCATTAGACCTGTTTTTCTTTATGGCAGTGAGGCGTGGCCTGTGCTTGAGCGACACAAGCAGGAGCTGCGTGTCACGGAAATGAATATGCTACGGTGGATGTGTGGAGTTACGCGGAAAGACCGCATCAGAACTTCCGCATCCGTGGCGGTCTTCATGTCCGTAACATTGCAGACAAACTGCAGGAGGGTCGCCTACGCTGGTACGGCCACGTCTTATGCAAACCGGGGTATGTTACGTGGGTAACAAATTTCTTGCCATGGCGCCTCCGTCGGGTCGGAACAAGCGGGGTAGATCAAAGCAATGCTGGCTTGACGTTGTCAGAGATGACATGCGTGCCAACAAGCTCTTACGACAGGATGCTAAAGATCGCGCTAAATGGAGGAGAATGTGCAGGAAAGCGGCTTCAACGCCAAAGCCGCGGATGCAACTGAGGTAAACGCTGAGATGATGATGATGAAATTATATAGACAAATTGTTTAGACGCGATTAAAAACATGTCGACTAAAATACGTATATTTATGTCAAGCGCGGACTAATTTGACGGGAGTAAACCACAATAATATTTATTTTATAACCTTTTCTTAATCAAATAGACAAGAATAAGAAAAAGTTGCACAGAACATAAATTAAGTTTAGTTTGTGACCAAGGGGACTCGGTGCCAATATATTTTTAATTTCAATGATTATGCCGTATTTTATAATTAGTACTTTCAGTTAATAATAAAATGATCCGACGCCACTGTATCAGTGAGTTACATTGAAACAACAACAAAAGGGATATACTTGGTTATCCCACGAAAAACAAAACTTACGTTTCTTTTTTTAATTTGTAAATCAGAGCCAGACCAAGGGGACTCGGTGCCAATATATTTTTAATTTCAATGATTATGCCGTATTTTATAATTAATAATTTCAGTTAATAATAAAATGATCAGACGCCACTGTATCAGTGAGTTACATTGAAACAACAACAAAAGGGATATACTTGGTTATCCCACGAAAAACAAAACTTACGTTTTTTTTAATTTGTAAATCAGAGCCAGGCTGTATGTAGATCAAAGTATGATTCACGATCGTAACAAAATTAGAATTGGCTTCTCATGCCATGATTTCATGAAATAGTCATTCAATAGGGTAATATAATCTAAGAGAGTTTTATAATTTTAATATACTGCACTGTACTATACGGTGCCCACTTTGCAGGGCATTGTGGAACTATCGGATTAATCGGATTACAGAGTGCTGCCTAAGACTTACAAAGGAGTACCTTGTAATGCGACAAAGTACAGATCCAATGTTAATATTCTATATGTGATACACATATTCATCTATTCTGAAGTGCAAGTCATACTTCATTCTACAACATGTAATGTAATTTACGCACACCCTCAAACACCTCAATTAGAATATTATGTTATAATCGTAATACATACACTGATTTTTCAGTTTAATATGTAGGGTAAATGTGGGCTAGATGCCTAGGTAAACACGAAGCGGCCTGTGCGAGTACTACACTCGGGTCGATTTCAAGTTTCGAATTAAATTTACACTTTTTTGTTTGATTTCTTAAATACCCGTTTTTTTGGTAATTAATGGTATAAGTTCATTATATGAGGTTATATTAACACAAGTTTAATAAAATATTAATGATTTTTTAAATAGAACTATTGAAAAATTTTAATCAGAGTGACACGAATGAGTGATGTTGTTACACTAATGAAATTACCTAAAATACTAATGAGATTAGATGCATACTAATGATAATTTAAAAAAAAAACAAGTGTAATCACTTATTATAATAATTTTGCGAGGAACTCTCTATGACAAAATTAAAATAAAACGAACCCAAATAGATTAAATCACTTTAATGTCTCATAACGTCATAACAATCATAAAAATATTATTTGGCCGCACATAATTTTGCAGTGTTCTTAGAAGGAACCTTAGGAATAAAACTTAATATATTCATTTAAGAACTATCTTCAAACCAATATATACCTAATTTATAACAAATAATCACAGTCTAAAGACACAAACTAAAACTATTATCTTCAAACCAATATATACCTAATTTATAACAAATAATCACAGTCTAAAGACACAAACTAAAACTATACATATACTTAAAAACAGTAGTCTTCTTTAAACTTTTTTAAGTTTTCCATATTTAAATCAATATTTTTGTATTTATCTATCCATAATTTTGCTGATTTTGGATTGATGTTCTTTGGTTTTAATCATTATTTAAATAAAATTGTCTTCTTTAATTTGCTTCTGACTTTTTAATGATTTCTTTACCAGAAATATTCTGTCTTAATCTTTCAATCAATCTTTGGATGCCTGTTGTTGACTCAAAAACGCAAGAAATTCTTGTTGATGTTGTTGCCCAAATCCAGACGCCATTGCTTCTGGTTGAGTTACCATGAATGACTGATTATCCCAAGAACCTATCAGACAGTGGTGTTACATTCTGCTCTTTGCGAATTCGAGGACTTGGAGCTTTATTTGGCTTATTAGCGTGTTTAATGGTGATATCGCTCAATATTTTAATTTTCTTATTAGGAGATATTATTTTAACATTACCGACTTCTGAATCAATTGCACTTTTGTATATTTTATGCAATTGCATGTGCTTGTCGTGCTTACAAATGGTGTCAACACATTCATAACAACTTAATTTTCTAAACTCAAGGAACTCCGATTCGTAGTTCCAAAGCACCTGGTGGACCAACATAGTTCCTTTAAAAGGAGCTATGTTTTTAGGGAGATGAATTTCTTTTTCTATAATCTCATGTTCTTCTACAACCCTTATCTCGACATTTTTAATATTGTCTCGCACAACACCAACAAATGTTGAAAAATCTCCCACATCACGCCCACATTTTACTTGGTAGTCCGCTGTCCTTTTAACTACGGCGCCAACACCATCTGGAGCACCTTTACCGTGGCCGGCTTCCTGATAGTTCCAAGTTACTGACTTAATTGACGAGAAGACATTTTGCAGTTGTGTCATAATGTAAAATATATACTTGTTGCGATATTGACTCGAAGGGCTATCTGTCAGTATATGCACAGTAGTAATATGAGGAGATTTTTCAAATACAAACTCCAGTGCTTTCTGCAAATGAGCCCACACTGCTGCTGAATCGTGTCGAGTGCATTCACTAAGTGTGCATAAAGAATAGTTGATTATTTCCCTTCCCTTTTTAATATAAATGACTACTGTATGCAAGGAAACCTGGCCACGACTACCGCCAAAGTGTAAGCTTTGGACTTCTTTTGCAAATTTGTAACTATAATTTTCGGAAAAATCCATGTGGAGTATGGTTTCAAAATTATTTAGGGATTTTTTCAGGTCTGATATTATTTGGTACTGGTTGATAATATTCTGTGTATGTGAGAAAAATTTGGGAAGGGAATCCTCTAATTTTAATATCAGATTTCTTATTTGAGTAGTCCGTTTAAATTTCTTCGTTATTGTCATTTCTCTTTCACCCACTTTTTTTCTATCCTTTCCCCACTCAAAGTACTCAATTTCTTGATCGTTGTTAAATTCCTTATATTGGATTACTTTGTTTTTACAAATTTGGCATGTGCGAGAAACACATTTAATATTATATTTGTCACAGCATAAGATATCTAACATCTTTTGGAAGTTAGTTATATCAACGATCCCTTTTTTCTTCAAGCTCGAGATTAAAAGATCCATATTTGTATGAATTGTACAACCACAAGTATCTCTGTCATCTCTAGGAAGGTAAACCCAAAACGGACGTAGTCGTGCGAATGTAACATAACTTATTCGTATGTTTGGATTTTCTTCCATAAACTTTTTGTGCAATTTTTTTATAGAGTCCAGTAAATATCGCTTTTGTTTCGTAACTCCGAATTTTTTGACACATTGTTTTTTACCGGCAGTATTACGACTATTGATATCATCTTCATAAAATCTTTCCACTAACTCTTGGATACTTTTGCCTCCTTCTAAAATCTTCTTTTGTAAACGGCTGCGTAGGCACTTCTTGTAGAGGTCGTAATTCCGCTTTGGAAATACAGTACTTGACTTAGTATTATCTTTTGTAGCTTTTTGTGGGCCTGTTTTTTCAGTATCCACATATTTCTTTTCTCCGTTATTTTTCATGATATTAATTTTTCGTAAAAGAACTCTGCACCTGTATTGGTATTTTTTTATTAAACATAACATTTCTTTCTTTTCGAAGAGGTGCTTTCGTTTTAAAAATTTAATTTTGTTCAATAAGATTGTGTTTGTTAACTTATTTTGTCGTTCTGTATCAGGTGTATCCAAAGGGTCAATTTTATCATCAGTTACAGAATCCATTTCAGTTGTTTGTGGCACAATCACTTCTTGTATCTTTTTCTCTTTTAATTTCTTCTCGTGATAACGTTTGGAATTTTCCCTCCATTTTTTCCGTTGTAATCGTTGCTCTCTTGGAGACATTTGGTTGATACTTTTTACTTTTTTACTCTCTTTTCGTTTTAGATAAGCTTCTCTTTTTTTAGCTCTTTCAGTGGCATATTTTTCTGGGTCGTTTTTAATTTGTTTATATTTTTCTCTCCTTGCTATTCTTCTTCTTTCTAATTCATCTTCACTCATCCTGGTCTTATTCGGCATAATGCCCTAAAAAAAAAAATTCGTAAATAACAGCCTAACAAAATAACAGACAATTAAGTCCTAACTTAATTATACTAAGTCACACTCAATCTCAAAATATAAACACCAGTAATAATTTATAACAAATTTCATAGATAACATCATGTAAATATGAGTATAACTGTAGATTTTCAACACATCACACACAAACAAGGAGAAAATAAAAAAAAAAAACAACTGCGTTTTACATAATCAGGCGGAAAAGCTTTTTTTTAAATATATTATTATAATATTTCATTAGTGTTACATTCACTATCATTAGTGATACCGGAAAAATTGACACAAATGACAGTAATACGAATGATATTTTGAGCAAACTTAAAATTTTTAAGCTAGTAGAACTTTCTAGACGGCAATCGAATACATTTAAATATCCACGTTCTTGTTGGCTATAAGAATTACTGGGTTATAAATATTCGATTACAATACCTTTTGCAATTACGCTTTAGAGATGAATGAGTCGAGTTTCGTCCAAAACACAGAAATCGTTAGAAATATGAATATCTCGAAAAAAATACGTAACGCACCACCACTCCAAATGAACGCTTCAAGGCCACTGACGATGTTTCGGCGGGTGGGGTGAGGCGGGGGTTCAGGAACACCGTGGATTTAATATTATGACTGTATTAACTTATGCTACACTAATGATAGTTAAATCACGATTCATGTTTAAAACACTAGGATAAGTGTATTCTATTATTCTCACATGAAAAATGTAGTTTATGTTTGAAGGCTTGCACATTATCATGATATGAAATATTAAATAAATAGAATTTCTACGAGTAACTTCGTTTTTATTCGACTTTATTTAAACGTAAACGGAAAATGAGCGCTATCTTCTTAAGGGACTATATTATAAAGTTTTAGTTTTCCCACAAACGGTACAGTTTTGGGAATTGTTCTTTTTTTGGAACGTAAAAGGTAAGTGAAGACTATAATATTAAAAAACAAAACAAAAACAATTACAAAAAACATTAAAGTTATTAGGGATGACAACATTTTTTGCTCAGTTTGAAATCGACCCACTCATAGTCTTTTGTGTAAATACAAGCGTACCCCCGCCCTCCCGCCGGTCAATGCCGAGCATTTCGCTGGGACGAATGCAATAACAGTTTTGGCGCCAAACACTTTGATGACGGCGAAAAATTGACGAATTTTTGTTAGGTATAACCTTTACGCGGCATGAATTTTCAAAGTTATAAGGTAAGTGATAATTTTTTAGTATTTATGGTGAGTTAATATATCAAATATGTCATTTTTAATGTAATTTGGGAAAAAAGGTATGTTTAAATATGTGTTATTTTGTAACCTTGAAGGCAAATATCTTAGAGGCATCTATTCCATAATGAATTTATTGAATATATATTTTTCTTTTTTATAGACATCCACACAAGTACGTGCGCAAAGAAGGTACTCAGCCACGAGCAAATGGACTGAAGATGCTCTTAAAGCCTACCCAAGCCGGGCAGACCTCCGCCGTACGCTCCACCGTGTCCTCAGAGCGAAAATGGTGCGGAATAAACTCCGCCCATGGGCTCCCCCGCTGACGCAGAGTCCCCGGCCCCCGCTCGTGGAGGACGTGGTGAGCGCTCTGTTTCCCTCGCGAGGGGAACATACTCCTCCACCCATGGCTCCGCCTTCTGCGGTGCCTGATGCGGAGCACACCGACGACCTTTGTCAAAAAAGCTAAGTTCTGCTGCATACGCAGTTAGAACAATTCGTAATTTGACTGATGTTGAGACGGCCCGTTTAGTGTACTTTGGCTATTTCCACAGCGTAATGTCGTACGGCATTCTGTTGTGGGGAAATGCCGCCGATATTCAAACAATATTTGTTTTGCAGAAACGAGCTGTTCGTGCAATTTATAAATTAAGTCCGAGACACTCTCTTAGAGAAAAATTTAAAGAGATTAATGTACTGACCGTGCCGTCTCAATATATTTATGAAAATCTTTTGTATGCTCATAAAAATATAAAATTGTTTAAAAAAATACAGTGATGTCCATGATATAAATACTAGGAACAGGCACAAATTTATTGTACCTACAACAAGGCTCAAGAAAATAGGTGGCTCTTTCAGATGCCAATGTATACATTTTTACAATGGACTTCCAGAGGTGGTTCAAGATCTGAGCCTGAATAAATTCAAATCCTTCATTAAACGTAAGTTGTGTCAGAAAGCATTTTATAGTGTGAAGGATTATATTGAGGACAAAAAGGCTTGGGCTTGAGCTGCGTCCGATTTCTATACAATGATTGTTCTTTGATTTTTCCTCTTGTAGTTTTAATATGTAATTGTTTATGTTATTTAGTCAAAGCCTGTATTACACACTATGTAGCCAAGCATATTGTACGTTACGTAATTGTATCGCTGACAGAGGTGTTCGGCACTTGTGCAGCTGCAGCTGCACAGGAGTTAAACTTTCCACAGATTCGGGAACACTGTTGGAGCTGCTGAATCTTGGACAAAACTATCTTAGCATTGTGTAGATTCAATTTCTTAGTATTGTATAATTGCATGGCAAACGTGTGAGCGCAATGTACGAATGTGCTGTAAGGCATTTATTTGTTGGGTTAGTCTTTTTTATTGACTTAATTGTGCTCTGGCTGTTGAGAGTATGTCATGCTAACTCAAATGTCTCGCTGATGGTGGCGTGTGTTTTGGGTCATTGGGTTCCCTTCGATATGGTTTAGCTGAATGATGCTGATCCATACGTCATGTTCGTGAACGGACGCCGTCGGAGGGGACTGGTCATCTCTTAGCTGCCACGGCGTATTTTAATTTCTGAATTGATTTTTGTATGTTTTCCATAATGGACGCTCTCAGCGTACAATATATTTCTGCATCGTTCTCACGCGGTTGATTTCAACATGAATGATGTAATCAAATATTTGTAACAATAGCTTAAAAATTAAAAGAGTGTCCATGGAGTTTCTTGCCCGTTCTTCTCCATAGGTACCTACTCTTTGGAATGGGCGACTAGCTTCATCTTATTGACTGACCGACCTTCTGACAATTCAAAAGTGCCTGTAACTGGTTTATTTGAAATAAATGATTTGATTTGATTTGACCACGATGCTCCAGAGGGGACCGAGGTAGACCTGAGAACGGTGGTACGTAGGCTGAATGCCAAAAATACCACCCCAGGACCCGACGGGTTACCTGGAAAAGCTTGGGTTCTGGCCTTAGGGGTCTCGGGCCTCGACTAAGGTGGCTACTAAGCGTTTGTATGGAGAGGGACCAGTTTCCACTTCGCTGGAACACGGGGAAACTGGTCCTTATAAAGAAGCCAGGGCGCCCTGCGTACTATCCGTCCGCTTACCGGTCCATCGTGCTGCTCGACGAGGTGGTAAAGCTCTTCGAAAGAGTCATTGCAGACCGCCTTGTCGCGCGACTCAGGCGAGCGGGCCGGATTTGACGGAAAGCCAGTTTGGCTTCAGCAGAGGGCGCTCTACGGTGGACGCCGTCATGCGCGTACAAGCACTCACGACAGGGATACTGTGGCCAGGGGTGGGGTTGGCCTGGCAATGTCTCTAAACATCACCAACCTCACCATCACGGGATGCCTACCTATCTCTGTCGAGTGCTCGAGGCCTATCTGACGGACAGGGCCGTCATATATACAACGGCCACCAAGGAGGATGGAACCGGCGAGAGATGCAGTGCGGTGCTCCACAGGGATCGGTCCTGGGGCCGCATCTGTGGAACATCGGGTACAACTGGGTGCTGCGCGCCGAACTCCCTATCGGCTTCAGCATAGTTTGTTACGCTGACTACACACTAGTCTCGGGGTTGTGACAATCATCGAGAGGATCCGGCAATTGGGACTACGAGGTGGCCCTGCACAAGTCCGAGGCCATGTGCTTTCATAGTCTTCGTAACGCGCCACCGTCGGGTTCCCACATAACGGTAGAAGGGGTTCATATCGGGGTCGTGTCGACGATGAAGTATCCGGGATTCGTCCTCGACAGCCGGTGGGACTTCGAGGAGCACTTTCGACGTTTGGCTCCCAGACTGGAACGGGCCGAGGCTACCCTGAAGCGGCTCCTCCCCAATCTAGGGGAACCAAAAGCCTCGTACCGGATTCTCTACGCGGGGGATGTGCGGTCCATGGCCATTTACGGAGCACCGGTATGGGCGCGGTCACTAAGCAAGCGACCAGAACGATGCCTTGTCGCGTCCAAGAGGGTCATGGCCGTTTGGCTGATCCGGGGATACCGCACGGTCTCCGCTGAGGCGGCGAGCCTTCTTGCTGGATTGCCGCCATGGAATCTGGAGGCCAAACCCCTCGCCCACATGTGCGCGGCGCAAATCGGGGTACGGCAGACAGAGCTCCGGCGGGATCTCATGGCGACATGTAGAGTGCGATTGTCGCAACCCAGTGCTGGGAACGCCACAATAGCGGCGGTAAGTCCCCTCTTTGAGAAGGTTTATCCCTTGCTCGAGCTCAGGGACTTAATCAGGAAAAAATTGACAGGACATGATTTGCTGGATAAGCCAACTCCCTCAGGGCAACTATCCTCCAGGTAATATTCTCGTTTCGGCATCTAACCAACACATTAGGCATCTATCCTAATTCATAGAACTTTTTTGTTTCGTTTATTACAAAACATATAAAGAAGATAATATACAATAACCTACTTTATTTTCTTCATCGATAAGTACACTAACCATAACAAAATAATTTAATTTTTGAACACTTATCCTTTTTGTTTTACAAGCACTTTTGTAGAGGTTGAGCATCTATCCCGCATTTACCCTATATGCGTTGTATATTATTGTATACTGTATTATTTAGGAGAAATAAGAGAGAGGGTATACAAGGATAGAATTTGAAGAAATTGTTTTCATAATTTGACTCAAAGCCACACAGTTAATCAGAACATCAAAAACTGGTTCAATTCTTTAAAAAATCTATGTCTCGGTCGATTTTTGAAAGAGATTCTAGATTTAAATTTACCTCGTCTCTTCTTATTTTTTGTCAAGAAAGAAAAAATAATGGTGCAATATTAAAACAATTGGATCGCAAATTAAAACTTTAAATAATTAAAAAAAGAAAACAAAAGATTACATATTTGAACATTTGTTTAGGTTAGCATTTGTAGAGAGGTTACAAGTGTATTAAGTAACTTAAGTGTTGCGACACATCTGCGGAACGTTCGGCGCCGAAAGTTCGGCTAAATACGCTCGCAGTGTATTTCAAGTACTCTATGACACATCCTAACCGGCCTAACCTTCCTTCGGGCGGTTTTTTCAGCTAAAACGCATTTAATGTATTTTGCATAGCAAGCGACACATCACGCAATGCGTTGCGGGACCGAAAGTTCGGCGGGCGTAGCTGAACGTTCGGCGTGTGTTGTGCATCGCGGGCGTGGCGGTAACGAAGAGCGGCAAAGTCTTCTAAGCCCTCTATAATAGCTAATATACTAATTAAATCCACTTTTCTGGGCAATTCAGGTACGTCACAAAAACCGCACATCATAAAGTGTCGACACGGACAGACTGACGATGCCGCCACGTAACTTTCCGTCGCGTAGCGCGCTGAAGACGCCGCGTTTTGACCATTTGGTTTGTCATAACAACTGAATATTGCGGCTGAAACTTCAGCCGCTGAGCTTTTGGCGCCGTACGTTCAGCAGATGTGTCACTACACTAAAGAGTAAAATTGTTTATAAAAACAATTTCTAACTTTTTCTACCTTAAAGGTTTAATTTTCAAAAATCCTATTTTAGTGGATATCTCTATGTACAGAAATACAATAAACATGTAAAGAAGTATCTACATTCAAAATCTCAAGTCTCTAAGTCCAGTGGTTTAGGCTGTGCATTAATTTATCACACAGTCAGTCAGTTTACTATTTAATACATATAAGAAATTAGAAAATACTTTTTATAAGATACAACTAGTATAATGATAGTGTTGAAAGTGGAAGATATGTCCAAACGGTTCTATAAGACGACAATACGATAAGATTTTAATAAAACATAAGTTTTATTATTGTACATTGTGCATATTTGCAAATGTAAACCTTTCCGAGCAGTCTTTACCATCCAAGTCAGCATATCTAACTAAAACAAAACTTTTTGTGGGCTCTGGACTGGACAGATATTTGTAAAGAGATGACATATTTGGTCAATACTAATGTGCACCCTAATAGTGTAACACACTATTAGTAAAAATTTGAATCTATTTGAAACATACTGCTAATCCATTGATGCTTATATCCAAAAAAATTGTATGCTCAACAACAGAAATAACACAATGAATGTTGTTGAACTGTCAAAATGAAACCCAATACTACTGGGCTTGTGTTACACAATTACCCAGATATTGAGTTTTTGACAATAAACAGATGATGCTTGCAGAATATCTTAAGCGAAATATAAAAGATGAACTAAACTTAAAAGAACTAAACTTTCGCTAGTTATTCATAAACCCCTGAAACACTTGGTATTTATTCATAAACGATGATTGAAGTTAAGTGAGGTGCAAACGTCAAAAATCTATGGTTAAACAGTCACTAATCACTAGTTAACTCAATGTTTATGAATAAATGGGATTAAGTTTAGTTTCTCTTTTACACCAACTATTTACATTTAAAATCGATTAATAAAAAAAAAAGTTTCAAGTCTTATCTCATCTTTTCATTGTGCCTGTTGTTTGTTGAATGGGATATAATATGTAATTCCTTAACGCATTGTATGAGATACTTTGGTCCGTAAGCTCCACTTAAGTCTCCTTTCAAGCCATTTGATTGGTTGAAACTAGTTTAAAGTAATGCTTAAGCAGAGATCAATGCTCGAGTTTCCTTCTGGAATACGCACCTTTGTGAAGTAAACTCATGTCAGTTGGATACTCTTGAAAGAATATGAAATACACTGTTAAATATTAATGAGGTCATAGAAAGGTTGTCTTTGTTTGTGTACAGTGTTGACGAAAACAAGCATTGTTTTGTCTAGCTGCTCAGCATTATTAAGCAATATCTCAATAAATTGCTGCATCAAATAATGTTAAAACATTGTTTTATTTCTGTCAGAAAGACATAATATCACTAATGTCCTTCCAGGTCATCCCTTAATTAACTGATAATGTTCTTCAATTAAGTCTAAAAAAAACTAGGCAATGTTTATGTTTGATTGTTTGTGCTTGTTTTAAAAGACTAACTTTCCTAGTATAACTTTTTTATTACTTGCTACTGACTTATTACAAAAAGATCTCACTGTAGTTCTAGACTTAACCTTTTGAGTAGGGTTCCCAACCATACTATTTTGTCTGTTTTTAACAGTATTATACAGTTTTCCAGTACTTATTATACTTTTTACTGCTGAACAAAAAAAAGTAATACTGTTTTTATATCTGCTGGAATCCGGGGTCAAAAATCTGTTTACGAAGTAGGTATATGTCTGTCCATAAACAAACTATATTTCCAAACTACTTTTACAAACTTGTGGAAGAAGTTCAAAAAATATGTTCTTATAAGTTTAATAAAATAAAATAGGTATTGTTTTATTTTGTGAAATACTGCTATTTCTGTACTCCGACCTTGATATACTTTTATTCTTGAAAAAAAGTTGGAAACCCTACCTTTGTGTCAGTTTTTATATTACAAACTTTATTTAGATAGTAGTAGTACCAAACTAAGGCCTTCTTTTTTTACAAGTAACTGTATTTCTATTACAGTTAGGTTCATAATTCAATAACTATTTAGGTGTTATAAATCTGGTCTAAACAAAATCCTTGTTTTGTAGTAAGTGGGCTAGAGTCATGTTAAACAGAAACTTTTTAGATACAATTAATGCTTTGATGTTGTTACATAACCTGAAATGTTTCCTAAATCGATTATACATACAGTCAAAATCTGTGATACCGACATTGAAGGGACGACTCATAATTAGACGTAAAAACCGATAGTTGTAATAACCAGTGACAGCTATTCTCTACTCTGAATACTCGTTTAATTATAAAAAAAAAATTGTCATAAAAGTTACTTTCTCCCTTTCTTTCTAAATTGTTGGAAAAGTCTTTATTCTTTTGCCAGGTCTTTTTTTGGAGTTACTTTGTCTAGCTTTGAAATAATACGCGATTTTTCTTCGATATTGATTTGTTTTCTTTTTGTTTGTAAATTGTTACAATTTTCACAACAATATGTTTTGGTGCGACTTATAAGTAAGAAACTGTCTTAAGAGATATGACGAACCGGGCCTTGAGGCTACTGCATACATGTGCCTTTTTTCTAAGAATTGCAAAAGACCCTCAACTTTGTTTAGTTTTACGATTATAGCCATTGACCATTGTAATGTGCCAGATGTGGATACTGTTACCTATTCGAATTCCTTAAAATACCGCTGAGACGGTCGTTGTACAGACATAATTCTTCGAAAAATTAACCAAATGTGGTCGCTTAATGCAGTAGGTACGTCGTAGTAAACAATGTCGTACAAACCAATGTTTTTTATAAGGCAGTCATATGGCATTCAGCCAGGACCATTGATTTTGGTCATTTTAATCGGTATGTTGTTGTAAATGCTGTTGCCATAAAAAAAAATAACCAAAAGTGGTCGCTTAATGCGGTAGGTATGTCGTAGTAAACAATGTCGTAAAAACCAATGTTTTTTATAAGGCAGTCATATGGCATTCAGCCAGGACCTTTGATTTTGGTCATTTTAATCGGTTATGTTGTTGTAAATGCTGTCGCCATAAAAAATAACCAAATGTGGTCGCTTAATGCGGTAGGTGTGTTGTAGTAAGCAATGTCGTAAAAATCAATGTTTTTTATAAGGCAGTCATATGGCATTCAGCCAGGACCTTTGATTTCGGTCATTTTAATCGGTATGTTGTTGTAAACGGATGTCGCCATAAACGGTTTTGACTGTGTACAGTCAAAACCGTTTATGTATAATACATAGTATGTATACTGGCAGCGGGGTTTTTTTGGAAATTTTACTGGGTTAAAATAGCTTCTGCAAAAATAACATAGCTAAGTTTGATTGTCATTCACTTGATTCTTGTGAATGGTATCTGACATGTTTTTTACTGATTTGCATTATTTTGGTAGTTGTTACTATTGTTTTGTTTTTATTTTGTTATCATTATAAGCATTATCTTCCAAGTTGTTAATATATTATATTGACACCCTTAACTGAAAAAAAAATGATATACAGTCAAAACCGTTTATGGCGACATCGTTTACAACAACATACCGGTTAAATGAAAGTAGAAAATAATATAGAAAATGGTAACAACTCGCTAACAAATGAAAACAAATTAATATCGAAGAAAAATCGCGTATTATTTCAAAGTTATAGAAAGGAATTCCAAACAAAGACCTGGCAAAAGAATAAGGTGTATCACACTCGACAATTTCAACCATTTAGGAAGAAAGGGAGAAAATTCTATTATTTTTTTTTTTTTTTTTGATAATTTAACAAGCCGAAGTTGGGAATAGCTGTCACTAGTACTGGTGCAACTATCGGTTTTTACGACTAAATATGAGTAGTCCCTTCAATGTTGTAAGAGATTTTGACTGTAAATATATAGTATCATATATATATATAGTATGCGTATTTATACATATATTTAAATATATATATATATATTTAAATAGTATGCGTGACTGTACAAATGCGCGAAGCAACTTCAGAGCGGACTAGATGTTTGGGGCGATCTATACCATGCTGTGGACAGCTGGATCGTTTTTCAACATACCATAAATATGTATGACAGAAAAAGCCTAACAAAAATAGAAAACACTTACCACTTTAGCTGGTATGTCATGGCGCTTGCAGGCTCCATGATGAGTGCCATATAAACCGAGGAACTCCAGTGGGTGGTTCACTCGACTCACCAGTCCAGGTATGTCACAGCGGACTTCCTTCATACCTTCTGAAGAAGATCCTTGGTTAATTTGAACTGCTGCGGCTCCAGTCCCCGCTAAATTTGTACCTGATATATCCAATGACTCTAATTGCTGTAGGCTCTCAACTAGTTGGGTCAAAACTTCATTTGGAGTGAAATATTTTCCATGCCTCTCGTTGGACTGCGATATATCCAAATGCCTCAAGTGACGCATTCCTGATATCCAATCAATTAAATCTTGAGTCCAAGGTACTGCATGCAGCACAAGGAAGCGCAGGTTGGTCATTTCATTAAGCGCCCAAATGGCACCAGCCGATGTGCACTCGGAGAGGTCCAAGTGTGTCAAATGTTGTAGTGGCTTTAATAAGAGCAGTGGAAATATGGCCAGACCTCGGCGTTGGATTGTCAGTCTCTTTAATTTTGGGGCATAAATGATATAGCCCCGCTGCCTATAGATATCTTCATCCTGAGGAAAGCAATATGTCAATGGACCAAATTTTAATGAAAGCAGATTCTGACTGTTGGTACTTATAATTTCCAGGGTCACATGCGACAGATACTCGCATTGGTTTAATTCGACTTCAAAAGGTTGGTGTTCCATCATGCAGCGCAATCCTTCGTCAGTAATCCGGGAGTTCCGTAACTTTAAAGTATTCAGTCTGGTGCGAAATTTATCGCGAAATATATTCGCAATATTGTCGTTGATGCGGTATTTCTTCTGATATGCGCGGATGAATTTCTCGCATATTTCGGCTGGTAGTATAACATCATCTTTCAGTCGGCGCCAACGAGTATCAGGGTCGAAGTTGGTAATAGTATTTAGATTTACCACTATATAGTCCATACAAAGATCAAAAAGACTGTCTGGGTAGGCATCATAAGCAGCTTCGTACAAACTCATTTCGTTCGTCATTTTGTTGAACCCAACTAGCTCTTTCACTGCATTGGGTAATAAAGGTAGGCCCGCGATGGCAACATGTCGCAAATGTAACACACACTCTAGGTGATGTGAATTATGTACCTCAGTTTGGCGTGATGATTGTTCCGAGTTGCTTGTTAGCTCTCCTGACGGACCGGGACCAACACACTCGCTCACTGGGCAACGGACGGGCTAGCAGTAATTCGTTCGCAGTTTTCGCACAACGCAACAAGAAAGTCAATTGTCGTTTTTTTTTTTCACTCGCATAGACAAGTAAGGTTCGCCCAGAATTTCATGTAAATAGTAACACTCGGCATTCTAAATTTATGAAACTTTTCTATTGGCAGTAATTTAGAACTCAAACCAATGAAAATATATTTCGTAACTGGATATCTAACTATTAATGAAAAACCTAAATATTTAACTTTAGTTTATGGTCAAAGACTTTCCTTGTCATTTTCATAGTGATGAAGTGAGAGACCAATACTAGCCCCGCACGATGATATTGCGATTGGCGGCCATCTTGATGACGTAGTCGAACTCGCACCGTCGGTACCGTTCGCATGTTCAGTCCGCGCTTACGCACATCGAATATTTTTGTTAGCTTTTTGTTTTTGTTATCCTGTTTTATTGTTGTTCTTGAGTTTTGTTGTTTAGTTTCGTTAGCTGTTACTCGTTAAAATGAGTAAGAAATTAATTAACAGTCGTGCTCGTGAAATTATAATTAAAGTGGACAATTATTTTGTTAAAGAGAAAGAGGACTGTAAGTTAGTTCTTGAAAGTATAAACCGTGCTTTAAAAAGTGCTTCGGACACTACTGAGGGCATTTTAAAACCGAAGCAACTGCTAATAGTTATTAAAAATATTTTGCAAAAGACGAAATTGCGACGAGAGCATGAGCCAGCAACAGCCAGCAAAATGAGAACTCCTACTAAAGGAAAAAGGCCAAAGAAGGAATATTTCGACGGATTTTCCTTAACAGCTTTAAGAAATATGCAATGTATACGGTGAGGAGAGAAATACCCACAATGCGCAAAATCTTGGCGGCTTCAAAGTAGACCCTAATTATACTGGTAATGAAACTACATTAAGAAAAATAATTAAATGTGATTTAGGCTACCAATTTAAACGATGCTACCAAAAAAGACTGGCTATAATTGAAAGACCCCAAATTCAAGCGTGCAGGGCTAAATAATTACGATATTTGAAAGAAAATGACTCGCTTGGTAATAACAAAAGATCCGTTATTTATTTCGACGAAACGTGGATACAGGCACACTACACGGTAAAAAAATGTTGGCAAACAGCAACCGATGTCGGAGTGAGACGGAACGACAGCCCTGGCCGCCGATGGATAATAGTTCACGCGGGAAGTGAAAGCGGTTTTCTTGACAATGCCCTTCTAATGTTTAAAGCAGACACCAAAACGGGGGATTCTCAGCATTCATTTGATCCTCAAATGAATGCTGAGAATTTCACCAAGTGGCTTACAGAAAAATTAGTACCCAACATACCACGCAACTCCATAATTGTAATAGACAACGCCCCTTATCACAGTAGGGAAGAGAATAGGCCACCAAGTATGAACAATAAAAAACAGTTGATGGTTGAGTGACTACAAGCTCACAACATCGACTTTCCCAACGACAGTACAAAACCTGAACTGTATTTATTAATTAAACGGCACAGACCCCCGAAAAATTATAAAATTGACAATATTAGCTGGCAATGGCCATGAGGTCATTAGATTACAACCCTACAACTGCGACCTCAACCCCATTGAGTACATCTGGAACCTGGTAAAGATGAGGATGTCAGAAAAGAATGTGGAGCAGTTGGAAAGTCGCATTGAAGCTCTGACATTGGAGGCGTTGGCGTCAATAACTCCAGATGACTGGCGAAAGGAAGTCAATCATGTTAAATGGCTTGAAGAGGAATATTGGAATAAAGATCGAATAACTGACGAGTTATTTGTCTTAAATACGGCAGACGACAGTGAATCGGAAACGACAGACACAGAAAGCAGTTCTGATTCGGAAGACTATAAGAGTATATGAGTGGAACTGAATAAATAGGGTAAGATTATATTGAATTGTATATAAACATTTTTTTACATACTATCCTGGTTTTATTTATAATCTAATAGATGTAGGTAGTAATTAACACATGATTGCTACACAGTGGACTCTGGTTCAATTCCCGCTCGCAAATTAACAGAAATGTAGTTAGAAAAAAAATAGTATACATGTAAGAAAGATATACGAATAAGTATATTTTTCTTACGTCTACAAGAATTATTTCCTGGAAATTTTTATAATGAAAGTTTATTTGTCAGAATATGGGTGAGTAGGTATAAAGAGTGTATGTATAATAAAATTATAAAATACAAATAAACCCTTAACCCTAGTTTATTAATTTTGCGTTAAACATTCTTTTGCTAGCTGTCCTTTTGTGTGACAGATGACGTCACAAAGCTGTTATTGTGACAAGGTTCCATCGCAATATCATCGTGCGGGGCTTTATAGTCAGTTTTAGATCGTTATTCTATAATCGACATGATTTTGACAGTTGGTGGCGTTGCTAGTCTAAGCTAACGTCAATTTGACAAGCCAAACTCAAATACAAGGCCTCATATGACTTGAAAGAACTGCGAAGAAATATTTTATTTATACTTAACAAGAAATATATTATTATTATTTTAATTCGCGCTAAATACTCTCCAACGTTTGATGGTTTATTAATCGTTCGCACGTGTTCTTGGCAAAATTGTGGCGTCTCTCCCACAAAGGCCATTAATCAAGAATTTAATTGAATTGACTTGAAAGAAATACTAAATCATTTACTATAGATATAATATTCTTCAATTTCTATAAAACTAAATTACAAATAAAACAAATAAACTTCGCCTGAACCTGTTTTTGTCACAAGGAAAACATTTTTTTTTTAATGGCACTAGAGTATCCAAAGAATTTTAAATATATAGAATGATTACGAGTAATAATAATATCTAAACAACAAAATTCAAAAATAAACCTAAAGCCTACTCCATAAAGCTTATATTGCCACAAAGCTTACGCATAAATACCTAAAGTTCCGCATGAGAGGCATCGAAAGACCCCTGTGTCCCTTTCCCGCAGACTGCCAGTGTGAAATGAAACTACTATTTAGTAACTTTGATACATAAACTTCATCCACTCGTTTTGTTATTTACGCTGATATACAAAATTATATCAGTGACTCGTGATTGTTTAGGCATTAAAATAACTAACTGCTTAGCTCAACATTTAATCAATGCATTTATTGTGATCAATAAATAAAAATAAAACAATATTAGCAGATAGTATGAATCATTAAATGGCAACACCGATGACATATTGGGTTAAATAATCAATATGTTCGATGCAATTTTTATTTTGTAGGGTGAGTATAATGTTCTGTAAAAAAGACAAGACAGCTGAACAAAAAACATCTTCCTTTTTTAAGTTTGTTAAAAAAGTGAACAGACTTACTAGAATTAAATTGTATATTTTCTTGAAAATTTATATACCTAATATGTCCTAAAGAAAATGTAAAAAAAGCGTATCAGTGTAGGTATGTCAACTATCTGTATTAGCTATACTTACCTTACACTTTTACAAAAAGTTTAACCTACTTGAATAACTCACCTAACCATTTTATTATTATTATTTTTTCGCCAAGCGATTCGTCGTGTTCCGGCATAATATTTAGTGAAGACGGGTCTGAGCAGTTGTGTTGCGATGTTTGCCGGGTACGATGCGCCAAATGTTGTTATGTCGGAGGTTTGGTCGTGGAGAGTCTCCAGATCAATCTCCCTCTGGCGCAGCATCGTTGGTCGTGTTGTTGGGTTTAACATCGCATCACCTCGCTCAACTGTCGTCATCCTTCTTATTCCTAAGTTTTTTAAGTGAATAGGCTTAATAAACTAGTGAGCTTTACCATCAACGATTGCATCACTGCTTACCATCAGGCGGGATTGCAGTCAAGCACTAGTTTATAAGAATTAAAAATATATATACAATATGTTAAGAAAACCCTGTCCGATCCGTGAAGGTATTGTTAGGTATCGTTAACTGATTCTACTAATGCCTGCAAACCTGGCTACACTTAAAAAAAAATACCCCCTAAAAAATTAATAACTTAAATAAAATAAATAGGTAATTTCATGGCAACACAGGCACAGGTCATGACCGCAGTTGACCTCATGCTTATAGGTATAGGTAGCTTGTTCACGTTTATCGACTCTCGAAAGAAACAATGATACTTAGGCAGCTCGAGAAAAGAATTTTTTTTAAGTAGGAAGGTCGTCTGACTCTCCGAATGTATCATTTCATTGGATGAGCACAATGGCTGTGGCGGAGATGTTCCATATTTCGTCGCACGAGATTAGCACGGACATGCACACAAATAAAAATCACGTGGTGTCAAATCCGCGCTGGCCACAGTTGGCCCCTACCAATCCACTGCTCGCCGAACTGATAATGGACAATAATGATAATGTACTCACGTACAGGTCGGAAAAAATATCGTGAGGCACCGTCATGCTGGAACCCTCGTGCATTGACCGATAAGTACCCACTTCCAAATCGTCTTACACCTGATCACAATACAGCTAATTGCAGTTACTACCTCCATCAGCATGTTACATTACTTTACGTTAGAAAACGACATGATCACACAATACACGAATAGTGTGTACACCAGCAATGTTTACGCGCAACTAATAATTTAAAGTAAAAATTATTTTTATTTTATAAAAATAGGTATCTACGCGGCTGGCGGCGGCATGCTTTGATAGAGATGTGTAAGTAATCAAAATATTGTTTTTTTATCGATTGATACTCGTCTATTTTTGGTATCGATTTAGTATTGTAGTTTCTCATTCTTATTCTCGATTCAACATCGCATGGAATTGGTTAGAACTTTTACAAAACTCAAATTAGCGAGGTACATTGCTGTAAATGAAAATCATGCCAAAGTATTAATTTCAGTTTCTGTCTTAATATCGATGATATTAACCGATAAAATATTTGTAAAACTTTACTAAAATTATGTTTCATAAGTCTTTCTCGTTTCTGTTTACTAATACTTGTGTTATAATAATGTTATTAGTAATTAATCGATAAACAAACAAAAGTACTTTTACCATTGGGTAATCTGTGTTTTTACAACAAATCCTTCAACCAGATACAAGTTTCGATTAATAGCGATAAAAAAACGTTATCACGCAAAAAATAGTACATCCCTAGTTTCACGTACTTACTTTTTTCTTTGAGGACACCGACAAATTCGCTGCGCGGGTCACAAACGGGACCGCCAAATATTGAACATAAATTTATACATTTAATATCCAACAATAAATCAAACGATGATACCGCCGAAAATGGTGTTGTCACATTTTAAAAATTTACCTAATTTTGGGGAAGTTCGCGGGAAAAAAAGATAATTTCAAAATTCGCTAGTATTGTTACTATGATGATTATGTAAAATTTCATATATTATTTGGCCATGTGTTTACCTAACCTTTATTATCCTTACGGGTCGGACAGGGTTTTCTTAACATATTGTATATATATAAACTAACGCTTGACCGCAATCCCGCCTGATGGTAAGCAGTGACGCAATCGTTGATGGTAAAGCGCACTAGTTTATTAAGAGCCTATTCACTCTAGCCTTAGAAACACCGCCGGCTGGCAAATTCCTCCAGTACCTCGATGTACGCGGTATAAAGAACGAGGCGAAACGCTTCGTCCGGTTCGATATTTATTGATTGTTGGTGAACATAATTTTCTTGCAGTGTTCCAAGTGATGATGGAATTCGAGAATAATGGCATGAAGTTATTCCAGTTGAACCAACAACTAAAACAAGGTTTAATACATTTGCGGTATGATGGTTTACAATTTTTTGTCTTTCAAAGTGTATTGTGTTTGTTACATCTGTAACACTTTGTATAAATAAATGTGTTGATTTCTTGAACATGCCTTTTGTCATTTTTTAATTATATTACGCAGCGTAGCGCGCCGCGTCGTCCACTTATCACAACGGTGTGTGCTAGTATTATTATACTCTTTGGTGCGTGACTACTAGCTAGAGTACCGAGAAGGCACCCGAATTAAGGCGCGTGGGCGTGGGTATGACTTGCGTTCTAAGCATTTCTATTAAGTCAACGTACTGAAAACCTTATTTACTAAATTCATTTTGCATTTTATATATATCAATATTGCCTTTTACAGCATGTAATTTAATAAATATTTTCGAAGATATTACAGAGACATAGAGGCTGCGGCGCACAGGGGCAACGCGAGCCTGTAACTGTCCCTATGTATGCTTAGATCCATAAAACTAAGTAAGGGGATGCGCTTTTCTTTAATATATAGAGTGATTCAAGATAAAGTTATTTATACCTAATATAATACATTTATTTAAGCGAAGCCGGATCGGGTCGCTAGTATACAATATAAATAAAGTTCATGTTTTATTTTGTAACTACCTCTTACTGTTATTAGATTTTTACAAAAAAAAAAAAAATTGTAGTTTATTAAATGTCCCAATTTTCTTATGAACTGTGTACACCCTACTAGAAAGGGACAGGGGCACCGTTTCTCTTTCTAGGAACGCCTTTGCCGGCTCGTCAGCTTTCTAGGTATTTATACAAATTCTTTGAGAGTATCTTTGTGCCAATGTCAATGTGGCTTTAAAGGTAAGGAAACAGACAGGAGCGAGGAATATCAAAACATCAAGGAATAATAAATTATAACTCATCGTATAGGTAACTATGACTTTATTTTGTATTATTTAGGATATGTGAATTAATTATTGCATATAACATGTAGGTACATATACCATCCATCTATCCGGCCATATACCTCAGTATATGGTACGAACTAAGGCCTAATTTTTTAATAGGCCTTATTTGTAATCCTAGGCCTTGTTAGAAATTTTGTTGAATTTATTGTGTTTTTTACAGATTGTGATTTGATTGTGGTCAGTAATGTATGTCTCCTTGAAAACGGGATACGTGGTCTGATGAAAGCTTGAGAGCGGCAGTTAATGATGTACCTACGTTCTGGACCATTGTCGACATAAAAAGCTTCGGCGCAATATGGTGTGCCGAGAAGAACCATTAGAAATCATCTTAAAAGTGGTATTTTACATAAGAGCTTAGGAAGTAATGCTATATTTACGAAAGAGCAAGAAAAAGATTTCGTTTGCCGTATAATAAAATTTTCTCATATAGGAATACCTCAGACTCCAAAAATGATTAATGTTCATAAGCAAATTATGCTACTATTTTATATTACGTTCCTTATAACTTCCTTATAAGTAGATTACGCTATAGGTGTTAAGTATTTTCTGAGGCATTATTTTGTTACCTTGTTTAAATAAGGCCTACCAAAAATAATTCATTTTTAAATATTTATTAATATTTTTAAGAAAATTTTTTCATTTATTTTTTCATTATTTTCATGACTTTATAGACAAAATATAGTAAAGGCTTTAAAAAAAGATGCATCAAGATTATTAATTTTTTAACATCTCACCACAAAAATTGTATTGTAGTAGCTTGACTACAATCTTTCAAATTTATTTATCAGATTTTCAACTTCATCTCTAAAGCATTAAGCTTAAAGCTTCGACACGTTATATGAGGTTTTGGAGGCATGAGGAACGGGGTGTAAAGTTCACTCGTCCTCAATAGAAAAAGGGAGGATCTTCCGCCCAGAGGCTGTTATGTCAGACGGGCACTACGGCCCAATACTTGAAATAGAGAAGACATACCATCCTTCTGGTCGGAAGACCCTACCTTTAATTAGCACATATACCTATAATATTATAAGGTAATTGCACGGTAAACTTTGATTGCGAGATGTAGAATTCGTGTGACATCAGTAAGACGCGTTGTTCCTTGTGGCTTTTGTAGGAACCGCTACAAGTTCATATTATAATTGTCTTTTTTTACAATGTATAAATAAGTGCGCTGCGGTCACAGGAGGCTGAGGAGGGGTGCACTTAGAACATCAGTAACTGAAGCAAAAGGACTACCGACATCTATGAACTTGAACAGCGTATCTAGTTGGTCATTGGTACCCCTGGCATGCCGATAGGTGCCGCTATAATAAAAATTAACTTTTCTAACAAGTCTGTCGATAAAATCACAGAGCAAGTAATCACTACGTTTTAAGAGACGGGACTCCCTACCAAAAAAAGAAAACTTATACGAATGTATGAAATACATGGACTGGCTCAATACCAACCTAACTAAACTCACAGATATTATTTATAATAGGTAAGACTTTAATTTCCACAAATCAATGTCGCCAACATGAAGAAAAAAAATAGGGATGTAGCGTTATCGATAAAATGGGATCGGTAACATGACCAATAATATTTAATTTTCTCAAATAAAAAAAGAATAGTTTATTTTATTTTTATTACATTAAAATAAATAATATTTAATGAATTAAACTGCCGCATTTTCCGCCACCACTGAATGATCTGGACTCCGGGTGTGTTGTTTCTGGCAGTTCTGCAACAAATATGGAATATATTGTAAGTATGTTTGTATTGAATAGGCTTCGAAACTGATAAATCGATTTCATAAATTCATTAAATACTATTATTAAAATAAATAATAACATGTATTTAATGAATTTACCACTGCCACATTTACTGCCGCCACGGACTAATCTGGGCTCTGGGTGTGTTGCTGTTGTTTCTGGAAGTTCAGAAACAAATATGGAATTTTATTAAGGAAATTAGTTATTAGGGGCATCACATTGTAGGTATCGGTTTTCTACAGCTTCTTTAGCTATATGGCGCGGGAAGTCATTCAATATGTCATCGCTCAGGGGCTCAGCCATAATTCAGATACACGGAACAGCATTTCTTCCAAGTTGTTTCTTTTTCTTTTTAAAACCCCTAAGTATAGAATGATTTCCAGAAATATATTTCAATTGGTGCAATTTTTCGATAGGCACATAGGCAAAGTTCTCTTTACCCGTTATTTTTACCCATTGTTTGCACCTACAAAGTAAAATAATTGACGAATACAATTAATGCAAAAACTATTTCTATTTGTTTGTGTTATGAACTTATAAATATCACTGATACAAAAAAGGAATTATCGACAGTCGATAAAAGATTGCACCACACTAGTGTTTATGACGAAAAACATATTTGCAGATTTATTTCCAGAAATATGTCCTAAAACTCCCTATATTATAAGATATGTTGGTTTAGAGTATAGTTAATTCGTAAAATGTATTAACCGATCTTCATCCAGTGGAAATTGAGGCATAAAAGTTGGGTTTTGTTTTCCACACGACTTGTTTTCACTTCACATATCTAACACGTTACAACTGGCATGTTTATAGATAAAACTACACAAATTAAAAAGAAACAAATAAATGTAATACGCAAATTAAATAAATAACTTAATTTTAAAACAGCCGATTCAAACCACAACAGATAGCTCGTAATTAACTGACGTTGACATAATTTTACTTTTTGACGTTGACGGTGACGAAATGCTTGCAAAAATGGCCGCGGTATTATACGGCTAAAACAAGAGAATCAGAGATGTCATAGTAACCATTTGAATGTTTACTTACTTCCCTACTTTGACGGTTTCTGCCGCCATTAAAATTTCCATGCATTTCATACTTCTATTTTTTTTGTACTTGAGTTCATTTGTTTTGTTTCGTATTCATTTTGCGCGTGTTTCTTTGTTTTCGAGAGGATTTCTGTGTTAATGACGCCGAGTTGAGATCTCTTGCGACCTCCTCCATTCTGATAATCAGTCTTACCCGGAAACCAGTTCAGCCTTCGCAGTGTTGTACCTGTGCGCTGTGAATTCTGATTCCATAAGAAATTGTGAAATACACTCATAAAATTGCGAAAATACGCTAGTGTTCTATGTCTGTGTCTTATAAAATAGAGAAAATGCCGCATCGCTGTGCTCTTGGATATAAGAACATAAGAAAAGTTTAAAAATAATAAATAATTATTTTGTTATTTTATTAAGTAGTTCTATTTCTATTATATTTATTACATTAATATTACGTCCCCTAAAAGCTAATTTGCTGAAACAAGATAGCTTATTAATAACCTCTAATCAATAGGACTATACAATATACCTGTCTATAGCTATGGTATGCGTTGGTTTATACAAAGAGAAAGTTGGAAGGAGTTCTGTAGAAGACAGGACAGGGAAGGGGGTATGGGACGGTATATACCGCATCATCCGTAGGACCACCAGGAGACAAGAAGACTTGACCCTAACCAAAGAGGGTGCATTCCTTAACCCAAGAGAGTCGGCTGCCTTACTTGCGGAGACATTCTACCCACAAGACGTGGAGGAAACTGACGATGAAGACCATCGCCGCGCTAGAGAAGCGGCAAAGCGGGTAAATGACTGGCGACATGATGAAATTCATGACCCACCGTTTACGCTGCTAGAGCTGAAGACCGCGGCGGGCAGTTTCAATCCCAAGAAGGCCCAGGGAGCTGATGGCTTCACAGCAGATATTTGCAGCAGGGCTATCTACCAGGGGTGCAAGTCGAAGAGCCTCCACGTGGCGCACCCTGGGCAACGTCAGCCCCAACAGCCCACCGCGTTCTGGTGGACTCATGGGCCTGGCGGCAAATCTTCACACCTACCTTCATGGTCCACGACTGGACGCGACCCTCTGCGTCCTCGTACAGGATCTTCCTCTCGCGAAGGTAGTCCGACACGAGGGCGCAGAAATAGAGGGCACTTCGTAGAACTTCAATGCCGCCTCTATGCATTCGTGGGGGAGGGTGTTGAACGCGTTCGCGATGTCTAGCGACACCGCGACTACACCCTCACCCCTTGCTGTGGCCGCCTCAGTCCACCTCTTGAGGCGAGCCACCGCATCCATCGTGGACCGGCCGGTCCGAAAGCCGTATTGGCAGTCCGCCAGTTGCGGCCCCCTGCTTTCCAGATGCTCCTGGATGCGAGCGGCGAGAATCTTCTCGAAACACTTACCGCTCTCATCCAGGAGCACGACCGGCCTGTAGCCCGACGGTGAGTCGGGGGGGCGTCCATCCTTGCGAAGGAGGCACAGATTGCCCACCCTCCACCTCCTGGGGAAGCGGCCCGTCACGATGCATGTGTTCATCACCGCACGGAACCGATCCCCCAGGGGCTCCATAGCAAGTGCCACTACTTTCGCAGGGACGCCGTCCGGGCCCGGAGCCATGTTCTTGGCCCGGAGCCTCTCCCTCACGGCGGCCAACTCACCGTCGGATATGGGAGGCCCATCAGTCCACACCTCCAGAGCGGATGAACTGGAGGCGGGCATCCTGGGGGCGTGAAGGGTCCCGGGTCCGGAAACAGAGTTTCCAGGACCCTTCTTAGTAGACCAGGCTCCATACAAGAGGTGGAGGGTGCCGCTCCCTGCACCTTCCCCCTCACCATTCTGTACGGCCTTCCCCAGGGGTCGCTGTCGAGGAGTGCCAGAAACTCCTTAGCGGCGGCGACCTTTGTCCGGCATATGGCGGTACGCAGGGCTCGATGGGCCTCTCTGTATGCCCGGCGAAAACCGTCCTCTTCGCCGGGCCCCCTTACAGCGCGCCTCCTGCACCTCAGGTAGGCGCGTCGTGCAGCCATACTGGCGGCACGCAGGTGAGCGAGTTCCTGCGTCTGCGTCTGCGTCAGTATGTCTGCTTCCTCCGGCGGTAGCTCCGGGCCCTCGGCATGGCGGCACTGCAGACCACTTCCAGGTCCTCAGCGAGTAGGTCCGCCATGCCGTCCGCGTCTCCAATGAGGTGGGCCGGCGGTTTAGCCCACGTTCAGAACACCGCCGCCTCCTCGGCGACGTCCCTGCGGAGGTGCGCAAGCGCCCACCTCGGGAATGAGGAGGCGTCTGCCGCGGGGCCCAGGTGGAGGGGGGCCGCAGGACCCGCCGTGGAGATCTTGAACCGGACGTACCTGTGATCCGAGATCTCCACCGCCGTCTCTACCCGCCAGTTCCGGATCCGGTTGGCCAGGGTCGAGGTGGCCAGGGTGATATCCACTATCGATTCACCCTGTCACCTCACGCACGTCGGGGTGTTGCCCCGGTTGAGGACCTGGAGATCCAAGCAGTGGGCCCATTCCACCAGGTCCTCACCGAAAACGTTTGTGACGGGAGACCCCCACGCGCCATGCTTGGCGTTGAAGTCTCCCGCCACCAACACGGGGCGTGGAGCCGCCCTCTGGACCGTTCCCTCGACGGCCGCCAAAAAGTGCTCAAACTCGGCCCGGCTGCGATTGGGGGAGAAGTAGGTGGAGATGACCACTAATCCCCCCCACTGCGCCGCAACAAACCCCGGACCCCTCTCCCTAAGAACGATAGGGGGGCTGGTGCTCGCGGCTGGTCTTGCGAACGCAGCCAGGCCATCCGATGACCCCAGCCAACCGGCCGACGCCGGGATGAAATATGGCTCTGACACCACCGCCAGATCCGCCCCCCACTCCGCCATGTCTTGGCACAACAGGTCCTGCGACCTGGCGGAGTGGTTGGCGTTGACTTGCAATATGACACCGATGGACCTACTGGGCATTAGTAGTGTCCATCGGTGTCCCTTCATTTGCGGTGGCCGCAGAGTCGGCCACTGGCGGTCCCACTGCGGAGCGGCCCTGAACCGGTGGGGCACTGCAGGCGGAGCCGGCCATTCTGTGGCCGCTGGGTAGGCCCCTGTCCGTGCATAGCGCGCACTTAACAGGGGCCTTGCAACCCCTGGCCTGGTGGCCCTTCTGCCCGCACCGGAAACAGAGGCCGCTCCTGTCCGTTTTGGATGGGCAGAGCACCGCAGTGTGCCCCCTCTCCAGGCACCTGCGACAGCGCATTGGGCGCTGCTCCAGCAGGTGGATGAAGTCGACGCTCCAGCCCGCCTCAATCTTGCCCCGTTCCGCAAGCCCTTTCGCGGCCTCTATGGGGCACGACACACGGACGAAGCCCATCCCCCTCGCTCCAAGGGCAATAGAGCCGACTCGAATTTGATCCGGATGGCATTTGGTCACCGCGGCTAGGATTCCTTTCAGCTCCTCAGCCGTCAGCGACTCATCGAGCCCTGCCATCCGGATCTCCGCCATCTTCAAGGGCCGGGACACCTCGGCCACCTCCCCAATCACCTCTGCCATTTTTTTGGCAAAAGTAGAACTTCGGGAGCTCTAGGAGGTAGGCTCCCGTCATGGTCCTCCTTATTTCTCCCGGCCTCACCCCGAGCTCCGCCATGTTAATGGCCGCCTTTGCCCTTTTGAGGGCATCCACATACGTGGTGCCCTCTATCAATGCCTCCGGCTTCAGGGCCACGAGGACGGCAGGCCTCTTCGGCACCTTAGAGACCTTCTTGGGGCCCGCCGGTTTGGGCCCCTTTCGACCCCCTCCTCAGCCTTCGACCGCAGGTCGCTTGGTGCAGCCATTGAGTGGCCATTCCCTCCATCTCGTCCCACTGGACGGAATTCGTTCTCGGAGTCCGATAAGGTGGACTCCGAGTCCGAAGGCCCATCCTTCAGAAATTTTCTGGCCTGAGAGAGCCTCACCGAATGGTGTGACCCGCCCCTGCCAGAACCCGTCTTCAGGATCTTGGAAGCTGGTGTATCCGGGCTCCCTCACCTTCCGATGCACTCTTCGCCCAGCGCTTTCGCGAGGAACCGCTCTGGGCAGACACTGCAACTCTCTCCCTCTCGCTTGACGCCACAGTGATCGCCGACGATCGTCCGGTGGGCGTCTCGCTCCTATCCTCCTCATTCTGACTTGTATTGCCAATCAAGTCCTTCATGGCTTGCTTTAAGGCGTTGTTGTTTGTAGCCGTCCGTTTTGTTGTTTTTGTTTTAGTTTTTAAGTTGTCCATAGAATTTCCACGAGAATTAGCGGTTTGAAGTCCACACCGGGCAAAGCGTCGTACACCGGCTAAGCCTATATACTATAGGGGGCGGCAGGTACCTACAGTGGGGAGCTCTAACGACTGGGCATCCCCCAGCCATTCATCCTCTCACCGATCCCCCAAAACTTAGGATTAGATTGCACTTTCGACGGTTATTAGTCCGTCAGGTTCGCAATAACCTAGAGACGGGATATGCCGCCCGTGGTTCGGCCATTTTATAGAGGTATCCCCTCGTGGCTCTGACAAATGCCCCGACAGCCCCCGGTCCCTTAAGGGATTACGGTGTGCGAGGGTTTTTATAGTGGTTTTCCTTCCACGCGACCAGGGCAAATACCCCGACGGTCCCCGGTCCTCGAAGGGATTACGGTATACCCCAGCATGCATCCATTTCGACTCTGCTAAACAGAGTGGAAGCGGATGCATGCGAACCCCTATAGGCCAGGTTCCCATCAACGACCATCAAAGATGATCGTTGACTGAAACCATGGCCCGTCCCCGTGTCAGTCGTGCTTGTGTATCAGTGCTTGACCAAGCACTCTCGGTCTCCTTAGTCCTGGCTGTAGCAGGGGACCCCCTGCTCTGGAACCTGGGGTACAACTGGGTTCTGCGTGGCGCGCTCTTGCCGCGGATGGATGTCGTGTGCTTCGCGGACGACACTCTAGTTGCGACGCAGAACCACATCGGGGCTCCGTATCCGAGTGGAGGGGGTCCAGGTTCCCGTCGAATTTCGTGTGAAGCTCAAGTGGTTACCAATTCGCCTTCGTCGGAATGCTCATATTCTTTCCCTACCTACTATATAATGTGCTTTTTTCTCCTTTCACCCCTCTTTATCTCAAGAACCGCTTTCAATTTCTGTGCAACTCGCATAATAAATCTTTAAGGTCATCAGATAAATTAAAGCTCAAAATGCCTACGCATTCCACAACGTTCCTTGATAAATCATTCACTGTTCATGCCCCTCGTTTGTGGAATGCATTGCCAATTGAAATAAAACGTGCGCAGTCGTTGCAAGAATTCAAGAGACTTGTGAAGGAACACTACTTGTCATTATGATCTTCGTCCAAAAAACACTTTTTCGCTAATTTATTTGTTAACTTGTTCTGTTCAGTATCTATGTATTTATTTATGTATATGTATGTATTTGTGTATCTATCTTAGTATAATAATATTTGCACCAATGACAGTCCCATTTGTGGTTCGGAAGAATCTGTCCATTCCTTGGTTGCCTGGAAGAGATCGCATTAGTGATAAGGCCGCCCATTGTATGTTTTTTTTTTTTTTGTGTTGATTGTTTTGTTTGATATTTGGTGTACAATAAAGAATATATAAATAAATCAAGTACCTCGGCCTAATCCTGGATCCCCGCTGGAGTTTCGAGGAGCACTTCAGGCTCCTCGCCCCGCGGCTGTGCTCCGTCGCAGCCGCCCTCGGACCCCCCCTCTCTCGCTCCTCCCCAATTGGGGGGGGGGGGGGGGGAATACGACGTGTCGTCGGCTGTACCATGGGGTGGTGCGGTTGATGGCGCTCTACGGAGCCCCGGTGTGGGCGGAGTGCCTTTCCCGGCGCACAGTGGCCCTGCTGCTGAAGCCGCAGAGGGTCATCGCGACACGGACTGTGCGGGCGTACAGCACGGTCAGTCATGGGGCTGCCTGCGTGCTCGCGGGCACGCACCCGTGGGAGGTCGATGCCCTGGTTCTGTCCCAGGTGCATCGACACTGTGTCGCGGCCCGGGAACAGGGGGAACGACCCGCCTTCGAGGAGGTAAGGCGGGTCCGAATAGCGGCCCAGGGGGAGGCACTGAGTCGGTGGAGGGAGGCACTCCGCACACTAGCTGCCGGCCACCGGACGATTGGAGCGATTCGTCCGGTGTTGGAGGGATGGGTTGGGCGCCGGCATGGCAGCCTCACCTACCGCTTGGTGCAGGTACTGACCGCACATGGGTGCTTCGGTCACTACCTGCACCGTGTCGCCCGTCGGGAGGAGTCGCCGCGGTGTCACCACTGCGACTCTCTCGACGACACGGCCGAACACACCCTGGTAGAGTGCCCGGCCTGGCGAAACGAGCGCCGCGACACACGCCTGTCGCCTAGCTCGCGGCGGGTACGGTGCGTAAAGCATTCACACTCGTAAAAAAAAAGGGCTATCTACCAGGACCTGGACGCGTTCCTTGCCCTATTCAACAAGTGCCTAGATATAGGTCACTTTCCGGACATCTGGAAGCAGGCAACCGTGGTAGTCCTGAGAAAACCGGGCAAGGATGACTACACGAACCCCAAAGCTTACAGGCCTATTGGTCTGTTGCCGGTTTTGGGGAAGGTCCTGGAGAAGATAACAGTAGCAAGGATTAAATGGCACATCATACCGAGGATTAGTACTCGCCCGTTTGGTTTCATGCCCCAGAAGAGCACCGAGGACGCCCTCTATACTCTAATACACCGAATCGAGGGTCTGATAAAGCAGAAAAGCTAGTTACCCTAGTGTCATTGGATATAGAGGGGGCCTTCAATAGTGCATGGTGGAAAAGTGTCCGGTTAATATCAGGAGGCTACTGGGTAGCTATCTGAACTGCAGAAAAGTCAGTGTAAGGTCACCAACAAAGGTTGTGTGCAAGGGTCAATCGGTGGTCCCGTCCTATGGGACCTTCTACTGGATCCTCTACTGCGAGAGCTGGAGGCGATGGGGGTGTATGTGCAGGCTTTCGCGGATGACGTCGTTATGGTTTTTGACGGAGACACTGGACTTGGCGTCTCGAGGCAGGCGAACGTGGCACTCGCCTATGTTCGGCAGTTGGTTTGCAGAAACTCCTCACCCGGCAGAGTTTATGGCTTTAGAATTCACCCAACTGATAGACCAAAGCCTTTTGGACAGGTGTAATGTGCAGTAGGTGCGAATCTTCACCGACGGCAGTAAGATTGATGGGAAGGTCGGAGCCGCGCTATCCTTGTGGAATAGCGAGGCCGAATTCCGGAACATCAACCTTTGTCTGTCCGCGTACTACACTGTCTATCAGGCGGAGCTTCTGGCCATATGTAAAGCCACGAGCCCCATCCTCAAGGGTAAGGAGTTGACCTATGTTCTAAACAGCGACTCGAGAGCCGCTTTAGAGACGCCGTGGAGACGAGGGAGAACCTGCGGAAAGCCTTGGCTCAGGGCAAGGCTGTGTCATTGTACTGGGTCAAGGCCCATGCGGGACTCCCGGGGAACGAGCGTGCTGACGATTTGGCTAAGGAGGCGGCTCTGGCATCGAGAAGGAAGCCTGATTACGACCAGTGTCCCATATCCTACGTGAAGCGGCTTATACGTCAGTCATCCTTGGATGAATGGAACAGTCGGTATATAGCCGGGGACACTGCGTCGGTCACTAAGATATTCCTTCCCGATGTCAGAGTGGCACACCGCTTTGTACTCAAGGTCAAGCCCGAGGGGAAGCTCACCCAGGTGCTGACGGGGCATGGTGGATTATCCCAGTACTTAAGCCGGTTTAAGTTAAAGGAGAGTCCATCATGTATCTGTGAGCCAGACGCCATAGATGTCGTGCACATACTCATCGACTGCCCCGTTCACGCAACTCAAAGGTACGATCTAGAACAAAAGTTAAAAGTAAAATTAGTTAGGCAAAACCTGTGGGAAATACTTACTAGTGAAACGAGTCGTAAACAATTTGTGGAGTACTGCATGGCGGATATCTGTAATATTGTAAACAATAGAAATACGTGATAGATAAATAAGATTGTTAAATTATATATTTTAGTATAATATATAAACGTTAACAAAATGTTGCTATTAGTTAAATAAATTTAAGAATAAATGTGTAGAAATAAGATACAATCAAATAGTATTAATCAAAAATAGATAAAGTAGAATAAAGTAAAATTATTTTCATAAGTAAAAGGTACAAATGTAACAAGTAAAAAATATGTTAGTATATAAGACTAGCGGCCGCCAGCGGCTTCGTTCGCGTGGAATTAGTTATGCTCAGCTCCTATTGGTCCAGCGTGATGTTATGTAGCCGAAAGCCTTCCTGGATTAATGGGCTATCCAACGCAAAAAGAAATTTTCAAATCGGACCAGTAGTTTCTGAAATTAGCGCGCACAAACAAACTCTTCAGCTTTATATATTAGTATAGATGTGAATATGTATGATATAAATAAATAAAGATCGGGCTAGCGGAAATAGAATAAAAATAAAATAAAGTTAGGAGATCCATCCTCTCATCCCTTCCCGTAGTACTATAATCCTGGAAGGAAACCCGGGTTCCCTATGCTCATAATGCCCTGTGATGGCGGGTGCATCCAATCCCCCATCCTTATAAAAAATAAAAAATAAACCCGCTAGTCTCTCCTCCCCTGCCTCTTATAAAAAAACTTTCTCTTCTACTCCTAAACCTAGAGCTCCTCTAGGCAAGTCTTATGCCAGGGCCTCGCATAATGCTATCGTTGCTGAGGTTCCTTCTTCATTACCAAATGGTTTCTCTCTTTGTTCGCAAAATTCTGCTCCTTCAAAATCTCCACAAGAAGACAGCCTCTTAGAGTTACTATCTCTTATTATTAGTTTAGTTTCCCGTGATAATTCCTCGTTACCGCCCCATATTGACATAAACTTTCCCTGCTCCTCTGTAATAATAATTATGGATCTAGTCTCCACACTTCAGTGGAACTCACAAAGCATTCGGCCGAAGAAGCCTGAACTTTTATTTTTAATTAATAAATTTCACCCCTCTGTCATCGCCATTTCGGAGACTTGGTGGGTGGCTGGTTCTCGCTTTCGGGTCCCAGGTTACTCCTGTCTTCGTGATGATCGAGCTGACGGATATGCGGGTAGCGCCCTTCTTGTGAGGCGCTCCCTCCCTTTCTCTCTAATATCTCTTCCCCCTTCTTCTCCTGATATTAACATTGTTGCTGTCAGGGCTTTTAATATAACTTTTCTCTCCGCATACATTCCTCATACTCATTCCAGATTAATTCCTGACTTGCTTTGTATTTTTTCTTCACTTCCATCTCCATTCTTTTTTATGGGTGGTTTAAATGCTCACCATCGTTCATGGGGTTCGAGCCATGACGATAACTTTGGTCGTGCCCTCCTTGAAATTTTTGATGAAGTTAACCTATGTGTCACTATGTGATACTGCTCATTCAGTCAAGTACCCGAGCCGGACTTGAGAACTTGGCCCATACTTGCCTAAATCTAATATCTCAGTGGGGTGATCGTAACCGCCTAGCGTTTGCGCCGCATAAAACCTATCAACTTCTACTAAAAGGTAATCTTAAATCATTGCCTACTATTAAATTTAATAACGTTCCCGTTAAAAAACAGCAATCCGTATGCTACCTTGGTAAGGTCTTAGAAAGGAATTTTTCATTTATCGAACATATAAAAATAGTTGGCGAAAAAGCTAAAAGGAACTTTTATGCCCTAACTAGAATATCCAAAGCAACTTGGGGTCTATCGTTCCTAACTTTAAAAACTATATATGGAGCTACCTACTTAGGATGTATGTGCTACGGTGCACCTGTTTGGGCCGATAGGGCCAGCATAGGGGCGCCGCGACGTAAACTGCTTCAAAGCCAACGTTTGGCATTGATATTTTTATGCAAGACGTATAGAACAGTCAGTACTGAAGCCTTACCCGTTCTGGCAGGTGTACTTCCAGTCGATCTTGAAGTGCAGCGACGTGCTTCAATGTACTACTCCGCGAGGGGGGAGGCCATGGACACTAACTTTGTTACACAACGCGACCTCAATAGAATTTCTAGATTATTTAAACCTCTGACCGACATCTGGGAGGACCTCTTATCCGAATGGCAAAGTAGGTGGGATAATTCCATCAAGGGCCCCCATTCTTTCCCGGAGTATCTTGCCATGAGGCAAGATACAATGAGAGAAATAAGAATTAAGAATGATCTTATGGTAGTTATCACTTCCCTATTATGGTGTCTATCTCTGATAGAGTAGTACCTGCCCGTAATTTTAATCCCACTCTTAAATATAGATTAAATATTGCAAAATGGTCTTCTTACTCGGACTCCCTTAAAAACAACTTGCTTTCTCTTCCCACAACAGTAACAATCTCGTTGAGTGTTATTCGAAATTTGTAGACTCAATTATTTCGAGTGCTGATGACAATTTTCCTCATAAAAAACCTCACAGGTTCTAAGTCTCGACTCCTTGGTGGGACTCAGACTGTACTTCGGTTGTCAAGGAAAGAAAATTAGCAGAAGTGCAGTATTCCAATTCCATGACCCTTCAAAATTTTTTAGTGTACCAAAGAAAAGCAGCCTTTGCTAAAAGGACTCTAAAAAGAAAAAAGAAGGTTGGCTTCGCTATTGTCAAAGCCTATCTCCCTGTTCCCCTTCTTCCCTAGTATGGAAGCAAATCAAGAGATACCGAGGCTCCTTCAATTCTGTTGATATATCAGCCAATGATCCTTCTTCCGGGATTGAAGCTTTCTCGGACAAACTGTCTCCTCCTTCAGTTCCTAGTTTGAACTTCTTTCCCTCTTCTCCGTGTTTCCTTGCTTCCGAAAATAATTTCAATGCCCCCTTCTCTTTTTCTGAACTCCGATGGGCTCTTGATGGACTTGTTGATTCTTCTCCTGGTGCAGATGGGATCCCTTACTCTTTTCTGAAAAATTCCTCAAATAGTACAAAGCAATATTACCTCGATAACTAATATTACTTCAATAACTTTTTTGAATTCGGTTCGGTTCCTCAACAGTGGAAACATCAGTTTATTATCCCGAACATTAAGCCAGGCAAAAACCCGACAGACCCAAACAGCTAGAGGCCTATTGCTTTATCGTCTGTTTTATGCAAGGTTGCAGAGCATATGATGAAGCATAGACTTGAGTGGTTGGTGGAGAATAGGAACTTGTTGCCAACATCCCAGTTTGGGTTCAGAAAAGGATTGAGCACAATGGATAGTCTCAGTATATTAATTTTGGATATTCGTATTTCTTCTCTACGCAAAGAGTTTTTAGTAGGAGCCTTTTTGGATATTACCTCAGCATATGACAATGTTTTGCTCCACGTGCTCAAGGATAAACTTATCCATCAGTTAAATATTCCCATAAAATTGGTTCGCTTCATTTGCAACTTATTAATGGAGAGAACCATCTCCATTAAAACTCGAGACTCCTCTCTCCCACCTAAGACTATCTGGAAAGGCTTACCTCAAGGTTCAGTTTTGAATCCTCTCCTATTCAGCCTTAATACTTTCGATTTACACCTTTCTGTAGATTCATTTTGTCAAATATTGCAAAGAGATTTACCAGAAAAGTATAAAGCTAAGTCATCATATGCTGATGACTTAGCTTTATACTTTTCTGGTAAATCTCTAGATGAGGCTAGTTCCCATCTAAATTCCGCTCTGGGGTATCTATCTGTTTTGCTTTCCCAGCATGGCTGATCCTTAGCAGCCTCTAAGAGCTCTGTGGTAGTGTTTACAAAAAAAGGTTATACCTTCTGTTGACATTAAAGTTAACGGCGAAAATATCTCTCGGATGGATAATGTTAATTTTTTAGGAGTTTGGTTGGATACAAAATTATCCGGTATTCCCCACACTGACTTTGTTTGTTGATGTTGATGCCAAGTCCTTTCCAGTCCAGGAGCTTGAAGACATCTTCCAACGCAGCAGTGAACAATTTAGGAGATATGACATCTCCTTGTCTCACTCCACGCTGCAGTTGGATCGGTTTCGAGTCCTGATCCTGGAGACGGACTGACATGGTGGCGTTTTTGTACAAACACTTTATCACCTCAATGTATCGATGGTCAATTTGGCACCGCTGGAGAGACTGTAGCACCGCCCAAGTCTCAATCGAATCGAAGGCCTTCTCATAGTCCACAAACGCCAAGCATAGTGGTTTGTTATACTCCTCGGACTTCTGTATAACTTGCCGCAGCGTATGAATGTGGTCTATGGTGCTAAAGCCTTTTCGGAAGCCTGCTTGTTCGGGAGGCTGGAAATCGTCGAACCTGCGAGCGAGACGATTCGTGATAACCCTAGAAAACAGCTTGTAGACATGGCTCAGCAGGGATATCGGTCTGTAGTTTTTCAGGAGGGTATTGTCACCTTTTTTGAAAAACAAAACCACCACGCTCCTGTGCCACGCCTTAGGCGTTTCGCCTTTAAGAATGACGGAATTAAATAACTTCTGAAGCGCTTTAAGAACCGGTTTGCCACCCGCTTTCAGAAACTCAGCTGTAATTCCATCATCTCCAGCCGCCTTATCGTTCTTGAGCTGTTTCGGGGCCATACCAATCTCATACAGGCTGACGTCCGGGATATCGTCGGTGTAGTGTCGGGGTTAGTCTGGCTCTAGGATTATTAGCCAGGCTTACAATAGGTGCGTGTGTTGATGTGTATAACTCTCCGTAGAATTTCTCAATCTCACCCAAAACCTCGGGCTTGGAAGTGACGATCCTACCATCCCCAGTCTTCAGCTTCGCAAGTAGGGTCCAACAGCCAAATCTCGTGCGAACACTTTGGAGCCTTTGTTCCGCTCGATAGCCTCTTTAATACAATTTGTATTAAATTGGCGTATATCGCGAGTCAGAGACTTTGAGATCTGTCTGTTAAGGCATCTGATGCGCGAAGCGTCATCAGAGGATTTTAAGATCACCTCCCGTCTTTCTTCCATTAGCCGGCGTTCTTCCCCCACTTGAACGAAAAATTTTGGCTGTTCCACATAAATGTCCTCCTGTAAATCACCGTATAGGAATGCAGTAGTGACATCAATATGATGTATACTGAGGTTCTTTTCTGCTGCCAGCGCTAGTAAAAGTCGAATCGACGATAATTTTACCACTGGGCCGTAAGTCTCAAAATAGTCCTCACCCGGTCTTTGCGAATAGCCCTTAGCGACCAGCCTGGCCTTATGGCGCTGCACGCTACCATCCGCTCCAACCTTCAGCTTAAAAACCCATTTCGATTTGACGATGGCCTATCAACTAGCTCCCAGGTATTATTTGCCATCAGGGAATTATACTCGTCCTTCATGGCCTCTAGCCATAACATTTTGTCTGAGCGCTACATGGCATCTTGAACCGATACAGGATCAGGAACATTCGTTACATGGAAATTATAGACCATGTCCTTGTCCCGCTTAGGACGTCTATCTCTAAGTGGGTAGCGGCGATCAACAGGACCAGCCGCATCATTTGCAGGTTCAGGAGCATTCACGTTCACTGGAACTTGCAAATCCTCTGCCACAGGACTGTCTGTGTCGACAGAGTCGTAAAAGGTCTCTCCAGAATCCGATTCCATCGTTGGACTAGATGTCACTTCTTCTTGACTATCTACATGAACAACTGGACTCTCCGGGGCATTAGCTGTAACAGGTCCGACCACCCTCGGTACCTCTGGTTCAGCAGTAAAATCATTATTTACATAAATATCTACAGAATTATCTACATTTGAGACTGTTTCTGGTTTCTTCTGTACTGGTACAGTTTCGAAGAATGTTGCGTCTCGAGCGAATATTACTGTTGTGGGATCCTTATCAAAATTAATAAACCGGTACGCCTTCTTGTTTAAGGCATAACCTGTCATTACCATCTGAGCCGTCTTTGCATCAAATTTCTTCCTGCTATGATCCTTTATGAGAACCTGAGCCCTGGATCCGAATACTCGTAGATGAGAGAGATGGACTCGTTCTCCTGTAAATACCTCTTCTGGTATTTTATTGACCAAAGCCATAGTGGGAGAACGGTTCTTCAGATAAACAGCACAGCCAATAGCTTCTCCCCACAGCCTTTTATCTAGACCAGCGTCATGCAGCATACACCTGGCCTTCTCAGTGATGGTACGTATAGTACGCTCCGCAACACCATTCTGCTGAGGAGTATGCAGCACAGACGTCTGATGCTGGATACCGCACTGTTTCAGAAAATGCTGAAATTGATTATTGGTGTACTCAGTCCCGTTATCGCTAAGCACTTTCTTGATTTTCTTGCCCGTCTGATTCTCTACGAGAGATTTAAACTCATTGAATTTAGCGAATAATTCAGTCTTTGAATTGAGCAGATATGAAAACGTCTTTCTACTATAATCATCGACAAATATTAAATAATACCTATTACCGCCTAAGGATTCCACTTCCATCGGGCCCGCTAAATCCGTATGTACAATTTCGAGCAATTCCTTTGCTCTCTTACCTTTCCTCTTAGGAAATTTCTTGACGCACTTTTTACCTTTGCAGCAACCTTCACACGGTTCCGTGCTCACTGCTCCATATGACAGACCATCTGTCAAACCTTTTAACTTATCCATCAAAGGTCGACTCAAGTGTCCTAACCTTCTGTGCCATAAATTGTAAGCCCTAGAATTACCACAACCATCATCTAGAATTACCACAAACATTACAATAACCATCGCTGCCTCTTTATCTAAAACATATAAACCCTGTTTCAGTGGTGCCGTAAAAAATGGATTACCTGCTAAAGTGACGTCATTTTTCCTAAAAACTTTACAAGAATATTTACCAAGAACAACAACAAAATCTTTACTACACATACAGTAATGACATCACTGACAGTAAATTAGTCATCAAACCTGGTAGCATCAGAACATCCTCTAATCTTACAGTACGCCCCATGGCAAACACATCACCTTTCAGTTTGGAAACAATTTGATCATTGTTCGCAGTAGTAACCACCTTTGAACTAATATGCTCTTTGTTCTCCAAGATGTGCCTGTCTGACGTCATGTGGGATGTAGCTCCGGAATCTATGACCCACTCGTTGTCGCCGACTTTGGCTGAGAAAACAGTTATCAGGCCGACTTTTCCTTTGCTGTCCTTAACTTGAGTTGTAGTACCACTGTTATTTCCTTTCTTGTCCTTGCACTGCCACTTGTAGTGTCCTTTCTTCTTACACAAACGACATATTAACACCTTGGTGTTATCATTCTTTGACATCAGTGCAGAGTTGCCTTCTGTTGTGTTCATCCTCATACTTTCCTTAAGTAGCGCAGCAGTCACAGTTTCCGTAGAAATCTTGACGTTAGAATGCTCTAGCGTCATCACTAGGGAGTTGTACGCTTCCGCTAAACCAGCCAGCATTATGATGCTGACGAATTCGTCATCAAGACCCGCTTTGATACTTATTAACGCTTGACTCGTGGTCTGTATGTCGTTGACGTACTCCTCTATAGTATTAAACGACGTTAATTGCACATTGAACAGCTTCCGCAACAGATATAACCGTCGCAGTAGCCCGCCGTCCGCATATGCTCGCTTCAGCGCTAACCATGTGTCTCTCGCCGTCTGTACGTGCATAATCATAGGGTATATCTTACTTGTGCACATAAGGCAAATCTTACTACGAGCTTTGGCATCCCTTTTCTTCGCCTCTGCTGTGTCGGTCTTGAACTCCTCATCTATGCACTCACTCACTCACTCACTCACTCCCACAGATCCATGTCAATGAGGAACATTTCCATAGCGAAGGCCCAGGTACCATAGTTTTCCTGGCCCGAAAGTTTCTCAAAATTTAGAATTGTTGCAGGTTGCATTTTCGCTATTTGCATGGCTTGAGACTGATGAAAGTTACGAGATTTTTCTTCAAATAAATAGGCAACCCAGGTTCCCTGGGCCCATAACCTGTTGGTAGTTAAGGACAGCAGTGGAATAAAAGTGCGTGTGAATCTAAAGTTTTATTGCCTAACAAAGAATATAAAAACACATAAGAAAAATAACACATATTTTTCTTAGTAGGAATAAAACAGAAACTCATAGAAAGGTGACAACTTAAAATATTCCATATTAAAACTAAACTATGTATAAGCGGCCAGTACCTACATTGTTGTGATTACCTATCTATGAAGAAGATTTTACAACAGAAATAATAACACAATTTATTCTAGAATTAAGATCACTAGCTGGCTACTGCGAATTCGGCAACAATTTGGATGAGCGCGTACGAGACCAGCTGGTTATAGGCTTCAATAACAACACGTGGCAGCAAGAACTCATCAAAGAACACCCAACAAACAGCGCTAAACTCTGTGACGTAATAGGAACAGCAAACAAACTAGAACAAGCGGAACTACAGAGCCATCGAATAACCAACAACACTCAAACGATTCCCGAGCAACACAACATTAACAAAATAAGACCAAGAAAACACTCAATAACATATTCAACGACACCTGCCCAAGGTGAAAATAGAGAGATGTGGGAGAGATTTTCACACAAACATAAACGATTGCCCGGCAAAAGGGAAGAAATGCCACTCTTGCGGCAAGGAAAACCATTATTCAAGCGTGTGTATAACCAGTTATCGACTCAAGTTACCACAAAATACCCACACAACAAGACAAATTACGCGACAAACAAACAGCGATACGGAAGACTCTGATGAACATAGCGTACACACTTGTGCAGTTAATGAAAGGCAAGCAGGTATCAAAAATTATGGTACCAACCCAGCTCAACACAAAAAGTATTGAAATGCTTTATGACTCAGGTGCAGTCCACTCCGTTATTGGAAAGAAAATTTGGAAATATATTGGTCTACCCACCCTTAACCTTATTGCTTACACGGACATACTAATTGAAACATTGGGAACATGCGAAATAACAGTGAAAGCCTTTAACAAGGAAAAGGTTTTGACCGTATACGTCACCCAACAGAACGACATCCCTCTATTTGGTCCAGATTGGATTATAAGCTTTGATCTACCAATACCCATCAGTGAGCCAGACTGTGTACTGTAAAAACACCAACAGCGATCATAAATCAGTTTGACACAAGCAATAACAACACTATCAACAATATTCTACAAGAATTTAAGTCACTTTTCGATGGTAAGCTGGGAACAATAATAGGGCATAGCGCTACAATCCACATACCTAACGACGTTCGGCCGAAAACATTTCGACCTCGCCCTGTACCACTCGCCTTAAGGGAACAAGTAAACAACGAACTTCAGCGACTAGTTCAAGAAGACGTTTTAGAGCCAGTTGATACAATGTCAACGCCTATCGAATGGGCTTCCCCAATTGTTATAGCGATTAAATCAAATGCTAGTATTCGAATATGCGCCGACTTCAAAGTTACAATCAACCAACATGTACAAACCGACGACTATCCACTTCCAAGATTTGAAGAGAAATCGATCATCGAAATTGTCTGGAGGACAAGTTTTTACAAAGATCGATCTCAAAGATGCTTACCTACAATTGCCAATTCATCCGGAATCGAGAAAATCTTGTTAGGTACAAGATCAACACATAAGGGCTATTATCGCTACAAAAACCTTTTGGAATATCCTTTGCACTAGCCGTTTTTCAAAGAACAATGCACCAAATCCTCAGCGGCATCGATGGCGTCGTATGTTACCTCGACGACATTCTCATAACAGCCAATAACACAGAAGAACATTTAACACGAACCAAAACAGTTTTGCAGAGATTGCAAGACGCCGGAGTAAAGAGCCAAGTGAACAAGTGTGCTTAGTTTCAGAAGAGTGTGACATTGTTAACATGAGTGTCACGTGCATTTTTAATTGGACTTTTAAAATTATTTATAGTGTCGTTTACTAAATAAAAGCGCGTGATTTATGTAGTAAATAGTGTATTCAGTAAATAATGCATAAAGAACACTGAAACATCGCAGCATAGTGGCCACATAATGGCTTAGCATCGAATCTCCTCTTAGTCGGCTCACGCGGCCGTTTTTTCAACTGTCATTGGCGATATCCGCCATTATTGTTAAATAATTTTTTAAAGAATTTCTATAATTCGTTACACGTGTTATTGGCAAAATTGTGGTATCTAACCACTGAGGTCATTGAAGAGTTGAAGTAGTAACTACGGAAATGGTTTTTTGACAGGATAGCTAAGATGAATGTCACGCTTATTTTTCATTGAACTTTTAAATTATTTATAGTGTCGTTTACTAAATAAAAGCGCGTGATTTATGTAGTAAAAAGTGCATTCAGTGAATAATTCATAAAGAACATTGAAATATCGCAGTATAGTGGCCACATCGTGGCTTTGCATCAAATCTCCTCGTAGTCGGTTAACGCGGCCGTTTTTTCAACTGTCATTGGCGATATCCGCCATTATTGTGAAATAATTTCTAAGAATTTCTATAATTTGTTACACGTATTATTGGCGAAATTGTGATATCTAACCACAGGGGCCATTGAAGAGTTGAAGTAGTATTCACTCTAAAGAAAAGGAGAAAGAAAGAACTACGGAAATATTAAATATGTTTTAATGCAACAATATCCAAATTTCCCCATCCTGAACTCTCCATCGATCCGTCCATCCAGACTTGCGTTAAAGTCCTCCATAACCACCGTGAAATAGATTTTGGAAGCGTGTATGGCCCTACTTATGTCCTCATACACGACTTCCATCTTATCGTCTGAGTATTTCCCGGTCGGCATATATACCTGTATGATCTTCAACGAGTATCTTTTGGATACTCTGAGCATCAGGTATACTACCCTGCTGGAAATACTCTCGATAGTGATGATGTTATTTATGAGAGACCTGTGGACGAGAAACCCGACACCATGCTGTGACTTTTTTACCTTCAGATAGCTTAGATTTTCTTTTGACAAATGAATGGTCAAAATGCCTTCAGCTGAATAAGGAAAATGTCAGTATCCGTGATCCATCTACAAACCGACCGTGGGAAGCATAGTTATACATGCGACCCTCCCGTGAGCCGTGGCTAGCTGATACATGACAAATAGTTTGATGTTCAGTGTCGTTAACAGTGTATGTTAACTGTTTTGCACCTTTACTATTCTACAGAAGAAGGTTTTTCCAATTGAACACACACACACACATAGACTGCGGGGAAGTGTGTTGTGCCACTTCCTTGCCCCAGCGAAAGCACTAGGGACAGTCTCATGTACTTAATTTTGACGAATTAGGCGAATTAAGAGTTAAACTGAAGTGAATTGAGTGGTGGAGTGAGCTATTATTCCAAGTAAAAACTGATTTACACGGTGCAATTCATTTGCCTACGGGTTTAATTAAGTTGAAGCAACAGTACAAGTTGCATTGTCTAAATACCATTTAGACGACGCAAGTCATTTGTTTCATCAATTTTATAGTATGCCATGCAATTAAATTGCACCGTGTGAATCACTAGTTAGAGTAGGTAATTTTAATACACCTGGTGAATAGTTTTTTTAAAGTAATTTTAGTGCACCCAGGTCCCAGGTGTTTAAAGTTTACTGAAAGTGTGTGTTAGTTCACCTATGAGAATTAGCTCAGGTGAATTAAGTAAACGAAGCGTAGGCCGCCACGACAGACAAACCACTAGCCTCTCAAATATGAGTGTACGGGTTCGATTCCAGGTCAGGCAAGTACCAACGTAATTTTTTAAGTTATATGTACTTTCTACGTATATCTTGCACACTAATGCCTAATTAAAAGGTGAAGGAAATCTTGAGGACACCTGGACTTTAAGTCTGAAATCGCCAACCCGCATTGAGCAAGCGTGGGGATTACGCTCAATACTTCTCTGTATGAGAGGAGACCTGAGCTCAGCAGTGGGACGATAAAAAGGTTGATGCTGATGATGATGTGTAAATCAGGCCTTATGCTAGAAATTGACACTATTGATTGTTTACTCCACTCTCACTTCATCTAAGTTTTCACGATGACATGATTACGGAATCGATCTGCTATTTCTTTTTTTAATTATAAACTAGCGCTTGACCGCAATCCCGCCTGATGGTAAGCAGTGCCGCAATCGTTGATGGTAAAGTGCACTAGTTAATTAAGAGCCTATTCACTCTAGCCTTGAAGACACTCAAATTGTAGTCCGACGGAAACACCGCCGCCGGCAAGTTGTTCCAATCCCTCGATGTACGCGGTATAAAGGAGGAGGCGAAACGCGTCGTCCGGATCGTAGTAGTGTTAACAACGTAAGGGTGGAAACTCGCCGTACGACGGGTCGTCCGATGGTGGAACGGAAATGGGGGAATTAAATCATGCAATTCCCTCGCACACTCCCCAAAATGCATCCTATAGAAAACCAAAAGGCTGGCTTTGGAGACCGTCTCGAGTTAAATCTGGGTCACCAATCAGCCTCATCGCCACTGAATCCAAAGTGGCCAGGTGACACTTAGCAGCACCAGTCCAATTTTAACAAAACTGTTTATTTTTTGTTTTGTTTGATAATTCTTTGCTATATAACAAAATCAGGCTGACCGCTGCCGCGGCCGCGAGTTGTTCGAAAGAGACTGTGGTCCCTGCGCACAGGCAAGTGATGGAACAAGGGTGGGTTTTAGCCAGTAAGTGTCGCGATACATCTGCGGAACGTACGGCGCCGAAAGTTCGGCTAAATATGCTCGCAGTGTATTTCAAGTACTCTATGACACATCAGCTGCAATTACGCCGCGTTCGGTGTAGGGCCTAACCTTCCTTTGGGCGGTTTTTTCATAACAACTGAATATTGCGACTGGCACTTCAACCGCTGAGCTTTCGGCGCCATATGTTCCGCAGATGTGTCGCGACCCTAAAAGTCTGAGACGCCCTTCGGCTCCGCTTAGAGTGATTAAGATTTTCATGAGAAATATAGCCTCAACCTTGCTTATAACAAACAACATTGGGTTAAGGTAACACCAAGTCCTATGTAGTCAGTGCCAGTGCTGTTATTTGTTTTGAGGACCAAGGCGGTTTGCCGGCCAATCGGACTTTGAGAGTGAGGGAACAGGATTTATTTATTTATATATACTTTATTGTACACCAAAAATATACATCGATCACCAGTGCTTGCGCGCACATTTTTCTACATTATAAGCTGATTATAATTATACTGTATCCCCGAATTTCTTAAGCGTTTTAGTTGGTAAGATAAAACACAGTACTTTTGGGGACTACGTATGGGGACAATAAATAAACAAATAAAAATGGTTAGCACCTTATATCTTTTATTAGTAATTGTTAATCGATATTTTAATTTACACTAACAAAATATCTAATTCTTAGGACATTATAATAGTTAATAACATAAGTTATCTTAGGTACGGTTTCGATCGAAAAGCTCGAAGGAACTGTAATCTATGTACTTCGGCTGACAAGATTTTAGTAAAATTTGTTATTTTTTAAATTGTCAACTAATTTAATATAATAAATCGAACCAATGTTATTTGCGAGTGTGCTGGAACTTTATGGAGACATACGAAGATTTCTTTGGTTTATTTTTATATTTCCCACACTTACAACGAAGATTGGTTCAGTCATCGATACACACAGAATATCACTCACCAAGACATACCGACAGCTACAATAATTACACTGGTTTCTCAGGTTTTGTTGAGTATAACTATCTATTAACACGGAATCCTCTATGGCTAAAGAAAAGTACCTCACGTATCAAATATCGGTAATAGGGATGTTTCCTGGGTAAAAAAAAATTGATTCTATTTAGTCCGTCATTCAGATTAGAGAAAAATATTGGATACGTACACATAATTTGTTTTATCAAATCAATAAAAATTGAGAAATATAAAACGCATCAAAGATAGATAGGTGGCTGGGGACGTTACTGGCCTCTAAAAAGTGTAGCGTGCAGTAACGTCACACGAGTTTTCAACGCGCTGTGTCATCTTAATTTTTAGTTTATATGACACAAGAAAAAATACGTGTCTAGTATTTGTTGGAAATCTGACTGACGGACTAATTAGTTTTTTTTAGTCAAATACCCTTAAAGAACTTTCAACCTAGATTGGTTTTAAATGCTAATTACAAAACACGAATTCTATGATATCTCTCTAAGTAAAAAATAACTATATTGTGTATCATAATATACCAAAAGCACATTAAAGAAAATGTAACTAAGTTTTTTGGTTCAAGGAAATGTCATGTTATTATTTTATGTTGATTTTACATAAATTGGTGAAGTTTGTCCCGCAGTGTTACTTCATTAAGAATCGTAACGACTGATATTTGATTTTTATTTTTCTGACAGAAGTTCAGTATCTATATGAAAACTTCCTACAAATATACCACTAGCAAAACATCACAGTCCGGCCGGTTTATCATAAAAAGCTAAGGGTTAGTAGATACGCAAACGAGTCTTTAGCGTTACTCACTCTTCGATCAGTCATAATAAGAGCATTTTTTGTGTTTTTGACGGGAAAGCTAAGATGAGTGCCACGCGCATTTTTCATTGGTCTTTTAAAATTATTTATAGTGTCGTTTACTAAATAAAAACGGGTGATTTGTGTAGTAAAAAGTACATTCAGAAAATAATTCATAAAGAACATTGAAATATCGCAGCATGGTGGCCACATCATGACTTTGCATCAAACAGGGAAGTTTATAGACGGTTCATGCGGCAGTATTTTTCAACTGTCATTGGCGATATCCGCCATTAATGTGAAATAAAATTTGCAAAGAATTTCTATAATTTCTTACACTTGTTATTGGCAAAATTGTGGTACCTATTTATTCCACACAGGACATTGACCAAGAGTTGAGGTTAAATCTCACCTTGAAAAATTAAGAAGCATTTTCATTTGATTTTGACAGATCGAAGAATCAGGCGCTAAGTGTCGTCTCTGCATCTTACCCGAAGAGCATTTGTGTGAGGACACGGGACTTTGTATACTGTGTCGTGTCAGTGAATACAACCTAACAGTAGGTATAACCTACGCTGATAATGGCACGACGTCATCAGTCAGCAGTTAATGATCACTGAACTTAGTGATCATACTGGAGTGGTAGACCCCTACAATTAAATAGGTATAATAACTTAACTACTAGATATATTTATGAAGTTACTTAATTCTATTATTTTTTCTTTGGTAGACACTTATTTAGAAATTTTGACAATTATACAGTAATTTTATGTTAGTAACTTATATATTATTACATCTAAAACCTTTTTCAAAACCAGTGTTATTTTGTATACATACATACACATCATATTCCTATTGGATTATATTTTAGCAACTGTAAATAGGGGTGATGTTCACTGCAATTTTGGTCACAAGCTCTGTTTCTACAATATAATTAGAAAAAACATCATAAGCAAGAACACTTTTCAATCAATTTATATACACGCCCCTTATATTTTGCTACATAGTAATTTAACCACTTGGATAATACTTGCTACATACTAAACTCAAATTACACATTTACTCGATGTTTTCAGAATAGGACCATTTTTAGGAGACACTGTCGGTGTACCTAACAAATCTTCCTATTTACATCGCAGACCTAACAGAATGGGATGGTATCTATCTAATTCAAAATTTACATGCGCCACACCGAATCAGAAGACACTCTGCCCTAGCCTAGTTTATTGGCAGTATATTTTTAAGGCGAAGCAATCAATTCGTAGTCATCGGCGTGCGCTGCGCCCGGGCCGTGCCCTCACTGCGGGGAAGCGTTCAGATCACGGAGTCGCAAGTGGTCGACCAAAGGGTGCGTTTCGTCCACCCTCCGCTCATCAGGCCACTTCACCACCACGTTGGTGTTAGCTGGTGGCAGCGTGACGGGAGGCTCTACCACGACGGGCAGGCCGCCCTCACGCTCGGGCAATATGTGGCCAAACAGCGCTCCCACGCGCCGGTACATGAGCTGGGGCACCTGCGGCGAGGCGGCGTCTCGGTCGGCGCCATCGGGCACCGCATGCAGCTGCGTCACTACGATCACCGGTGGCGTCTCCTGCGGTGGCACCACGTCGTTCAGTGCTCTCATGGGAATAGGTGCACTGGTCTGCGGCGCCACACACGTCGACGCTCCGTTGATGCGCGCGTTCAAGCTCTCTAGCACCGTGATCAGCTCGTACAGGCGATCATCGCATAGGACTGGATTATCTGTAATGTAATATCCCATACTTGTAGTGGCAACGGGACACAAAATATCTTTCGCTCGCTTGTTTCTTATATCTCTAAGAAGTGTAACCAATAGTGAAAAAGAATTCGCAAAAGCTAAATAATTCGTTAGAGCAGTTATACAACTAGAGATATTTAAATAACAGTAAAATTCGCTTTGCTTTTTGTGTTTTACCGGCTAATAGCATTAAATACAAGCTATAATACAATGCAGTTATTCTAATTAATATTATTGCATGTTACATTCTAATGTTATTGCTAGTAGCTTATTCTACAAAAAGCCACGTACCTTGCAGGTAAATCTTTAACACGCTAGGAACTCCATTAATAGTGCATCGAGATTTTGATACAACATCGTAATTAACGGACATTATGCGATTAAACGACAAATCAGCTATACAGAGCGACGGCAACCCATGGAAGTCTTTATCAAGGAGAGTGATATTGTTATGGTGGGCTATCAACTCCTCAAGTGATGGTAAAAATGTCTGGAAACAAAAAGGAAATACATTAATTACAAATTGTAGGATAATTATATCGCAACAGCTATAATAGTACCTAATTAACATCAAACAATGATTTAACTCGCACAAGCTCGCTAAGCTATAGGTACAAGAACACTGTTATTGCTCCAGTATTTAAACAAACCTTTGAAGTTTCTTCCAGAGTGGTTATATGGTTATGGGACACGTCGAGCAATCTAAGATCTTCAAGGCTTATGAGGTCATCTGGTGAAATTTGTTGCAGAAGATTATGGCTTAAGTTGAGTCTTAAAAGGCCGTGCAACCCCATGAGTGCGCCGCCCAAGCTAAGGATGCGATTATGATCCAACCTTAACTCCAGGACACGGGTTTCAACGTCCACTAAATTCTGTAAATTAATTCATAAAATAGGTTAATAATTTATTATGTACTAGCGGCCCGCCGCGACTCCGGTCGCGTGGAGTAATAAGAAGAAATATACAGCATACATTTCATTTTTTTGTTATGCTCCGCTCCTGTTGGTCGTAGAGTGATGTTATATAGCCTTAAGCCTTTCTGAGTTAATGGGCTATCCAACGCAAAAAGAAATTTTCAAATCGGACCAGTAGTTCGTGAGATTAGCGCGTTCAAACAAACACACAAACAAACTCTTCAGCTTTATATATTAGTATAGATAACTAGCAACCTATTTATTACTACTATGCTTTATAGACAAATAACACTGCTTTTTATTTCTCTTTACTGAGACGTGAACTTCTGTTCAATAAAACATTTACAATTTGTATCGAGCGCTTTTACAAACTGCTTCATAACTCCAAGTTTTATGTGTAATGCAGGCAAAATATTTTTTAAAATTAATTTGTCCTTGGTAAGCAAAATTGCTTTCCAGGGATTCTATTTTCTCTAATAGGCCATTCTTTCCGGCAAGTAAAAGATAGATACTTAGTAAATCAACTTTGCTGTCCTATAAGTAATTAAATTTTCCATTTTAAAAAACCACACATTTATTTGTCAGTTTGTTCACATATTTATTCAAGGTATTTGTTTTTAGTTAAAATAGGCTGTTTTCACAAAGTCTGTAATAGATTTTCAGTTTTATGTTAAATCATATATTATCCACAAATAAAACAAAATCACTCTGGATTTTTCAGACAACTTTTTTTGAGGTGGACATGATGTTAAATTTAACTTAACTGAAACAATACTAATAATTGTAAATATGAGGCTACCTTCAAAAATAAAAGCTCTAATTAAAGCTGATTGATGAAAACGGATGGTAGATTTAAATTTAGGATAGCAAAAGCCAAAAAACCTCCGGAAATTTTCAAGTAGTAATATTACATAGATAGGTATGTGGAATTTTTCAGGCATTTTTTTTTATTAATTGTAAACTAGTGCTTGACTACAATCCCGCCTAATGGTAAGCAGTGATGCAATCGTTGATGGTAAAGCGCACTAGTTTAGTAAGCCTATTCACTTAAAAAACTTAGGAATTGGAAGGATGACGGCAGTTGAGCGAGGTGAAGCAATGTTAAATCCAAGACCAACACGACCAAACGATGCTGCGCTAGAAGGAGTTTGATCTGGAGACTCTCCACGACCACATTTGGCGCATCGTACCCGCCACACAACGCAACACAACTGCTCAGACCCGCCCTCCGTACGGCTTTACCAGACATCATGCCGGAACACGACGAATCGCTTGGCGGCAAGACTTTGTGTGGTGGTAACTTCTGCCGGCAGCCGATGTTATGGCCTACCACCGAGGACGTTATTCATATAAAATGACTTTCAAAAGGAAAGTCATTTTATCTACAACAACAATTGAACTTACATAACTGCACAGCTCTATAACAGTATAGATTCGAGGCATAAATTAATATACATGAGATCTTAAACATGTATATGTTTATTTTAATAATTTATTGCCAATTACCCATAAGGTAGATGTAATCTATAGTACCTACTCGTGTACCTATCCCATGGGAAAGTGGTTCCACAATGAATATTGGGGCCGCATTTAATGCGGCCAAATCAAAAAACAAAATTAAATGATGAATAAACGGCCCTTATTCTACCTTACATGCTAAGTATAAAAGTAGAAAAATATAAACTCTGAAAACCGGAGGTTTAATGCTCCGGTCTTATACTAGCCGCGGTAAGGAAATCATAGCGAGATCTAATTCGATCCCAACGCCATCTAGAGAGCTATCAGGCATTCTAGTGCATTGCAGGTTGCTTTTCAAATGCCAGTATAACTAGGTATTTGGTGAAACCAGGAACTACGGCAAAATATACTGAATCTCTGACTTTGGAGCTCTATACAGTGGCGAGAGGCGCCGCGCGGTACGGGTGAGATTATACTGGAGATTGCAAACGAAAACTTTTTTCCCATTTTGTTGTTTATTTTCAACAGAAAATTATTATCTTATAGTTATAATTAAGATTTTGATTCTTTTGTAGGTCTATTTTATGTAAAAAGTCAAAGAATGTATTTATGCAGTTATTATTCTTCTATCCACCATGTTTATTTCGCCTCTCCTATTACTTGCAGCGTGATGTTATATAGTCTAAAGCCTTCCAGGATTAATGGGCTATACAAAAAAAAAAAAAAATTCATATCGGACTAGTAGTTCCTGAGATTAGCGCGTTCAAATAAATAAACTCCTCAGCTTTATATATTAGAATAGAAAGTATAGATGTTAACTAGCATCACGCCTATTTTTCTCGAAGGGGTTGGGCAGATATATACTTAATGTATTGCACTCACATTTCGCCAGCTTTGTTTACGTTCCATGGAATGTGGGACCTTTCGAGCCATTGCCATCAATCGGACATAAATTTGGGGACTGGCTGCTACTGAGAAATTCCTGATGGAAAACTTAATATCAATTTGCCTAGACTAGGAATCGAACCCAGCACCCTAATTGCATAACACACTATCAGATCAATAGGTTCCATTTTGAAGTATATTGCTAATCCATGTGCGGAAAATGTGTCTGCCACAGTCCAGATAAAACAAAACTTTTTGTGGGCTCTGAACAGTAATTTGTAAGGAAAAAAACATATTTGGTCATGCTAATCTGCACCCTAATCGTGTAACACACTATCATTATCAATTTAAATCATTTTGAAGCATATTACTAATACATTGATGCATATATCCAAAAAACGTGTATGCTCAAAACGAGAAATAAAGCATTGAAAGTTGCGGAACTCTCAAAATGATATCCATTGCTACTGATTGTGAGTTACACAATTACCCCGACAGACCTTATGATTTTTAACCAACGAGGCAATCATTTAAGAAGAATTATGAAAAACTATACAGTATATTTTGAAAGTTATTTACCTCCATATTTCCTGTGATAAGACTTATCCTATTGTAGGAAAGATCAATTACAGATAATCTTTTTAACCCTTTGATTTCTTGAAGAGAAAATTCTATCAAGTAATTGTGTGTTAAATTTAAATATCGTAACGACTTCAAACTCCTTAAGGAACCATTTAATGACTTAAGTTGATTATAGGCAATATCCAGTTCTGATAATTTCTCGGCTTCGCTGAATTCGTCCTCCGCAAGCTAAAATAACAAAAAAAATGTTTTTACTTACAAATTAAACAGTAAAAGGAGTGAGTAGAAGTTTACACTTTGAAATTATATATAATTATGGAGGCATGAGGAACAGACTGCAAAGTTCACTCATCCACCTTAGGAGGATCCTCCTACTAGACGGGTGTCGTTAGAAGGATCTTCGGTAGGTGGCGGTCACTTGCCCAACAGTTGAAGTTGGGAAGTTTTTTTATGAAGGTAAGTTATTTACAAGACGCCAGTACGCGTTGACACGTTGTATATTTGTAACATTTGTAGGTATCACTACATAATCATTTACTTAAAAATATTTGTCACATGCAATAGGTGTTTGGTTGTCATCCATAACGACCAGGGGTTTCATCATCATCATCATCATCATCAGCCCCTACTCGTCCACTGCTGGACATAGGCCTCCTTCATGGCACGCCAACAAGCTCGATCCTGAGCAATTCTCTGACAGCCACTACCAGCAACCTTTTTGATGTCGTCGCTCCATCTCGCAAAAGGGTGACCCGCGCTACGTTTGCCGAGACGCGGTCTCCACTCGAGGACTCGTTTACCCCAACGGTTGTCGGTCCTGCGGCATATGTGACCAGCCCATTGCCATTTCAGTTTGCTAATCCTCTCAGCTATAAGAAAAGGACCAGGGGTTTGCCTCCCACATATACATTATCAGCCTGTAATGTTCCACATCTAACCTGAATACTTCCTGGGTTGGTACATGACACAATACTTAGAATCTTTTGTTTTTTTATGCACTGAATTTCAGCGCCCTCCTCAGAACGTATTTGATCTGGCTCCCTTTCGGTACACTGTCATTAATGCAGAGCTTTTCCGTTCATGCATCTGCCCTTCCCTCTGTCCCTTCAATTCCTACGGTGATGTTAACTGACATTTGTCATTTCATTGTAAGCGTAATTTCAGTACCGTCAGCAAACCTTGGCAGTATGCACTGCTTAAATACTTAAATTTTGAAGTGAAAATATTGATAGAATCCTGTCAAATTAAGATACTCCATAGACAGTTTAGACGCGATTATAAAGATGGCGACTAAATACGCTAGTTTACGTCAGGAGCACACTAATTTGACAGGTTAAGACGTTTTATCTTCTGTCCTTTTCTTATAGAAATGGAAAGAAAAAGATGCACTTAATTTAAATTTACTTTAGTTTGTGAACAACAGAATCGGCGCTATTGTCTAGTTTTCTGAACCCTGCCTATCGGATTAGGGTTACACCGGTTGACCTCTTTCTTGCAGTTTCTTTCAAGTTGCGAAAACACAATCGTCACCAACAATCAATGATTAAATTTTACACCCTTCATTACTATTAATTTTTTAATTATAATTACTAACGCTTTCTATTTTATTGAATGATAGTCCTATCCTCATTAATCTTCTGGATTTCTGCAGGGCGCCGTCCAGCAACTTGATATTATTTCCATAGAAGTAAAGTGACTCTAATGAAGGCATTTGTTTTAGATCGGTCGGTAAACTTTGTAACTCATTGTGGGCAGCATGAATGAGGAGGATCCTCTTCGCTTTCTGTAACAAAAACATTACTGATAAGACAATTCCCCTTTTATACTCTGTTGAATTGATATTGAGTTGTTTGTACAAGTTTACTTACGACTGGCAGTTCGTTTTCAACTGATTTCAAGTTATTGGCGTTGATGAATATCCATTCCAAGTCATCCAAATCTCTTAGAGCTCCATTCAGTGAACTAAGCTTGTTAATTCCAAGATGAACGTGTTTCAATGCTTTGGGCAATGCATCCCTCTCAATTTTGGATATTTGGTTATCTGCTACCAGTAAGTGTTCCACTTCCTGTATATCCTAATAAATGAAAAATATTTATTTATTAGTATCTATCAGAAAAGTAATAATAAAGGACTCGCGCCCACTAGAAAATGCAACCTAAAAGTGTGACAATAAAATTAGTACATATGATCAGTAACAACGCCGTGGTAACTTTAGACATGCCCCGACGTCTTTTGGCATAATCATTGACATTAAAAATATATTGTCATACTTTTAAGTTACACCAAAGCCTGGCGGCATATGTCGGCAACATTTTGGCGGCGGGCTAGGTTGCCGGCTAAGTGGCGGCATTCGGCATTTCGGCATGTCGGCCGCTCGACAAATTTATTTGGCAGTTAAAATACTAGCACGTCACTACAGCTGAAATGTCGCCGGGCATCTGAGCGCTTGCGTACGCTAGCCGCCGACATGTCGGTGGGCAATAATCGCGGGCGAAGGTTGCCGACATGCTTCTTTCAACATAAGCCGGTTGTGTCGGCACGCTGTGGTGTGTACGAGGGCATGGCAAACGTTATAAATATACATTGCTATCTTCTAAAATGATGCGTAGGTGTACGTTTGAATGAGGATTGGCAAAACTTTATATCCTTTGCCGTGCCGTTCAACCAGTTGGCACCGCCCTTTTAGAAAGATAGAGGAAGTACCAAAAAACACGGTTTTAATATGGACAGTATCACTCAAACAGACGAACGATAAGCAAAACTGTTTCAAATTAAAATGTAAAAGTAATATTCCCTTTAGTCCAAAAGCAAACTTGAAAGAAATATAGATATTAATTGGCAATAGTATCTACACTAAGTACAAATTCCTATAAACGCGTGGCGAATGGTCAAGAAAATGCCACACACTAGTCAGGAGTTACAGCAAACAAAAAACACACTTATCACATTATATATTTCAAATTTACACTGTTGCATTTGGGACTATCGCCACCACATATGTTGCTATTTATAGAACTGAGATAAAAAATATGAATGACTGCTATTATAATTATTGTGGTAGTGAGAGTTTCTTTCTATAGATATAGTTACAGTTTCCTTACTCTAAAGTCATCAACTGTGAGCTTCGTGATTTTGTTTCGGCAGAGATCGAGGGTCTTCACGTGCGGAAGGTGTTGAAGAACATGTCTCGGCATCTCAGTCAACGAATTGTCAGCCAAGCTGAAGTAGTCCACCAAATCCAATTTGGTGAAAACACTCTCCTTCAACTCACTGAAATAAGGAAAATAAAATAATCACTATTTGTTTACAAACTAAGGGACTTACCAGTTACCACAAAAACTTAAACACTTAAATATTTGTTCAACGTGGAACTATAGTTGAGCCAAATTCGATAAAGAATAGAGGTAAACAAACCGTTGCTAGGCAACGAGTAGCTTACGCCTAAAAGACAGATGTTAACAACCTTTTCTAAATAGATGATTATCATAAAAGTAAAAATCCTACTTCCTACTATTCTAAACACTTTATTTATGTTTAGATATTTATGATTTGCATAGAACGTTTAGCCAATTTGGTTAATAGGTTAATTTTTTTGATACTTAATTGTATTATAATTAGTCCATTTTTGAAAGTATTAAAATGCATGTGTTATGTAGTTGATTTGAAAGTAATTAAAATACGCAAAATTGTATTGACAAATGCTTCAACTTTATTCCTTGGTTGAATTCCACAAAATGTGTTTAATATCTGGATTTCATCCATCTTTCTTTTTTTGTAGGGCTATCACGTAAAATTAATGTCGACTTTTTAATGGTTTTTCGAAATACCACGTTATTATGCATGTTATTTTAGTGATTCTATTGAATTATGCTGCAATAGGAATTGTTAATAAATAGCTAGCATGTAAAAGTCGATAATCATGTAAATAACAGGAGAATTGTAAAACGTGAGTTGTGATAACCCTAAATTGGTTTGTTTACCTCTATTCTTTAAGGAGCTAGGCGATGGTATAGTGTCAGTGTTACGCCAAAGTCCTCTAATAAGGATTAGGTCATGTTTATAAGGTGCTTGGCCTAAACAATAGTTGAACACTATTTTGTGGTAATGACGTTTATATTCGCATCAATAAAAGATCGGATTAATTTCTGAGTTTTACTAAAAAGTATGTAATAAACTTGTTGTAAATATTTATTGAAGTCACCATACACTGCGAGCATACACATTGCTTATACATCTGCATTGTTGTGGATAACCCGGCACGGTAACTGCACATGATAAATATATCATACATTTTATTGTAGGCAAGTTCACTTGATAAGTTACCGTCTTTTAAATTGTTCGGTTTTACGCGGCATATTTATAGTATTTAGTAAGAAAACATTACTGACGTCATCGCGCACACACTGTATGGCATTATGTCTTCTCGTGGCTAAATAATAAAAACAGCCGCACTGGTCGGCAAACGTAGCGTAGGACGTCCTTGGGCGAGATGGAGCGACGACATCAAAAAGGTGGCTGGTAGTGGCTGGCGGAGGACTGCTCAGGATCGAACTTGTTGGCGTGCCATGAAGGAGGCCTATGTCCAGCAGTGGACGAGTAGGGGCTGATGATGAAGATGAATGAACGCACTGGTCGATGGATCAGGTTAGGCTACGCTTGATCTGTGGATGGGTGACTTTTTTTTTAGTAATTTTAGACTAGTGCTTGACTGCAATCCCGCCTGATGGTAAGCAGTGACGCAATCGTTGATAGTAAAGCGCACTAGTTTATTAAGCCTATTCACTTAAAAAACTTAGGAAGAATGACGGCAGTTGAGCGAGGTGATGCAATGTTAAACCCAAGACCAACACGACCAAACGATGCTGCGCTGGAGGGAGATTGATCTGGAGACTCTCCACGACCAAACACCCGACACAACAACATTTGGCGCATCGTACCCGCCACACAACGCAACACAACTGCTCACACCCGTCCTCCGTACGGCTTCACCAGACATCATGCCGGAACACGACGAATCGCTTGGCGGCAAGACTTTGTTTGGTGGGTGGTAACTTCCGCCGGCAGCCGATGTTATGGCCTACCACCGAGAAGACCATTTTACCTACTAGATTACATCGCGCCATGAAAAGCACATGAAGCCATTGCTCCCGAGAGTCAGAAGGCCGAAAGTCTGACTAGTCTTACCAAGAGGTATCGTATTATTCTCTCTGTCCTTTGACTCAGTTGGGTTGGTAAAAATAATTGAATGTCCATCAGATAGATTTATAAAAAATATTGAACACGTATTTTTTATTTTTTCTTTCATTCAAATACTTAGGAAGATATATTGATTTGAAATGTCGCATGACGTCACGCCGTGGTACAAAATATGCCACGGCGTGACGTAATTAGCCCCCACTCCGTAACTTTAATACGCCATATCTCAGTAGTTTTTGGTCATTTCGACATAATAAAAAATACGGCTCTTAATCTTTTTTATTATCTATAGATAAAAAAGAATAATTAGGCCGTCTTATAAGACGGCCTAATTATTTTTTGATTTTCTTACCTTGGATACATCCCTATTAGTGGGTTGAGGAGGTCAGACTGATAGGCAGTATCACCAAGCAAATTACTGGTATTCAGCTAAATCCGGTTAGACTAGAAGCCGACCCCAACAAAGTTGCGGAAAAGTCGAGACATACGATGATATCATTATGATCATCAACCTTTTATCGTCCCACTGCTGGGCACAGGTCTCCTCTCATACAGAGAAGGATTGAGCGTAATCACCACGCTTGCTCAATGCGAGTTGGCGATTTCAATTTAAAGTCCAGGTTTCCTCAAGATGTTTTCCTTCACCTTTTAATCAGTCATTGTTGTCGAAGAAATACTTAGAAAGTACACTTAACAGTAACTTAGAAAAGTTACATTGGTATTTGCCTGACCTGGAATCGAACCCGCACACTCATACTTGAGAGGCTGGTGTTTTAACCACTAGGCTACCACGATGATATACCGAAGTTATAACGCAATAGTTTTTAATGAATGAATGAAGTGCATACAGGCAGGGCGATATCGCATAAAGGCGTTTTCATGCTTTGAGAATACATATTTTTGTTTAACGCGTCAATGATGCCGAGACTTTTTGTTATTCATTACAATATTTAAAATGTTTTTCGTTGGTAATGAGCGGTTGATTGTATTAAGTAATTACAGTATTTTTATCAAGGCTGTTACTTAGTTATTACAAAGCTGTACATTGACAAAGCTAACCCCTGTTGAAAGTTCACATTTCCCATAATACTGTATTTCCTTATAAAATATAATGTGTAATTGTTCGTTCTTCCGAATAAATAAAATAACGGCTCATGCGAGCTCAGTCAACTGAAGGGTAAAAATAATTCTCGAGACAAATATAACTTTTTATCTTTAACTTGATGAGCGCAGAGTCTATTGTATCAAATACTTAATATTGTTTACAAATATAATAGTTCTATCAATGTGTGTAGTGTGTACTTAATCCATTATCGCGTCTCACTGGTTCCTAACATATACCTACCTAACAAAATATCATAGGTATTAGAATTTTTTGAGCTGAAGGAAATCATAAGAGAAAATCCCCAAATCACCCAGCACCCCGCATAAATATGCGAACTCTAAGGTATTCCTTAGAGTTCGCGTATTTATGCATCGATTTATTTTATCTATTAAAGTAGACAATAGATTACCTGAGTAAATCATAAGTAAAATTTTATATTTTTTAATAAATTAAAACGATTTCTGTTAATTAAAAGCTACTTTTTTATAAATTCTCATGTTTGGAAAGGCGTAGTCACACGTTGTCAAGGTGCTACGGTAGGTAGGTATATATGTAACGCGTGACTACGCATTTCCAAACATGAAAATTTATCTCAACATAGTGAATATTGCATACTTCTGAATAGTATTGTATGACATTATTGTCAATTTACAACGAAGGCATCTTGGTAGAGTCTACTGTGTCAATTTACTTGCAACTACATTAGCAACTTTGTTCAGTTCAGTATTTTGAAAATCTTGTTTTATAATTTTTCGGCGTCGTTTTTTGTCGTAGTTGGGTTTTAGTTCTTTTACTTTTTATTTCTGGAAAATGTTCGGTACTAAATTGATTTTGACATCTCCGTTTACCTATTCATAATCACAATTTAAATTGTTCCTATGTACCTACTAAATATTCGTTAAAACATTAATAGCGCGTAAAGAAATTTATCATGTTAATCTTTTTTTTTTTAATAATTATAAACTAGCGCTTGACTGCAATCCCGCCTGATGGTAAGCAGTGATGCAATCGTTGATGGTAAAGCGCGCTAGTTTATTAAGCCTATTCACTTAAAAAACCTTAGTGAGTAGGAAGGAAGACGGTAGTTGAGCGAGGTGGTGCAATGTTAGACCCAATAACACGACCAACGATGCTGTGCCAGAGGGAGAATGATGTGGAGACCCTCCACGACAAAACTCCCGGCAAAACAATATTTGACGCATCGTACCCGGCACACATCGCAACACAACTGCTCAGACCCGTCCTCCGTACGGCTTCACCAGACATCATGCCGGAACACGACGAATCGCTTGGCGGCAAGACTTTGTCTGGTGGGTGGTAACTTCTGCCGGCAGCCGATTTTATGGCCTACCACCGAGAATATGGCCTACCATCCGTTAATCATTAGCCTTATTTGTATAGTGGTATTATGTCCATATTTCTATTGGTCGATATCTTGGACCCATGACAATTGATTAAGATAAAAAAACATTATTTGAGCTTCGAAAATCTTATCTGCAGGGAAAGCTAAGAAAAATGGTCTGTTATGGATACAAAACCAACATTCAGCAACAAAAAAAATATAATTATTTTTAATTTATCACACTCATATTGTTATTCTTATATACAACTAATTGTCGTATGTAAGAATAAATAACACTACCTAAGTGACTGTTATCTGTTATGAAACAAAGTGAATAATTTAAGAAGACTTATATCGAGTATATTTGTGTGAAAGACATGGCCGCACGCTGAAGACCTGTAGTGGGATCAATCAGTGACTGACGTTAATGAACGTTTGAAAACGTTATTTAAATAAATAAATTGGCTTTATTTTGACACCGTAAAGTACTACTGCTAACATTTCCATGACAGCCGTCATTGCGGCCGTTAAGTAGCGGCCCCCGCTCTACTAGGAAACCGTAGCTTTAGTGGATGCGAGTAACATGAGTAAACACTAATGTGAGGTCAACGTTCCAGGGTTATCAGGGGCGGCGCCAAACGGTCGCATAGGCGCCCGACGAACCGTCGGCGCCGGCGCCGCGCACTCCCTGCGCCTACCACGCATGATGCACCAACGCATCACCACACTTTTCTACACAAATGAATGGCAATCAGTCAATCACATTACTTATCTCGGCGGTTGTTTCAATTAAAATATAATTTATAACATTACACACATTTGTCATATTACGGTAGCCAGCCTCTGTGATTTCCCACTAAGATGACGTAACGTTGTTAGATTATTGAAGGTCCGACTTCACCCATCGTTTCCCTTAACACAGTAAACTGAAACTTTCTCGAATGTTTTTTGTACATTTTTGAGTATTTTGTAGTTATTTTGAGACTATCTTGTTCCTGTTTCTATCGCCTGAAAAAAATCCGTTCGACAGTCTAACTCATTTCCGCAACAATCTCACTCCATTTCCTGGGCTTCAGTTGTTATTTGATTAGCTTCCCTTGTGCTTCATAAGATATAGAATCCTAACGCAAAGTAAGTACATAAAGTGTAATATAACAACTGCAACTAGTCAGCAACTAGTTTTGCATATCTATTAGGTAGGTATATCAATCTACGGATATCAAAATTGACTTTGTTTTGGAATGTATAGATATTCTAAAATAAAGTCAATTTTGGTATCCATCTATGTGACGCTTATATCTTCTAATATACGCAATAGATTTTGACGAGATATAGAAAATGTGTTCCGTAAAGTTTTCGTATGTGTATAATTCATTATTATTTGCTTTATTGCACAATTTTCATTATTACACCTAACTCTGTGTCTCCATCAGTCAAAGCTGGACTGGTGAAGAATACCTATGGCATTAAGTCTGCCTCTGTCTATTTTTACGCTGTAAGTATTAAATAAATAAACTATAATACCTAAAAGTGCACACCCCCATCTTGCTTCAAGTTAAAAAATATCAACTTTATTTCAATGACATTTAAATTGATTTTTGAATAACTAGCACTAATGAAAACTTACAAAAGTGTTTGAAGTTGTAGCGTAGACTGAACTTTATTGTATAGGAATTAAAGTTATTTTTCAATAAAATCATATATGTATATAAATGCAGATTAAGTTAGTTTTCATTTTACTTCTTCGAAGTAAAAAGGTAAATCATCTCATATATCATATCTTACTGAAACTAGAAGGAATATTTTTATTAGAGACTAGCGGCCGCCAGCGACTTCGTTCGCGTGGAATTAGTCAAGCTCAGCTCCTATTGGCAATAGGTACGGCTACGTTAGCTCCCGTTTTCGCAATATTTTTTGTTACTGCTCTGCTCCTATTGGTCATAGCGGGATGTTATATAGCCTAAAGCCTTCCTGGATTAATAGGCTATCCAACGCAAAAAGAATTTTTCAAATCGGACCAGTAGTTCCTGAGATTAGCGCGCACAAACAAACAAACAAACAAACTCTTCAGCTTTATATATTAGTATAGATTTCCGAAGTAAAGGTATCATGTAATCAAGTCCTAGAGACTTGATTATCGCGTGATCCCTTTGTATTAGGCTTATAGCGTAGATACAAATCGCGAAAATACAACATTTTAGTGTCACTGAAAATTTTACAAAATTCTTAATTGAATTTTTCACTAAACTCTCAAATTCAACAGACAAAAGCTATCGTATTATATTATATAATGAATGCTTTAGCAAAAAATTCGACGTAGCAAAATTGTGTAAAACATACCACAGTTAACAGATACCACAAGACAGTGAAAATGAAGAGAGAAGATAAAACCATGCTTCCGAAGAAATATAAAATTGACGCAATACGAAAACGATCTTTTCCTGATTGGCCAATATAAAATTTTACATAATCATCATAGTAACAATACTAATGAATTTTGAAATAATCCTTTTTTCCCGGGAATTAATTCCTATTTCCCCGAAATTTGGTAATTTTTAAAAAAGTGACAACACCGGTATTATTATATATTATTGTATTTCCGCGTGCCCTGCCCCCCGCCGCCCGCGGAAGGGGTTGCTTAGCGCACATGTATTAAGTTACCTCTTTTTGCGAAATAATATTTATGTTTTTAGGGGGATTTTTTTTTTAAGTTTAGCCTGTCTTTGTGGGCATTAGTTGAATCAGTTATCGATACCTAACAATACCTTCACGGTTCGGACAGGGTTTTCTTTATATATTGTATATGTATCTACTATAAATATAGTATCATTGAGTTAGTATCCCATAACACAAGTCTCGAACTTACTTTGGGGCTAGCTCAATCTGTGTGATTTGTCCGTTTATATTTATTTTTAGTTATTGATATATTTTAATTATCTAGGTATGTTCTTCTTCTTCTTCTTCAGCCATAGATGTCCACTGCTGGACAAAGGCCTCTAAACAAACTATTTTTACTGCTACGAATAACAGCAACAATGGTGAATGCTAGTTGAATAAAAATGCATAAATTAATTAATTGCATATTTTATGAAATAAAGAGTACACTGATCATCTACAATCTAACAGTACCTTCCTAATTTTAAGGAACAGTATTCAAATATACCCATCTTACGGACGTACCACGAGTCCGCTACTTGTTGAGTCGAACGATGCATAATTGACGTTCTCGCTTAGGCCAAAGGGTAATTAAATTACAAAACGAGTCCAGCATATATACAATTAAACGAAGCGCTAGGCTCGGCTGACGAACAAAGCAGGATTGCACATATCATCGAATGAAAATATAAAAGTAGTAGGTACTTAATAATATGTTTTATACTTTAAGAGCTTTTAAAGAAGCTCTATTAAGTTCAAAAAAGGCTAAGAAGCTACGCTTGGATAGTGTTACCCGTGGAATAGTGACAATCAATTACATATACGCCATTCACTGTGTTTCAAGAAGAGACCATACCATTATAATCATCATCATCATCATCAACCTGTTTATCGTCCCACTACTGGGCACAGGTCTCCTCTCATACAGAGAAGGTTTGAGCGTAATCACCACGCTTGCCCAATGCGGGCTGGCGATTTCAGACTTAAGTCCAGGTTTCCTCAAGATGTTTTCCTTCACCTTCAGTCATTGGTGTCCAAGATATACTTAGAAAGTACATATAACTCATCATCTCAGCGTTAATCCCAGTTGCATCCGAAGCTTTTTTCAGATTAGGAGCCAGGGGTCCGCGTTACCAGTCTAATTGCTGATATTTGTCCGTGAAGTGACTGCCGTCTGACCTCCACAACCCGAAGGCGATATTGAAGCGTTGCAGTTAGACCAATTGTTGGACTTTTTGTGGGCTCCAACAACCCGTAAGGACTGCTATTAGATGTTCGTATGGCAACCGGGACCAACGGCTTAACGTGCTTTTCGAGGTACGACCAGACCAGTGCAAATGTAAAAGAGACAATATCGTGAACACATGTTAAATCAATGATTCCGGCTGAATTTTGTAGATTAGCAATTGTTATAGTCTGAAGCCTGAAACTCTGACAATAAATATTGGTTTGGAAGGTTACGTCTACGAGGTCTACGATTGTAGCTACGATGCTACGGCTATGAACTAATTCAGTTCTGTAGCAGGGATATTAAGACGTGGTTTCAGTTTTCAGTTATTTGTTACGACAAAAGTATGTTCATATATATATATTCAGTATATTATTTTTAAATAATTTATATTATTACTTCTTAACAAAAAAAAAACCGTGATGTGTGTTCGCTGTAACACTAATGTCATTCGGCGACCCAAGTTTCCCAATGCTACATCAATGGGCTTATATGTATTATGTATATGGCTGTTCAAACTGACTCATTGATTCTACAAGTACTTGTACATACACGTAATAACTGGCAATGACCATTTTTTAACACACAATATAGGTAGGTACTCCTTTCGCGTTAGCTATAAACAAATGAGGTTATTGATAGAAGCAGAGATGTACAACATTTAAGTTTCAAGGTTATTTTTTTAAATAATGGTTATAACATAAAAATTTTAATAACTCGAAAAATAATATTAATAATGGTAGCAAAATTTAAATTTTGCTACCATTATTATTATATTATTATTCATTTTATTATTATTTTGTTTTTTTTTTTTTGTTAGTGTTTAAACACTCACACATAGCAAACAAATAACGAAAATCGGCAAAAACAGGTTTAATTAAACACAACTGTGTATTTTGGCAGAAGCCATTACAACCCGGCAAAATTAAAAAAAATATCCTGCCGCCGCAACGTATGACCGGATTAGGAAACATTTCAGATTTGATAGATTTATATAATAGTAAAATGTAAAGCGTTGGAGGTACTGAAAACTACTGATTCTTTTACCTAGGTTTTTAAGATTGGCACTTTTAGGTAAAAACACACATTTACGTAAAAAACAAATATTTTTTTAAAGTTAAACAGTTGGTATATATGTAAGTTGATAAAAATAAATTCAACACAATATATTTATGAAAGTATATGTATATATACTGCACTTTTATTACAAATTGCACCCTATAAACAAGCTTTTTTAACATCTGTTTAATGCTTACGCCTTCGAGCAACACAGGGGTTGCTCGAAGGCTTACGCTAATAGAGCATAGTTGAGCAAATGATTCTTTGGATGAGAACCTCCTATCAATAGCTGTACGGACTTTTGGTGTTAAAAATCGCTTGGTAGTCTTATGGTACGGACGGCAGCAGGTCCAGCTACAAGAAACTGTCAAATACTTATTCTCAATCAACCTCAAAACTTTAAAGATTAAGTTGAAAATCTAATAAAGAAATCTGACAGATTGTAGTAGCTTGATGTGCTGTCGTCTGTACATGCAAAAGTATAGTGAAGGCATTTAAAAATTGTTTTCTTAAAAAAACGTAAAAACTTTAGCCTTTAATAACCCAAAAGATTCTGACTGAAGATTCATTATGATCCAGTTAAAAAAAATCTTTGTTAGGCACATTTTTACACACATTATGTAAGTCCAGAACTTAGAAGACATACGGCAACTACCAACTACGATCCATGTGAAGGATTACGGTCCACCACTTCCCACATGGGAAGATTTTAGGCTGATTATGATGGTGTACTATTTTATTCTTTTAAGAGCCCTAAAGCAAGTAGTGTTTTATTAACCACTAGGCCACCATAACATAACAGTCACTCAAGCCTCTCAAGTATGAGCGCGCGGGTTCGATTCCAAGTCAGGCAAATACCAATGTAACTTTTCTAAAGTTATATGTACTTTCTAAGTATATCCTGGACACCAATGACTGAAGGTGAAGGAAAACATCTTGAGGAAACCTGGACTTTATAAGTTTGAAATCGCCAACCCGCATTGAGCATGCGTGGTGATTACGCTCAAGCCTTCTCTGTATGAGGGGAGACCTGTACCCAGCAGTGGGACGATAAAAAGGTTGATGATGATGATGAAAACAAGTCGTTAAAAGTTTTCTTAGAAAGCAGTAACCGAAAACATACCAAAAGGCCAAGAGGTTGGAAATTAAAAGCAAATTGGCGCCGATTCCCTTGTTTACAAACTAAATTTATGTTCGTGCATCTTTATTTTTCATTATAAAAGGGAAAAGGACACAAGATAATTGTTACTTTATTCCTTGCAAATTAAGACCCATAGCAAAGATGGCCCGGCTCGGAAAAACACTCAATAATTTAAAAAAAGAACTTATACAATATGTAAAGAAAACCCTGTCCGATCCTTGAAGGTATTGTTAGGTATCGATAACTGATTCTACTAATGCTCACAAAGACCGGCTAATATCATTTCGCAAAAAGAGGTAACTTAATACATGTGTGCTAAGCAACCCCTTCCACGGGCGGCGGGGGGCAGGGCACGCGGCACCTGTGACGTGGTCGCGTCGCTATTCGCTTATAATAATACCGGTGTTGTCACTTTTTTAAAAATTACCAAATTTCGGGGAAATTGGAATTAATTCCCGGGAAAAAAGGATTATTTCAAAATTCATTAGTATTGTTACTATGATGATTTTGTAAAATTTTATATCATATTTGGTCAAGAGATTACCTAACCTTTATTATCCATAACGGTCGGACAGGGTTTTCTTTACATATTGTATATGAATTTCCGTTATGCGTTTCAGTTTTCTGCACAAATACAGATTTGTCAATAAAAATATATCAATCTAAAACTAAAAATATGTCAATAAGAATATTATTTTGTTTGTTTAATTTTGATTACTAATACTTTGAATACTAATTTTGAAACTAATAATTTTGATTAATTATTTGAATTAAGATGATAATTAGAACATTTTCATTGAAAGTAACAACGTTTACTATAGTTGACCCAAATTCGATAAGGAATAGAGGTAAACAAACCGTTGCTAGGCAACGAGTAGTTTACGCCTAAAAGATAGATGTTAACAACCTTTTCTACATAGATGACTATCATAAAAGTAATAATGCCACATCCTACTAATCTGAACAGTTTATTTACGTTTAGATATTTATGATTTGCTTAGAACGCTTAACTGATTTGAATGAAATATGACACACATGGAAGCTAATTTTCTAATAGGTGACATTTTTTGATACATATATATTATAATTAGACCATACTTGAAAGTTTTACAATGCATGTGTTATGAAGTTTATTTGAAAGTAATTAAAATACCCAAAATTGTATTGACAAATGCCTCAACTTTATTCATTGGTTGAATTCCACAAAATGTGTTTAATACCTGGATTTCATACATCTTTCTTTTTTTGTAGGGCTATCACGTAAAATTAATGTCGACTTTTAAATGGTATTTCGAAACACCAAGTTATTATGCATGTTATTCTAATGATTCTATTGAAATATGCTGCAATAGGATTTGTTAATAAATAGCTAGCATGTTAAAGTCGATAATCATGTAAATAATAGGAGATTTGTAAAACGTGAGTTGTGATAACCCTAAATTGGTCTGTTTACCTTTATTCTTTATGGAGCTAGGCGATGGTATAGGTACTTGTATTTTAGATAATAGACTAAGAAAAATGAATATTTTTATGAACGCTGTAAAGTGATAACGGAAATAAAACTAAAAAAATACGTATTTTTACAATATTTATCTCTTTAATTAAAAACAAAAGATTTTTCAAAGTTATGGTAACACTGATTTTTATTAAGGCAAGTACACGAAGCAATAAATGATTGCAAAATAAATAGTATTTCGATATACTGTTTGACCTATTCACATATCATCACGGCTGTGATCTTCGGAGGGTTAGGCAGAGTTATACAGATGTACGTATATACTACCTATGTACTACCTATTATACAGATATACATATATAGTAGGTACCTACACCCAAGCTCCATGAAATAGAGGGCGAGCCTTTACATCAACTGGGCGAAATCCAAGCTCCGGACCGCTACTGATAAAAAATTTAATACAACATAACATTACCAAGCTATAGTTAAAAATGTATATGTGTCTAACAGACATACAATATGTAAAGAAAACTCCGTCCGACCCAAAAGGATAATAGAGTTTAGGTATACACACGACCAAATAAAATATGAAATTTTACATAATCATCATATTAAAAATACTAACGAATTTTGAAATAATCTTTTTTTTCCGCGAATTAATTCCGATTTCCCCAAAATTTGATATTTTTTATAAAAAGTGACTACACCATTTTAGACAGTATTATTATGAGTGTTGCCACCACGGGCCGCGTGCCCTGTCCCCCTTCGCCCGCGCATATATGCCTACCGTGTTGCCTACCGCAAATGTATTAGTTACCTCGCTTTTTCGAAATAATATTTATTTTTAGGGGGATTTTTTTTAACTTTAGCCCGGCTTTGTAGGCATTAGTAGAATCAGTTATCGATACCTAACAATACCTTCACGGACCGGACAGGGTTTTCTTTACATATTGTGTAATGCAGGGCACATGATTGCATTAATATAATAAGGTGATTTATTTAAACATATTTTGAGATATACATACTTTACTATATTAAACACACGCATAGGTATGGTTTTGAACGTGGAAAAGTAAAACAAGGCTTACTACTTTTACTTTTGCAACAATTAAAAGAGTAAGAAGGTCTAACCCCCTATTATCCCACCTTTTATCCCTTAGCTACTTACTCCTTTAATAGTTTCTGCCCATACTCCCAGTTTTTGCAATAACTGAAACTGGGAGTATAGATATGTAAATATACAGTTTATAGCAAGGTATGTGTATTACGGGTTTGATCATGAGCGTAACCTTGGGCGAGGCAGCATCTCAACACCAAAAATTCTGGAGCAATAAAATTTAAACTGGACTATTAAATACAAATATTGCTTCATGATATATGTATATTATTTTATTTATGTCCATGCTGGGACATACTTGTATGGGAGCGTTATTCATCTTCAAATAAACGTGATTAAAAACATGACGACTAAAAACACGTCAGGCGCAGGCTATTGACAGGACTAAAGTAATTTCTGTCCTTTTCAGACAGAAACAAAAAGATGCACTGAACTTTAGTTAGTTTGTGAACAAAGGCATCGGCATAGCCAGCTTCTGGACTAGAGGGGGGGGCAAGTCAGGCCTAGGGGTGGCAAGTCAGGCCTTGGTTCCTTAGAGGGCTTGGGGGCCTGGGAGCCTTTGGGGTGGCACGCGGTTTTTTTGGCAATTAAACCGTACGTACATACACACGAAGTTAGAGATAAGTCCTCGTTTATACTTTGTTTAGTAATTAGGGGAAATCATACATGTTCCGCGAGATTTCCAGGATACGCCTATAAACAAGGGAATCAGCACTATTGACTACCATGTCCATATTATGTTCAAATCATAACTAACATACTCTAAGAGTCGTGTGTGAAAATATATTCCTTGGCTGTACCTACACATATAGGAGACCTTATCACAGGCAACCTAAAACTAAAAAAGTATTGTGAATTCATTATAATATTTGAAAGCAATACAGGCAGTTAATGTGGCAGTCCATAAATATCCACTTCAAAACAAGGGCCTCCCATTGACGAATTCAATGATCAATCATCATGCTACAATTATCTCGCGTGGCGAGCACAGGCTTTTGGAGTGGAGCAAGCAATGTGTTTTGATTTTAGCATACTTTAGGATGCTTAAATACAAAAATATAAGAATGCCTAGAATGGGAGAATATATTAGACGGCTTCTTCAACTTGAGAGGATACAAGAAAGATTAAGATTCGCCGAGCGAAGCCATATGATGTCCTTCAGTCACAAGAAAGGTCCTGGAGTTATATTAGACCGAAAGCTCACCTTTTACGACCACATCGTCATGGTAGCTAAGGAATTCTATCAATGATTTGGTTTTGTTTTGAATAATTGTGTCGATTTTAATTGACTTCGCACTTGCCATCAAAATATTATTATTATCAAGTCAGAATCAAGCTCCTGCGAATGGAATCCGCAAGGATTCCATTTGCTTGCGGATTGCGGTCAAGAACTAGTTTATAATTATAAAAAAAAAACCTATTGGGCTTTTTTTTGCGTCAGACCAATATTGCCGCGGCGGAAGGTACTGGCAGTTTGCTATGGCTCCATATTGCGATATATGCTGGAGTGCGCCCCAGCACGTCCTAAGTGCCTACTACCACATACTATAGCCACACGTCAACAATTATTTCTTGGATTCTTATCCAACAAACGGTCTGTTTGAGAAGAAATGGACAAAATTACTCTGGGAGGGATTTCTGTAGGTATTATCTTCTTCCTTTTATGAAATCGAGAATAAATGATCGTTCGTAGCAGAAGACATTCTCTAGTTTATGCCTATATCGAAGGTAAGGAGTGAGGTTACATACATGTATGTATATATGTTTAAGATACTGCTAGGAATAGGTATTACTTTAGACATTGTATATTACATGCCTTTACTCCCTGCTGTCATTTGTAAATTTCTCCCATCCAACGGACCGACCTCGTGGTCAGCCATTGGAAAATCCTCAATGGATGTCCGCCGCCCTGGGGTGGGCGACGGGGTCTAACAGACCCCTACTGACTAAAAACCACCCCGGTGTCTCTTCCCTCACGTACGCGTGGAGCCGCGGGAGTCCATGATTCTGCCGCGGGGCACCTCGTGGTCAACCCAACCTAACCTTAGCCACATGTCCCCTAATGACCCCCAATGATTCCAGAATATCAATTTTTATATCTACTCAAAAACATTCCAGAAATTATTTTGTTTTAACTAATATCAGAGATCAAAAACTCCAACGTTGACCAATCTAACAAGAAATATAGATCTAACAATAGATTTTGGTCACGATATTATGATTTTTTGGACAAGTTTGCATGACATATAATTTGATATTCGCATCTGGTGATTTGTTGTGATTGTTAATTTAAAATTTCATACCAAAAGGATACCTATGAGATCCCTTACTACGCTGGGCCGCAAAAATAACGGGTCACTTAGAAAAACCACGATATCTCCCAAAGTTCCATAAATACATGTATAAATAATAATTATGTTTCAGGCAGATAAGTAGCGCCCATTTGAAAAAAGGTTTCATTTGACAAAAAAAAAATTGAAAAATATCTAATTTCGAATTTTTTTATTTAGGTTTTGTTTCAAACCGAGCTGTTATTAAAAACAGATTTATGGTCTGGTCACAGTATCTTATGCACCAACATGTCATTATCTCCTGTAGAATGTACACCAATTATCACCATGGTACATACAAGAAAAAAATAAATAAAAAAAAGAAGGAAGGAGTCACCGGAATTCTGCTAGAGCAGTAGGTGTAACTTTAGCCACGGTCAAAGACATTAAAATCCGCGGTCCAAGGAGTACTCAAGCGATTTTAAGAGACCGGCATGAACATCAGAAGAAGGGAATGGCAGGCCAAGGTGCACCAGTCGTGCACCTTGGCTACGAGAAGACCTATTCATCGTGAGCACTATGTTATGAAATCGACATCTCACTGCTGTTCAAGTCCGAAATAGCCTTCAAGAATTTCACCCCAAATTCTGACACGATCTTGCGGCGACTTCGTGAAGCTGATATAAAGAATTATAAGCCCGCAAATGACTCATAAACTGCTCAGAGAACATAAAGTTGCTAGGTTGCGATTTGCTCGTGAACACATCCGGTGGACAGTTGAAGATTGGTCCAGGGTTATGTTTTCTGATGAGTCTAGATTTTGTTTATTCACACACGTTGGGAGCGAAGAGTATATAGGCGACCAGGTGAATGTTATCGTGAAGCGTGTTTTGAAGAAAAGGTGACATTCGGTGGCGGGTCAATAATGGCGTGAGCTGGGATATCTTCAGAGAGTTGTAGTGATTATAGAAAACGGTTCTTTGACAGCTCCCAGATACGAAGAGGAGATTTCAAATGAGCATGTTGGTAATTTCCTGGTGAATATGGCCGCAAATTCCAGTTTTATGCACGATAATGACCGACCACATAATGCACATTTGGTCAACGCGTATATTCAAGACGTCGTCGGTATTACCCCCATGGAATGACCAGCTAGTAGCCCGGACTTAAATCCCATAGAGCATTTATAGGATGAGCTCTGGAGATGCGTCAAATAATGCATTTCAGCAGCAACTACCTTACGTGAGTTAAGGAGTGCGCTAGTGGAAACATAGACCAAAACCGTATTAGAAGTTTGGTTTACAGCATGCCACATCGTCTTAATGAACTGTGTTGTTTATTTTGTTGTCAAAAGTTAGAACAGATGTTTTTAATTTTTTTAGTATTCAAATAAAATTATTGAGTTTAAAAATATGGTATGTATTTTATTTATAAGTCAGTCATCTATACCATACAACAGTTTCATGGATTAGTGTTAAGTTTTTAAGAAACTATCACACTTTTTATAAGCGGCCCAGAATATTTGCTGTGCAGTATGGGCGTAGAGGAGGCAGGTCAGGCCTAGGGAAAGGCAAGTCAGGCCCAGAGGGGGCAATCCAAATTTTTAGAGTGGGTAATCTTTGTGCGCGTCGTACGCGGTTTTTTGGCAATTTTACCGTACATTTTGTTAGTGTCTACTGCGTGGTTTATTTAAAAATTAGAGATAAGTCCTCGTTTATACTTTGTTTAGTAATTAGGTGAGTTCATACATGTTCTACGTTCTGTTTTAAGATATCGTTGTAGTAAGTGGAATTAATCGTTGTATGGGTAGAAAACCAGTAGATCAAAAAAAAACTAGAAGAAAGTATGTTATGAAAGTAGGATTACTATTGATTAAAGAAAAACGTTCCTCTAGGTATGGATAAGTAATAAGGAAACGGAATAAAATAACGATGAATTTAAAGTAAATGGTAGAAAGAAAATTTGTCTTCATTGTATGATAAATGATAAATATGAGCGAAAGGAGCGTGAATGATAATATCTTAAAACAACCTGAGCGATTGCCATCTCTTAAGTAAGAACAAGGGCATAGAGAAAAAGCAAATTAGTCACTTGTAATCTCAAAGTACGCTTTACCATGTCCGTTGTAATAACTACATCTAGGCTGGCTGGTGGACTGAACAACTCAGGATAAAGCTTGGATTCTTAGATGATTGATGTTTCCATGATGACCATTATATTAGAGATAATGTCTTTAATACGAAAACTAATATAAAACTGATATTCCATAGTTCTGATGATGACAGTTATTTGGCCGTCAGCATATAAGAAAATGTATTGAATTCTTATGATCAGATTATTTAAACAATATTTAACAAACTGCTAAAACCAATCGCAAAAGTCTTTCAGACTGATTGTCACTTCAATAAACATACCCAATATATCACTATATGTATCACTGTTGTTGTGAATGATTCAATCAAGTACCTACGATAGAAACCAAATACGAATGGAAATACTGTTAAATTACATGTTCTCAATTTATTTCATGCTTATAACCATGAATAATATGAACCTTATGTAGAAATACTAAAACTGAATTTAGGTACAACTCAATACAAATTTTGGTGACCAATATAACATTCTAATATGAGTTAATTAACGTAGTCTAAGTAGAAATACATAAACAACGACTACAGTAATTTGTTAGTTCACCATTAAGAGTAAATACACTGAATACGACACGACCAATATGATATCTTTCAATTTTACTGCTTTAGAAGCGACCTTAGATAACCTCGGGCAACGTCTCCTAGATGCCATCCCCACACATATGGAGTTCACTAACGAAAGGTTACTAATGGAATTAATAAATAATCCTTTAGATATAACTACTTTCTAATTAATAAAAACTGAGTATATACATATCCTGGACGATCCTACATAAGCCTGGATAAATTCTAACTTACAAAAAGAGTTTTTAATGAAAGACAAGAAAAAATAAATCATTAGGATGACCCGAAAAATCTGTGAAGATCAATTGAGTGGTCAATAAGAGCCGAGCTCATGGGTCACGGGCGACTTAATTGTTGTTTAGTAAGGAATAAACCGCAGAAAATATCACATCACACCAAACCCATATAAAAAGCCGACCGAACTATTTTTCGGCATGACCGTTTTCTTCTTTAAATGTGCTTATGTTTTTTGTTCGTTATTCAAAATCCAAGTCTTCCATATTTTGGCTAAAATAATATATTGTCCTATTGTGGCCATAGTGTATAGGTACATGTACATTAAATACTGTTTATGTATGCACCAAAGAATATCCAGTGTAGATGTATTCATAATCAAAATTGAATTTATATAATTTGGTGATGTCCATTTTCAATATTTTTTTTTTTTCTATTAAACATTGAAGTTCTTTTTAGCGTTCATATATAGAGCTTCCAATGCATTGGTAGTTCCAACACTTACATATATACACAGCGGTTCATCAATTATCATTAAAAATGATGATCACTTCATTTTTAATGATTATTGATGAACTATTTATGCTATGCTTAATATGTCTTGGAACATATATGCATAATATGTGTTGGTACGCAGTTATGATAATAATTACTAACAGTTGTTAGAGCTTGTCTAAACTATCCATTAATCACAAACTACGATAATGATGATGAGAGCTGGTCTAAATTATCCATTAATCATAGACTACGATAATGATGATCACAAACAAAATTATAAGATTTTATACCCCCTTGTTTAGATCATTGCAAACTATTGAGGTAGGCAGACTTTTTTGATGTAAGTAACCGCAAAAAAGAGTTTTATCTTGTCTTGAATGGTAGCTTGCTTAAAAGTAGGTACTCTAGATTTGATGTCACAAAGTGTAGTTAGTTATTGTCATAAAGTAACCTGGCCTTGGTCAAGGGGGTCGAAATGGGCTTGAAATGTGTCGATGCGCATGTTCGGTATTATCTGAGAACTTGCAGTGCCCAACTTCACGCTCTTCATATTGTTGTAACGCAGAATGCCAGTTACCTAACTCATGTCCACACTTCTCATGTTTGCGTTTACATTAGTGTAAGTAATATGAAGCTGATAAGAAACATTACAATAACAAACCCACTTCGAAGGGAAATTTACTGAGCGACCGCGGCGGATAGATCCTATTTTCTCCAGGGCATAAAGAAACGAGACCTCGAATGAATGTCAGTTTTTGATTTTTTCCACAATCGATGCGTACGCGTCGCATGATATGGCAGCCGAATGCTGCCAGCCCTGGCAAGGATGCCGCCCACTCTCTCGATAACAGCCGATCCTCATCGGTGTGCGCTCTTCTTATCATAGACCTGTTGTTCTCTCATTCAACTTACACATTGTTTGTATCGTGATACACAATTTTAATGCTATTTTACACAACAAAGAGCTTACACATAGTACGTAGACGTTGCGTAGATTCACAACCGCACACAATACAAAAACTGCACAGAAAACCGAACTTAGATCCAATGATGAAGTTAGAATACTTCGTAATCGACTTGCCTTAAATTATCGAAGTTCAGTTTGAGTCTAGTGATAGAAAGACCAAGCTCTTTGATGCTGTGCTCGGAAAAATCCGGAAGCTGGGAGTAGGAGATATCCAAGCCGATTTTGGTTTCGGGGCTGAACTTGTTTGTTAAGGCCCGTGCGATTTCTTCATAAGCACTGATACGTTGACAGACTACTAGGATGGCACCAGTTCCTGCGTCCTCGCGGCGGCATGTGCATGGCGAGATCTCTCTCCTCATGGCACAGTGCAGGCTGGCTCCCGCGCCGAGCTGTCCGGCCAGGGCGCACAGCAGCGCCGCGGCGAGCGCGTGCGTGTGCGCGATCATCGTGTGTGCCGGTCGGGGCTGTTCGCGCTACTGGCTCAACTCCCCACGACCACTCGGAATCTGTGCGACGCGCGCGCCCGGCCCACCCCGCGCAAGCGCATCATCAAATCGTCTGCACTCTGCACCTTCAGTGTATTTCCCACTCAGTTCACCTTTTATAGTCTTGCGCAGCATATCATTTAATTTTAATAATTATTGGAACTGATAGCCGATACAGACCATAGAGATTTCAATTGTTTTTCATTTTCAATGTTTTTTTTTTTTGCATTGGGTATTGAAAATTAGATCAATTATGATTATGAAGCACTAAGTTATGTTTGTTTCTATATGAACTTAGTAAAATTGTGTCTCTTTATCCACATTAGGTACAATATTTGGAGATGATTCGAATGACGGTTTTAATTTTTTTTTACAATTTATTTAGTGACATTGATAACCACCACCACCGCGAGAAACATATAATTTTTGATAACATACTTTCGTTATGACATGATACTCATAATTCAGTCAATATGTTCCTCAGACAGGATCTAAGATCCCTACTGTGTACAAGAACTACTTGTACCTTATCAATAGGCCAAGTTTACAGAGATAAAGATGAACTTACTCGTAGTTATCTCTGATATTTTAAATAACCAATTATACTTTCATCTTTCATTTACTTTTTAGTGAGAAAAACCAGTATGTTACAGACTAACTTCTTTGTATAATGTTTTAAATTATAGTATCGGATATACTATCCTATTCTAATTTCTTTTATCTTAACCTTCGTTAGAGAGTCTGTAGCCAAGAAGACCCTAAAAGAACATCTAGGTATATTTTTATAATTATAAACTATTGATTTAGCAATCATTGATGGTAAAAAACTCAAAAACATGAGTGAATAGGAAGGAAGACGGCAGTTGAACGAGGTAATGCAATGTTAAACCCAACAACACATACCTACCAAATCTACATACCTACCAAATACTAATTATTTTCTATATATAACATGGGCGATATGTACTATATAATATATAGTTAGGTTCCTAGGAACCTCTGCAATAAGTAATCAATAATTTAAACCCCATTAATGGAAATAAGAACAGAACAAAATACCCTAGAGCAATGCAATGCGGGAAGCTTTGCATTGCTTGATATTTTGACGGGCAATACCTATTGGTAAAACAATCTGATTTTATGATTGTTTTACTCAAGAGAAACCAAATGCTGAAGACCAGCGCTAGCGCAGTAGTATATAGATGCTCGCTTACGCGCCGGCTGCTGAATTGTTCCACCCGACTGCTATTCTCTGCTGGAACATGAGCGCGCGCGTGCGCATCCGCCGGCACTCTATCATAATTATTACTACAACGGTGACACCCGAGCGCAAGCGACCGGTCCTGAACGAATTCAACTCAACGCGAAAGCGGCCTATGCCGCGGCCGCGCCTACGCGGAAATATGCGAGGATCTGGCCTACTACCGCGCCTTTTGCGCGATAACCACTGAATTCAAAGGTTCGCAAATTCTGTAAAATTTGACTATTATCTACTGTCGTGAGGTCTCCGGTTGCGTGCCCCCGGTCGGGAGACAACATTGAAAGTGGCCATTATGGCCTCCCGGCCACTGTACGCGCTGGCATGCGGGCGGCGAGCTGTGGGCAGCCGGCCACCCGGTAAGGGCCAGGGTAGGGTCGACGGAGCATAGTGTTTCACGCGTATCTCAAGGAGATGTTAGCACATCGTGACGGGGTCCTTGAAGACCGATGCCTGGGTCAGGGTTACGGGATAGTCAAAAGAGAAACCGTGGCCCTGGCGCACTGACGAGTGAAGACTTGGTCAATTATGACCTGCTCTGGCATAAGCTCACTCACGATACTACTGTCCCGGCTTTTATATCACTTTTAGTTTTTGGCACAGTAGTCAAAAGAATACAGTAAAGTGGGTAGGCTCTTATTCTTATAGGTATGGGTTGGACTGTGGACCACGTACATATACCCAGCGGGCATACAGCGACCTGCGCGAACAGTATAATAACGCATTCAGGGTACTCCTGGGGTTGCCGTGGCGCTGTAGCGCGTTAGGGATGTTCACGGAGGCGAGGGTCGACGGGATGGCGCGCTTGCGCTCTTCCTCCAATGGCATCCTGAATGTGTTTTCACACCGGTGCGACTCGCCCCTCTTACGTAGGTGGAGTCCAGAACCACTTTAATTAATTTATTACTAACATTAAGCTAAGCTTTACTTTTACTAACATTATATTGATATTTATGTATTTTATCGGAAAAAAAACAATTTGAATTTAGTCAGTAAAATTCTGGCACGCTCTTCCGCTCCGCCCAGAGCGGGAGAGGTCATTTGATGATTTTCTACCCAGACCAAAAAAAATCTATTACCTACTGCCTTTATGCTTAAATTTTTAAGATTTCTTTGAGATCTTACGATATACGTTTTTTTTTTATATATAAGTTACAAACTAGCGCTTGACTGCAATCCCGCCTGTTGGTAAGCAGTGATGCAATCGTTGATGGTAAGGCGCGCTAGTTTATTAAACCTACTCACTCAAAGGAACTGAGTAAATAGGAAGGAAGACGGCAGTTGAGCGCGGTGATGCAATGTTAAACCCAACAACACGGCCAACGATGCTGCGCCAGAGGGAGATTAATCTGGAGGCCAACAACAACATTTCGCGCATCGTACCCGGCACGTACATCGCAACACAACTGTTCAGACCCGTCCTCCGTACGGCTTCACCAGACATCATGCCGGAACACGACGAGTCGCTTGGCGGCATGACTTTGTCTGGTGGGTGGTAACTTATGCCGGCGGCCGATGTTGTGGCCTACCACCGAGATGTACGTAAAATATAGATGGGTGTGTAAATTACGTTCTCTTTATGTCTGTAAGCGAAGACAACGTTTTTGACAAAAACCTTCATATAATGAGAATAGTAGCTCCATCTCATCATCAACTGTCAAACCTTTTCCCAACTATATTAAGGCCGGCTTCCAGTCTACCGAATGAAGCCGAATACCAGTATTTTACGGAGTAGAGTGGCGGGATATCGGCAGGACAATTGCGTAATATGCTTTTACTAGCAATAGGCTTCATTTTGACAGTTCAATCACAATCATTGCGGTATTTACGATGTTCAGCGATCACATTTTTCGAACATATAGAGCAATGGATTAGCAACTTGCTTCATCATCATCATCATCCCAGCGTTAATCCCAGTCGCATCCGAAGCCTTTTCAGCTTTGGAGTCTGGGGTCCGCTTTACCAGTCCAACTGCTGTTATGGCTAAGCTTCGACATTTTCCGTGAAGCGACTGCCGTCTGACCTCCACAACCCGAAGGCAACATCGAAGCATTGCAGTTAGACCAATTGTTGGATTTTTGAGGGCTCCAACAACCCGTAACGACTGCCACTAGATGTTCGTATGTCAACCGGGACCAACGGCTTAACGTGCTTTCCGAGGCACGACCAGACCAGTGCAAATATTCATATTCATGCATACAAATACTTGCACTGTGCGGGGATCGAACACCGCCACTTTGCGCAGCGGCCGCGTCCGCTACCGCTACGCCACGGAGGCTGTCGATTTAGGATTCGCAACTTGCTTCAAAATGAACCAAATTGATAGTAATATTTTGTTAGCCAATAGGGATGTATCCAAGGTATGAAAATCAAAAAAATATTTAGTCCGTCTTATAGATTATAAAGTAATTAAAACACGAATCTTTTATTTTGTCGAAATTACTAAAAACTACTGAGATATAGCGTATTGAAGTTACGGAGTAGGGGCTAATTACGTCACGCCGTGGTATTTTTTGTACCACGGGGTGACGTCATGCGACATTTCAAATCAATAGGAATATATTCCTAAGTATTTGAATGAAAGAAAAAATAAAATTTGGGAGCTCCCTATTTGGGTTGTATCCTTAAAAATAATTTAATGTCCATCAGATAGATTTATAATAAATATTGAACCGTATTTTTTATTTTTTCTGTAAACCCAGTAATTAGGTAACATAATACCGTTTGTGAGACTAACGGTCACCTCGACTACTCGAAAGTCTATTCGGGCATTAGACGGGGCCAAAGGCTTAAGATGTGGTAGCGGCCTTAGAATAGTACCAACCCAAATCCTCCAGTGGGTGTCGTAAGAGGCGACTAAGAAAACTCTCACCAGGGAAGCGGGCAGCAACGCTTCTCCTGTAGAATATCAAATTTTTGTGATCCCCAACCTGCCGAGCGTGGGGATTACGGCAAACCAATCCAAAGCAATAAAAGCCTTGGGGAGGCCTTTGTCCAGCAGTGGACCTATATAGGCTGAAGAAGAAAGTCTTAGGCATGAAGTGGTCACGGTTTCTTACGGATGGTCACCCTTTTACAGCCCGACCTCAGCAAGCGGTGTTTAACCTTCTATATATCAGCAGCAGCAGCAGCAGCAGCTTGTATATACCTGTGCCACGCTTTTTTCTACTCATGCTACTTTAAATGCTATTTGTTGTGATAATTTCATTTCGTGTGTATGACCAGTCTGTTAGTTGTTAGCGGATTTACTGCCGACTGTTTCCACTTGTGCAGTCACTCTTGGACGCTATCGGAGTTCAGCCATGGCAACCAATCGCGATCATTGTATGGCGCGGGGCATATTAATATGTACAAGTAGATCAATGGTAGTTTATCAAATCTGTTCAGTTCTAAAAAAAAGACATGTGTTGTTCTTACACATTAATAAAAGAAAATACATTTAGATTTACCACTTGATTTCATCCATGATTTGATCCTGATCGAAAGCGTCATCTTTTGATCGCCTGTACTGGTGATGATGAATATATCGGTGATATTTTGACATATATATCTATACCTCTATATAATATGTCAAAATATCGCCATTCTTGAAAATCCATGGTCACGCCATGGGCCCTCGTTCTTTGGGGCCTTTTTCTGAACCAATTAAAATATGTGTCTACACTAATAAGATATAAATTTAAATATGCAGGGTTACACAGCAATTCGAAATATACACAATAAGAAGCAAGCTTCGCTAGCACAGAAAGCTAATAGTATCTGGGTCATACACATATGGGCGTTCGGATAAAATAACTTAAACATTTACAACAGTAACTGAAGACGTTTATTTTTCAGTTCAATCATTATTACTTTTTTTGTTTACTCACAATATTTCCAGCGGTGAAATAATATTTCTTCTTTAAAAAAAAATATCAAAATATGTCAAAAGTCTCTTCGTGTGGACTGTTCAGATTCGGGGTAGGAGTGTTTGGATAGATGTAGTTATTTATTTTGTACATGTTTATCAAAACGTCATTATCGCATTTACGTAATATATAATGAATATTATTATTATTAGAAAGTTGTTAATAATTGCACAAGAATATTTTTTTTTTATTTCCAATAAACATGCTGTTATAGGTATTTAAGTCTTTTTGGTGGACCTAAAAATCAACCATAATTTAATTTCTAAAATCGCTACCGTGTTTCGAATATTTTTTGAATTGACAACACTGGATAGCCGCCATTTGTTGGAGTCCTTTTCAGTACAGCTACGTGTCTTTTTCTAATTTACGAAGTTTTAAAATAATATTAAGTGTTTTTGTCAACGTTCAGTGCGTCTTTCCTGCTATGGTTATAATTTGGTAAGTTATTATTTTATATTTTAGTAAATATTGGGCCGATGTGCCTTTTGAGGAGTACTTTCAAAGTTTCTTTTGTTGTTTTTATAACCTTAAAAATAAAATGGCTGCTTTGATTTTAGTTTGAAATATCTCTCCTGTGGACATCTTTCCTGTGAACATAAAGGTCCACAGGAAAGATGCATGTCCACAAAAAATAACATTTTAACGGTTTTCTATGCTAACAAAGCTACAATGTCCGTCAAAAAAACGGGCAGGCTGAGATAGCTTGATTTAAATATTGCATTATTGGTATTGGTGCTCAAAAAAGAAGCTTGAATTTTTTTTTTGCAAAATGTGGGGTGCTTAGCATGGTTGGGTTCGTTTCAGGTACAATGCCTCGATCCAGTAGGTCCAGAACCTAATTACCTGACGAAGAGAAGGTAATACGTCGTCGTGAACAGAAAAAACTCAGCATGCGAAGATCTAGAGCTAAATTAGATGCTACTGCCATAGAAGAAAGACGTAGAAAAGAACGCGAAAGATATCATCTAAAGAAACAAAATGGGTTATTGAAGACAATTAAAGATTTTACACCGAGACAGCAGCGACAGATGCGAAAAATGTGGCGTTGTAAAGCCCAGCTTAGACGTGAAAGAGATCTACTAAGAAAACAAATGGAAGAAATAGTACTCGTAAAGACACCGCTTCCTTCTCCCAGTTCTTCTCGCTCATCACACTCACGTCTAGAGGTGGGTAGAGCAATACGATTACGAAATCGCCCGATATTGAAGGCACATAATCAATTTTTAATGGATAGATTAAATATTTTAGAACGGAAGCTCGCTAAATATAGAATGAGAATAATAAGATTTAAAAAAATTAAAAGACAGGAGATTATTATAAATATTGCCCTGAGAAAAAGGATAAATGAATTTTTAATCAATGATGAAAATAGCAGACTAACAGCTGGTAAAAAGGAAACGATCACGCGCAGAAAAGTCAAAAAGCTAATACGTCTTCTAAATGATACACTTCTAAACCTACATAAAAAATTTAACAGTACCACTGGTTTGAATGTCTCCTAAGAAACATTCCGCGGACATCGTCCATTCTGGGAAATGTTTCCTAAAGCCGCGTCAAGAAATACTTGCCTGTGTGCCGTTCATACGAATAATGATTATATTGTGCAAGCCTTACACCAAAATAATAAAAAGTAAAAAAACTAAAACCCAACTACGACAAAAACGACGCTGAAAAAGTTTAAAACAAGATTTTCAGAATACTGAACTGAACAAAGTTGCTAATGTAGTTGCAAGTAAATGGACATAGTTAAGATGCCTTCGTTGTAAATTGACAATAATGTCATACAATACTATTCTGAAGTATGCAATATTCACTATGTAGAGATAAATTTTCATGTTTGGAAAGACGTCACACGTTATCAAAGGTGCTACGGTAGGTAGATATATGTAACGTGTGACTACGCCTTTCCAAACATGAAAATTTATCTCTACATAGTGAATATTGCATACTTCAGAATAGTATTGTATGACATTACTACTGTGTCCATTTACTTGCAACTACATTAGCAACTTTGTTCAGTTCAGTATTCTGAAAATCTTGTTTTATACTTTTTCAGCGTCGTTTTTTGTCGTAGTTGGGTTTTAGTTTTTTTACTTTTTTTATTTGTACTATTTTGGTGTTAAAGTGTATTTGTGGCGCATAATATTAACAAAAGTTAAATTGATGAACTAAAAACTAGGTACTTGACATATTACATCTACACGCACATATAACAACATAAGCCCGAAGGCATATAGTGCAGAGGACATTTTTATGGGAGTTTTAGCCAGTTATCAAACTGTTTCCGCCTTCACCGCGTGGAGTTACTCCCAGCTTATGTCGTTTTCATTAGTGCATTACATATTCTATTAATGTTCACACTGCTCTACATTGCATAAAGCGATTCACAGTTCCCGTGATCCGCGCTTTACTCTTATCGCTCATATTTAACATCATTAAAGCATTCTTGTAATTATGTACAAACATAAAGTACTCGTGAAGCTCTTTCACGTGATACCAAACACGGTATATTTATTTTGATTTTATATTAACATAGAACTTTTTGTCCGCTAGAGGGCGCAATACTAAATTTGGTGACAAGCTTTATAGCTCATAACTAACAGAATATCAAGGCCCTTCTAATGGTACTGCAGTGGTCTTATTCTGATAAGTAGTAAAGAAGCTATGAACGAAAAGATGTGAATTATATGCAACCAGCCCATGAATACAGGTAAAGTCACAAGCAAATGCTAGCAATATATATATATTCAAAATGTGCAAGTAAAGCGCTTTCAAATGATACCAAACACGGCATATTTATCTTAACTTTATTTTTTTACTCTGTATATTTTGTCTGCTAGAGGGCGCCACATTAGATTTTGTGAAACCCCATATAGCCTATAACCAGCAGACAATTAAGACGCATCGAATGATATGTCATTTGTCGAATTCTGATAAGTATTTTAGAAGTTACGAGGGAACAGATGAACATACATACATACATACATACATACATACATACATACATACATACATACATACATACATACATACATACATACATACATACATACATACATACATACATACATACATACATACATACATACATACATACATACATACATACATACATACATACATACATAGCCTGTCAAAATCATAACCCTCCTTTTGCTTTGCCGTAGTCGGGTAATAAGATATTAAATCATAATTCGGCCACCGATTTAGCTAAATCTCTTTGCTGTAATAATGCTTTCAGTGTTCCTTGCTTGGAACGGAAATGTTCACAATGTTCTGAAAGAGTTCCAAAGTACACTTTGTTAAATGGCAATGATACAGTAATTTACCAAAGATGGGTTACTAAGAATTGTACTGTAATAATTAAAGACAATGAGAAGATTTGTAAGAAAACTGTGAAAGAAAGTGTAAAGACATCGCATCAATTGCTTGTTAATATTTTAAATAAAAACCTACCTATATTCATGCAACATCTAGCCAATATTATTAATCAGTTTAACGCCATAAATTTCATAAAAACGTGTGTGAAACGGACGTGTGACAATATTGTTGCCCATGGAAGAGATATTATAAATATTACCAGTTTTGTCAGTTGTTTAAGGGACAACTGTAAAGGTATAGAAATTGTTCCTGTCGATGATACCCATGTTCCTGAAATACAGAGAATAGCGGATGTAAATAAATGTCGTCCATTTAAAGGTACCTTTCAAATTCACCAAGTTGTATGGAACGCTACTGAACCTAATTAGTAAATTAGGTAGCACGCCAGGAGATTAAGCTGTGTTTCATGCGCCACTCATGTTCGTTGTCCTCATTATGAAATAGGACAAATTGATATGGAATGTGTCTCAGATCCTGTAGAAGATTCAACAGTAGGTTCTTCATCTTCGTCTTCATCTTCATCGCCATCTTCTCATAGAACAGCATCTATCTCAACGATAACTGGATCAAGAAATCCTTCGCCCATAATGTTTACATCTTCTCCAGAACTTTTAAAGAATGTAACTAGTCAACCGTGTACTCCGCGAAAGAGGATTCTCTACGACAATAACTATTCGGATGACTCTGTTACACCACCAAAAAAACCTAAAGTACTACCTTCGTACTTTGAAAATGATAATAGTGATGAAAACATTTTTTGAAAACTTATTTTTGTTAATTGATCAATCTAAGAGGCTAATATGAAAAATAATAAAAATGTTAAGTATAATTTCAATATTTGCATCCTTGAAAAATTATATTTCATTGATCGATTTTTTTTGTTTGTATTTTTCAAAGTTCCTATAGTTGGCTAGATAACTTTTGTTAATTATTACGAGTATAAATGGCAACTAAATATCAATATGAGAGTGATTAACCTCTCTTCTGTGGAAAGGGGTCTTTTCTGTGGACGTAACAAAAAATTAAAGTGGAATAACTTGCTGAAATTTGAATAACGATCTGGTTTTTGATTAATTTCTAATTACTTGTATGGTGACCTAATAAATGAGACTGATTTGAAAAAAAAACATCGACTTTTTATTTCGTATATTTTTATAACCCGTTTTGTGTATGACCCATCTATTCTTCTATTTTAAGTGGTTATTTATAATTTAATAAATAACCAAAATAAACTTGAGCTTACATTGAAGTTCTTTTCAACCTTTATTATCACATTGCTTGGCAAAGGTCTCCACAATGACTTTTCACATGTTTTGTCATTGTTTAGAAGCATTTACAGCTCAGAGTCTGTTCATTTATTATTTATGACGATTTAAGAGAAGAGGGTCCAAACTACCCTTATTTTTCTTACGGAGAACATTCCAGACCACCCCTTGTATATCCTTGTATATCTTCCTTGCATAAGTTGTGTAAGATAACAAAAGTTTTTTTTTTTTTTTGTTAGCCGCATTGGCCCTCTGTCAAAGTCGTCACACACAACTTAACAAGACTTGAACCAGAATTTGTTCCTGAGCGATTAGACTGCGAAGCCACCACTGAAAAAGGTAAAATCAAATCATTTTTTCCCCTACTTTTACTTTGCCATTTTCCTAGATCTGTTTTTGAATAATCTTACTTAATTTATAAAGGGGAGTTAAGGTTTATTTATGGCTTATTTTTTAATACATAAGGGAGAGAGGTCAAAAAGTGGTCAAAACTGTCTTGCGAAATAAAATTCCCTATTTATTTATTTATTCAGTGGAATAAATAGAGCCAACTACTGATGTAACAACAAATAATAACTTTACAATGGGTAGAAAGGAAATATCATTTAATACTAACCAGTGGACGTTGACTGTACCTCAGTAACCAATCCGGTCGTCCAGTCCAACAACAGTGCTGGAGAGTTTTTGAATTGGTACAGGTTGTTTCAAGTAATTGTTAACTTATACACATAAGAATATAGGTAGGGTGAGTGGGGGTAAGACTGAATGCATTTTTGGTGAGATAAACAGTGCTGATGGTTAAACTGTTTTAAAACCAAAGAATATAAGGCAATTGCAGAAAACGATGTTTTGGGTAACAATGTATAGTCAACTTGTTTCTATAATGTTGACAGTAATATTTTGAAACAATATTTTATAAAAAAAACGTTAGTAAAGTTGGTCTTAAGAAAAAAAATATGTAGGGGAAACATGAAATGCTGAAGGGGTTAGATTGATATAATCACTAAAATCGTATTCATGGTCATTATGCTTGTGTGGTGATCAATAAACCTTCTGCTTCAATAACCTTAATAACCTGAAAATGAGTTACATTAAAAATTCGCATTCTAAAAGCAAGAAAAATACATTTTTCAAATAAAATATATCGTTCTTACCCCGTTGAAACGGCTGGCAGTCAGGGGTGCACAACATATTATAAATATTAAATAAATTAAATAATAATGCTCATAGATGACTGTCAAGTCTAACTCAGGTCGATAAATAAAACACACGTTTTCATTTAGTACCAAGTAGCCTACATTATAATTATTTTTATTAAATAAAGCAAGACAGCAGAATACAATTAAACATTATTAAAAATATTATTTCAAAGGAGAAAATACTTAAACATCACAGTTAAATAAAATCAGTCCGTTATAAGTACTACTTATAAAACTAAAAATAACCTTTTATCAAAAATATGAAATATGGCTTTATCAGATCTGTTGGTAATCCCGCAAAGCAGAAGTAAGTACCTAAAATATAAAAAAAAAATCACCTATTGGTATTTATGCGTCTCCTAACAATTAACAAAAAAAAATGCACTCTTGCCTTTATAAACATTAGTAAACAGTATTATTATAATCTTATTATAATCACTGCCAATTATTTCAGATTGAGGGCCCCTGACTTTTTGTAGGAGTTTCGTAAACGGGGTAAGATGGAAAGTTGTATATTATCATCTTACCTCTTTAAATTATGCAAGGGAAAGTTTGAAAGGCACATTAAATCTTAAAATACGTGAAATATAGTAATCACCACATTATAGAGCATATAACAGGTTAAATCTAATTACGAATATCAAAACAACATGTTTGTTTCTTACCTGAGTAAGGAGATACAGCGAGCGGGGTAAGATCGAACAACTCATTTTTTCGCGGGAAATGTACTGTGCGGAAAAATGTTAAATAATACACCAGCACTTTCACTCAGCGAATGACGGAGGCTGCGAGGTGGGGCAAGATAAAATGGTGTCCACAATGATATTGCCAGCATTAAAACAATTCCCTGGTATTGTGCGTTATTACATTTTTTTTATCTTACCCCCAGTCACCTTACCTGATATTATATTATCTAAATGATCAGGTCAGGCAGGTATCAATATTACTTTTCTAAGTTATATATATTATCTAAGTACATATATCTTGGACACCAATAACTGATTGCAAGGTGAAAAAAAACATCTTGAGGAAACCTGGTCTTAAAGTCTGAAATCGCTAAACCAGCATTGTGCAGGTGTGATAATTACGCCCAATCCGTCTCTGTTTTATTTTATTTTTTTTTTGTCTTGAGAAATATTGTTACATAAATAGAGCATGCCTTGTCTGTATCTTCTACGGTCTAGAGCCTTGGAACATCGTGAGGATTTGTGAAATTATATTCAGTTCTAAGACGCACCAGAATTAAAGCATAATGTCATACTGAGTAGCAAGGGCATCATTGCTCACCCTGATACCATGGATTTAGTACATGATTTGGAACGCCTCTGAGTTTTGAGAAATTTTTCGTTGATTATTGATAAATGAAAATCATTTTAATGAGGTAAACATACACTCTCCGATCCCATGCCCAAAGCCACCCGGGTTATGAACATAAAACGGAGGAGTGTCCTTCCTGAAAAAAATAATATAGCAAGCCGATGCCACCATTCCTGATAATTAAAATATTTCTCTTACTTTGAAGTTTTTCCTCGCTTCCTCTGTTGACTCTTGATAAACCAAAACTAATTCTTCTTAACGTCTAATATACACAGATGTCTTCGTATAACTGCTATTATTATACAAACTAACGACCGAACATATGTAGTTCGCTACTCATCACGGATACTAAACTTGTTTTCGGAAATACCAAAGAATTTTCAAGTTTTGCATATATTACGGGGAACAACATATGTGATAATATGAAACTGATAATAATAAATGATGATAGAGTGTTTTGTCAAATGCTGTCGATACTTGTTTGTATTTGGAGGATGAATTAGGACGATAAGATGTGTTTATCTAATGGCTTTCAGATAACAGAGAACATCGTTCAAACTTTTGACAACATTTTTATTTGACCCATGCATAGTGGGAGTAATGTGCTTACTTGTATGGATTTACCCACGTTCCATTTCGATAACATCCTTCCACGAACTTTAACTAACAGCGGATGCTACATATCTTTTTATTCTAGATAATCACGACAGAAGTTTATGGTGATATTTTTTTTTACATTTGCTACATACAAAGCATACACCGCAAGCACAAGTAGTTTTCTGAAGTTTACGTAATACCTTTTTTTTTTTGTTGGGATGACAAAAAAAAAAAAAAAAACATCACAAAAACATCTCCACCTCCCGCTCTGGGCGGAGCGGAAGGGCGTTTCAGACTTTTACTGACTAAAACCCACTCGTATTTCTTCACTTGCCTGTGCGACGGCCAGGGCCACGGTTACTTGTTTAACCAACCCGCAATCCTGACCCAGGCGGCGTCGGTCTTCAGGGACCCCGTCACGATGTGCTGACATCTCTGTTGGATAGGTGAGTCTGCTCTTGAGGCGCGCGTGAAACACAACCCGCCGTCAACTCGGGCCTGGTCCTTACCGGGCGGCGAGCTGTCCACTGCTCACCGCCCGCAAGCCCGCGCCTACGGTGGCTGGGAGTTCGGTGTCGCCTCCCAACCAGGGTGTCTCCTGCGGTGGCTAGTGGCGTGAGGGCGCTGGGATTCCCGCTGCCTCACGCGATCCGCCACCTCCTTTGCCAGCATCACTGCTTCGCAGAAGGAGGTGACGGCCTGCCATGCACTCTCGCTTCGGACCATGGCCTGGATCAGGGTCGGACGCGAGAGATCGCCGCCGATCGCCGCTACGAGGACACTGCGGTGCTCTACCCAAGCCGGGCAGACCTCCACCGTGTCTTCAGGGTCATCCACACAATGGTGACACCCTGGCGTTTCGTCCCGCCTAATATGGAACAGGAACCTCCCGAAACAATCGTGTCCGGTGAGGACCTGCATCAGGCGGAAGTTGAGGGCGCCGTGGCGCCTCTCTAGCCACCCCTCAAAGAGGGGACTAACCCCGCTATTGTGCCGTGTCCAAATTTTACGTAATACCTATTACACGCTATTGGATTAATCGAACGCTACTTTTAATCGGGACGGCTATGTTTTTCCGCCAAAGTTTGGTTTACAAGGTATATAAGGAGGAGGCGAAACGCTTCGTCCGGATCGTCGTTGTTAACACCGTTACGATCCGGACGAAGCGTTTCGCCTCCTCCTTTATACCGCGTACATCGAGGGACTGGAACAATTTGCCAGCGGCGGTGTTTCCGTCGGACTACAATTTGAGTGTCTTCAAGGCTAGAGTGAATAGCTCTTAATAAACTAGTGCGCTTCACCATCAACGATTGCGTCACTGCTTACGATCAGGCAGGATTGCGGTCAAGCGCTGGTTTATAATATGTTAAAAAAAAAAAAATTAGCGGAGGAGTGAATCCTAGGATAGATACATCCTTGTATTAATGTAAGTAGGTGATATCGCATCGATGTGTTTGTTTGGAAGGTTCTGAATATTAACAAATATCTCTTTTTTGTACTTAATAGGTGCTTATAGGTGTTTTACAGCCTAATTTGTTTAAATGACTTTTGATTAAGAAGAAACTGCTACCACACCTTCTACATTCCCACCAAAAGTCTTTCCTCACTTTTGCTGTTTTGTTTTCTGTGTTTTCTTATGTCTTTTTCATGTTTCATTAGTTTGGTATCCCAATCTACTTTTCAGAAAGTCGAGTGTGAAGACGGTTTACTTCATACGTCTTCTATTTCTCGTCTTATGTATTTTTTTTTTATAAACTACTAGCGGCCCGATACGTGTTTTGCTACCTATAAAGTGAAATAATAAAAACAAATTTATTGTATATAACAAACATAAAATATTTTTTTTAATTGCTAGCAGTTTTAAAACTTAATCCAAAACATTTAGATAAACAATATTCTTTGTTTTTCCATTTCTAGCATGTATAAACAAGCGACTGGTACCGACTCTCGAACAGGCAACATAAAGTTGGGCTTTGTTGATGGACATAGCAAAGGATAAACGTACAGGATATTGTAATCGTTTGAACTCAAATAGCATATCAATAGGGATGTACCTACCATAACAAACAAACTTTTCCTTTTGATATATCAGTTAAAATCGTAGATTCAATTAAATTTCGCAATAAGTTTTTCACTGCCAATCTGGTGCAATTACACAGTTTTGGTGTATTAAAAAAATGCAAAGAAAGTGGTATTGAATTTTATAAATAAGTATAGATGAGAGGATGATCCACCGTTCATTGAATTCATTTGTGAAAACTTGATAAATGAAGAACCGCTCTGCCGATTTTGTTCAAACTTCACATAAACCATCTACTAATTAGTCACAACAAAGCCTAAAAATTTGGTTTGGATAGGTGATCCTGTTCTTGAGTTATAAAATTACAAAGAAAGTGGCATTGATTTTTATATAGGTACTAGCTGACCCGGCGAACTTCGTTCCGCCTTAAAAGCAATATCACATGACTACTTTTTAAATTAGGCTAATTTTAAAGAAATAAATATTATTATTCAATGATTCTTTATTTGGGAGCACAATCCTGGCGGTTCTCCGGAAATTTTTAATGTGCTACAATACTCGGAAACAACATCCATTGGCCCAATGCGAACGTCATTGCGCTATATTATATGCGTATAGAAACGCTGCCCGATTCAAATCAGTATTTGATGAATTTCTTCTTGTGCTTCTTTCATCATCAAATGACCTCTCCCGCTCTGGGCGGACCGGAAGGGCGTGTCAGACTTTTACCTAGACTAAAACCCACCCGTGTTCCTTCACTTGTCTGTGCAACGGCCAGTGCCATGGTTTCTTTTTTAACCAACGTGGACCCCGTCAAGGTGTGCTGACATCTCTTTGAGGCGCGTGTGAAACACAACGCGCCGTCAACTCGGGCCTGGTTCTTACCAGGAGGCGAGCTGCCTATCGCTCGCCGCCCGCAATCCCGCGCCTACGGTGGTCGGGAGTCCGATGTTGCCACCCGACCAGGGCGCTTCCTGCGGCGGTTTGAGGCGTGAGAGTAGTGGGATTTCCGCTCCCTCACGCGCTACGCCTCCTCCTTTGCCAGCATCACTGCTTCACAGAAGGAGTTGAAAGCTTGCCATCATGCACTCTTGCTCCGGACTATGGCCCGGACCAGGGTAGGACGCGAGAGATCGCAGCCGATCGCCGCCACGAGGACACGGCTGTGCTCTACCCAAGCCAGGCAGACCTCCACCATATGCTCCACCGTGTCCTCAGGGCGATGCACACAGTGGTCACCCTGGCGTTTCCTCCCGCCTTATACGGAACAGGAACTCCCGAAACAGCCGTGTCCGGTGAGGACCTACGTCAGTCGGAAGGTGAGGACGCCGTGGCGCCTCTCTAGCTACTCCTCAAAGAGTGGACTTACCGCCGCTATTGTGGCGTGCTCTGTGCTGGAGTGCGACAATCACACTTTCCATGTCGCCATGAGATCCCGCCGGAGCTCTGTCCGCTGTACTGCGATTTTATGCATTAGATATGGACACAATTTAATGGATGTTATTATACATATAAACGTTTCTTTTTAATTACTCTATCTATTAAAAGAAACCTCATCAAAATCTGTTTCGTAGTTTTAAAGATTTAATCATACAAAGTGACATAGGGAAAGAGAAAGTTACTTTGTTTTATAGTATGTAGTGAAGTGGTAAATAGCACAGCAATACAATATTAGAAATTTTGAAGTTGAAGTTTGCTTTGGGGCTTTTATTAAAAAAATTAAACTGGCAGAGAGTATTTATATTCCTTGCTTTCACATCAACATTCAACCGGTAAGATTTTTTTTAATATGCTGAGTAGTGCAGTAGTGTGTTTGTACCATTTTTAACAAATGAACCGCTAACTTATATTATGACTAAGTTGTTTTGTTATTCCATGTCACGTCACACGGGAACGACGGGAACAACGGGAACGGGATAAAAAGTCTCCTATGTGATAATTATGTCCTTCTCCCAGTTCTTATCTACCTCCCGACCAATTTTGAACCATACTGGTTAAGCGGTTCTTGAGTTATAAATAGAGTAACTAACACGACTTTCATTTATATACATAGACTTCATTCAAATCGGACCAGCCCTTTAGGAGGAATTCAGTGACGTACACACGTACAGCAGATTTAGGAATATACCCATGGAAAGCATTGTCATCTACATTTGTAACAAAGATATCATACCTCTCTCTACCCCTAAAGCTCTTGTTTCAGTCTCTTAAAGTTAAATAAAAAATCTTAAATATTTATTTATTTCTATTTATTTTTTTTCTCTTTTAGTTCATAAGTACAATTTTAGTTAAATAAAAAAAATGAAAATATTTTTTTATTTTTTCCCCTTTTAGTTCTTATGTACAATTTTCTTTTTAAGTAACTACAAAAATTAAAAAAAAAACTATAAACTTGTCTAAAACAAAAAAAAAACTTGTGATTGCCCGGGTTTGAACCGAGGAACACCAGCCATCGCGAGTAGACCATACCACTAACGCCTACGCCACAGCCGCTATGTCAAGCCGCGCGAAATTAGCGCCCATATTATGCGTGAAATATTGCGAAAGAGAAAACTCGAAAATATGCGCTTTCCCAGACATAAAACTGAGCTAGATCAATTTCTCGTCCCCGAAAACCCCCACATATTAAATTTCAGCGAAATCGTTAGGGCCGTATCCGAGATCACATGCTTCTTCAAGCGATCAGCGCCACCTGCCGGGCTGATTTGTGAATCTAAACCATCCAGGTCGCCACTCAAACGCATACAGAAAAATTCATTAAAGTCTGTCAAGCCGTTTAGGAGGAGTTCAATGACATACACACGTACAGCAGAATTATATATATAAAGATATAGATAAAGATATAGATGTTAAAAAAAAACTAACTATATAAAAAATACTACGGTAAAAACGGCATATATGCAGTATAATATAATTCGTTACTAAAATGATTATAATGTTTTACAATAAAAATAAGTATGTCGCGGAATATTTTCTAGAATCCACCAATTCAAAGGTGACAGAGCAGCGTAAACCTCCATCCTAGGACGAATAACAGGTAGAGAGGTGACCCCACTTTCTGTTTAAAGATCACTCAAAACCACTTTTGAAGATCTGCGAAATATTTAGGTTGTTGATGTTTTTTTTTACAATTAGCAATTTTCAAACTTCAAACTTACATAAGGCAGTATATCATAAAATCATCATCATCATGATCTCAGCGTTAATCCCAGTCGCATCTGAAGCTTTTTCAGCTTTGGAGTCTGGGGTCTCCTTTTACTAGTCTAAACTTCGATATTTGCCGTAAAGCGACTGCCATCTGATATCCACAACCCGAAGGCGATATCGAAGCATTGCAGTTAGATCAATTTTTGGACTTTTGAGGGTTCCAACAACCCGTAACGAAAGTCATTAGATGTTCGTATGGTAACCGGGACCGACAGCTTAACGTGCTTTCCAAGGCACGACCAGACCAAAGCAAATATTCATATTCATACATACAAATATTTGAACTGCGCGGAGATCGAACACGCGCCTTCTTGCGCAGCGACAGCGTTCGGTACCTACTGCTACGCCACGGAAGCAGTCAATGTATAATAAATGTAAATGATAAAATATGTGTCCTAAATAATAGAATTATGAGGTTTGTTGTACCACGCATTCCCCATACTGCCGTGCCAAACCAATACAATGTAAGTCGACTTACAGTGTTTTAGCTTAACAACGCTCAATCAATTTCTTTATGCTTGTTGAGTATACCTTATTACCAATTTTGTCATTCCGAGGTGTATTTCACAAGATAAGCCAACCTAAAAAACCCTGTATGACGTTTAAATTAAAGTTTTAACATACCAAAAAACTGCAATAGTAACCTTTATTGCAGTTTCTAACAGATGTTATTGGGTTAAGTTCATTGTAAACCAAACTTTTCATGTGCCCCCACACATAAAAATCCATAGGTGTCAAATCTGGACTTCTAGCTGGCCACGGTGTAGGCCCACACCGTGGCCAGCTAGAAGTCCAGACTTGACACCTATGGATTTTTATGTGTTTACCTCTCCCGATCCACTTATTGACACGTAACGCTTAAGCATCGTTATTTTTTACAACTACCTGGTAGCATATCATCAATGTTTTTGTAAAAAAAATCTAATAATACCCTATTGTATTATACTTTATCGGAAAGCTGAAGAACCGTAGATATTTTTAAGCACATCTGTCATAGACTTTTTTTACAATATCTTACAAAGATTAAAAAACTTTATACTTTATAAACACAAATTTATTTCTTTTTTTAACAATCAGGCGTCTAATACGACTCAGTTGGTAGAGTTACTTGCAGTTTTTGTATTTAAGATAATGAAGTAACTATTCTGCTACACAAAAAATACAAAAACAAAAACATTAGAGGTACAAAACACAAAAAAAAAATGGGGACAATAGACAAAAAATCTGGATTTTTTATAAAAAATCTTCAAAGTCCTATAACTTGAGAACGGTTAAGTTTAGGGTATGGTGTTCCATAGTCAAATCAGTCAGAAATGATGGAAAATACCACCTCTTAAAGGACTTAACCAATAACCCTGTATGGCTGCAGACGCAGTACACGCCGCTATATCCAAAAAACTAAAAACAGCGGATAAGGGTTATGATCTTGAAGATTTTGTTTGCAAAATCATACAGTCCAGAAAAAATATGGAAGTGTAGATGTACTCTATCATAAAGACATGGTTCTTTTTGTAAATGACTGCAAAATAATATTTACAAAAGACTGGAACATTCAAAATTTAAAAGTTATTGAGTTTCGAAAAGGAAAACTCTCTCTATTTGCTAAAAATGATTATAATCGGGAGTTTATAGAAATTCATTTCTTGAAGAAAAAGGTTGAAAATCATTTAAGAAAGAAAATGAAGGACGGATTAGATCTTATAAATATGATAGAAAGAGAATCTAAACCAAGAGGTGTGAATGAAGTTAAAAAAAATTAATTGCTTACGAAATCCAGGACTGCACATAACGATTTTTATGGACACCTTGAGGTATCTGGTAGAGTGTTACTTACTAGTGTATAAAGTTTTATCCTGTATCCATTGGATACATTTTTTCGGCATAATCAAATACTTATATTCAAACGAGACAAAACAATGTAAGTTGCTTTACAGTGTGTTGCCTGGTTCTGGTAGTACGAAAATGTGACAACTCTGTCTTAGGAACACCAGTTTGTTGTAATATATGTTTTTCTTTCAATATTCATCTAAAAAAAACTACTTGGCTATATAGTAGGTAATCTGACCTACCTACAATATATTTCATATAATACAATTTTCATCAATTATCACTAGAAAACGCAATTAATTGTCAAAAACCTGAATCATCAAAAATCTCACATAAGCTTTTTTTTTTTTTTGATATGTCATCTCGTAGGTGGCCATTAGAGGCCGTAACTACTTAACCGGACTTTCCTGTGAATGCCTTAATTAAAAATTAAAGCCTCCAGCCAGGGGCACTTAAAACTAACTTAAAATTAGGCGACTACGCACTAAGGGCACCCCCTGTGGGGTACGAACCTCGGCTTAGGGCGTCGCTAGAGAGGACAGCAAGGGACGGCTGGATCGAAAGTTATACTTAATGGTTTGATGACCGAGGCGTTTCCTAGTACTAGCTCTGAGAAGAAACGCCGAAACAAACTCAGTGGTCATTGTTCGGGCATTATGTTAATTACTGGCTCAGCTGCGGCGCGGGCTGGCTGGCCTTCATCGGACAAGGGACGGGAGAGGGGACTACTACGTGGAGCGCGTCGCGATGGACCTTGGCGGCGAGGTCGGTAGGTCGGTCTGTTTTTGTGTAATGTGCTGGTGGCCCTATTGGCCTCTTGGAGGAGGGTAATGGGGTCATCGGGGTCTGTGAGAGCATGCCGGGGGCGGCGAAGTCGGGAGATGGTGCAGGGAGTGTAATTGGCAGTCGCTGCTATAAGAGGATTGCGGTGCTTGGCAGCAGTGTCAAAGAAACGCTTGGAAAGGCGTTTCATGAACTGCTGGATGGTGGGGATTTTGAGATCAAGATGGAGGATCTCATTTCGAACGAACCAAGGGGCGTTTGTGGCTTTACGGAGGAATCAGTTTTGGACTACTTGCATCCTATGGATATGATGTGGCTTGGCATGTGCAAAGACTGGACAAGCGTATGTCATAAACGGGCGTATGCAAGCTTTGTACAAGCGCATTTTGCACCTGAGCGATAGCTTGCTACGCGGGTTGAGGACGGGGTGGAGTCGACCTAGAGCGAAGGCGGCGCGAGCGCGGACCGTCTTAATGTGCTCTGAGAATTTGAGGTTTTGATCGAGAATAACACCTAGGTACTTGGCTTGCCGTTCATGGTGATGGGTCGTGGAAGGGTGACTCTGGCCCGCGGTTTCCTGTAGAGTACCGCTTGGCTTTTTAGGGGGTTAACTTCAATCCTCCATTTCTTAAACCACTCAGCTGGATAGTTGACTGGTCTTTGAATATGGAGGCGTATCTGGTCTGGACTGTATCCCGAGCAGTAGATGGCTGTGTCGTCTGCGAACAGGGCGAGTTGAGCTTTACTGCTTTTCGGGATGTCGCTGGTGAAAAGCGTGAAAATGAGGGGGGCTAATACAGAGCCCTGGGGGACACCTGCATGGATGGGGCGGTGGGAGGAGAGCGCTCCTTCGATTTTAAAGCGAAAAGTGCGGTTTGACAGAAAGTCCCGTAAGATGAGGACGAGACGGTCAGGCACACCGAGTTGGTACAGCTTATAGATTAAGCCGTTGTGCCAGACTTTGTCAAACGCCTTCGCTATATCGAAGTAAACTACGCCTGTGTACTTACCACGCAGGAATCCTGCGTGAATATGTTCAGTGATGCGTAGGATCTGTTGCGGACAGGAGTGTTGGGTACGGAACCCGAATTGTTCTAATGGAATAAGGCCCTTGTTCTCGGCATAGGCTCTGAGACGTTTATATATAAGCCTCTCATAGATCTTACCGAGAACTTTGAGTAAGCTGATGGGAGGGTAGCTGGACGGTTCGGCTTTAGGCTTACCGAGCTTGGGAATGCCTATGACTGTGGCTTCTTTCCACGTTTGTGGGAAAATGTTATTCCCCAGTGCACCATTGAGGATGGTGGTCAAGAGGATGATTAGGTGGGCAGGGAAGAGACGGATCACTCTGTTGGTGATGCCGTCAGGCCCGGCTCTGCTTTCCTGGGTTGGAGACCTTTCACGATGTCCTGCACTTCATCAGGGGTGATGGGGGGCAGGGGATCCTCAGGGTCGTCAACGGGACGGAGGGAGGTTCTACGTTCGACTTTAGCGTCAACCTCAAGGAGATGAGCTTGGTCTACTGGTAGGAGGCTGGGGGAGCACTGGGCTTCCAGGCAGGAGGCGAGGCATTCAGCCTTGTCATCGTCATCGAAGGCGATGGAATTGTCAGGGCGAACTAAGCGAGGCATGGTCACAACTTCATTGGATTTTAGTTTCCTCTGAAGGTTCCAGAAGGCTTGATGGGTGGGCTCTAACTCATCCAGCATCTTATCCCAGCCAGCCTCACGCCACTCCGATATACGTCTTTTTACAGTTCTCTGTAATTAGCGCATATGGGTTTTGTTAGCCGCGCAGGGGAAGTTGCTGTAGGCACGGACGGCTGCATTCTTCTCGGTCAGCAGTTCACGTACCCGTGAACGAGTCGATCGCAGCTGTCGTGTCAGCGATAGAGTCGAGGCGTGCAGGTATGGAGTCCAAGTGGGGGGATGTGGTGGATTTCAGCCGATCGCTTACTTTCCTCCAGTCCGTTACCACTTTCGTCTGGGGTGCTTGCCCTGGGTCAGAGAGGCCAGAACGGGGAGCCAGTCGAATGATAACTGGGCGATGGTCAGACGATAGCTCTGATAGTGCTTCTATAGAGTCTAACCGTAGGTTGACGTTCTTTAGGAGCGCTACGTCGAGGACGTCTGGGGTGTGGTCGAGTTCATAGGGGAAGTGAGTGGGGGTCATGGGGCCCACGACATCGAAGTTTAATTGGGTGGAGAGGTCAAACAAGAGTCTGCCTCTGGAATTGATCCTGGTGCTATTCCAGGCAGTGTGTTTGGCGTCGAGGTCGCCCACTATTATAAGTATTATAACGGAGTCACTCAACCCAAGAAGTAGGGCAATGTCATCTGCTAGGAGTTGGTGGTTCTCTGCAGAGTTGCTGGCAGGGAGGCCGACACTATAGTAATAGGTTGGTGACCTGACATGCCGAGACGGCACATTGAAACTTCGAGTCGTGAGAGGGGTGTTCACATAAGCTTTTTAGAAAATACAGTGTATTGGATTGGCACGGCTGCATATAGGTAAGTCACTGCTGAAAACAGGATGATCTCCAAAAGATGGTGCCTCGCAGATTAAAAATCTATAAAGAAATGTCAACAACAGTTAAGTCCAATATTAAAGCTAAGTTAGATACTAATTAAAAACACACCTCTAAAAATACAATAAAAAACAACACAATACACAACACAACAATACAATTACAATTGTTATATACAATTAAAAATACACCTCTAAAATGATGTAAAAATAACAAATTATAGACCAAAATATCTTTCAGCTTACAGGTTGCTTTTTTTTAATAGGCGTAATATTCATTTACGAAATATACAAGCTAGGCCGCAAGAAAATCAAAAAACTATTTTTATTAAGGATTTGCCTCTAGTTTTTGCCCCTTTATTCGCAGAATACCGCAATATTTTAAAATCCATACTAATATTATAAATGCGAAAGTATCTCTGTCTGTCTGTCTGTCCGGCTTTCACGCCAAAACTACTGAACCGACTATAATGAAATTTGGTACACAGATAGTGTAGAGTCTGAGAAAGGACATAGGCTATAAAACATCCCGCTATGACCAATAGGAGCAGAGCAGGAACAAAAAATGTTGCGAAAACGGGAGCAAACGCAGACGTACATATTGCTCCCATTATTTTAACAGGCGCTTATTTTATATCAACTGAGCTCTTTCGGTTCGAAACTTACGCGGGTGAAACCGCGGGGCACGGCTAGTATATTATAAATTACTTTCTTGTATACCTACTGTACATATGGTTTTTTGTAAATCAGGGCATTTTACTCCCGTGACACTGGTGGTGCAAGTGAGAAGTAGCTTGCCCTGGGTAACTTCCCACAATTTGCGAAGTTTTACGTTATTAGTGAATTCGTTATTTTTTTTTTTTTTTGATGAATGTACAACTAGCGTACAGATAGGTGACAGTTAGTGTAAGAACTCTAATTAAAAGTTTCCACTTTAGCGCGTAGGGCGTGTTGTGTAATTAAAACGCGAATAGGTATAACGTTGTATATTACACGTAAGTCTAGAGTACAATGTACCTATGCTATGAACTATCTAATTACAAGAGGAGAGACGCGACTATGTTACAATGTAAAATGTCCGTTAATAATGTGTGATACTATGATAATATATGATAATATGATGTCTTACGAGCTATGCACAAGCTTAAATACTAGACAATAATACAGCTATCTCTAAACCGGAGTGGGGCTGACTGATCGGGCGTTCTTGATGCTGATTTGTTGATCGTGGGAGAACGTGCCGTCTGATTGGCCGGTGGACCGGGCCCGCGCCTTCGGTCCACGTGCAAGGCGGTTCGATATGGCCAGCGCGCTTTCTCCGGCGGTGCACAATGGGTTAACAGAATCGCGTCGTCCGCGGAACTTTCTCCAACGAACAATGGAACAGATGTGCGACACCCTCGCTGAGGCGGTCAGGACCCACGCTCTTTGTCTTACATACACCTTTGTCTTCCAAGATCCTTGTTTGACGCTGGTATGATTTATATGCACCCTTTCGCGGAAAGTCATCAATCGTAGGGACGTCAATAGTTGGGCAATCCTTTGTGTTATTGTTGTATTGTAGCGACTGCGACCATCGCTACAGTACTCTCCCCCTCACGCGAAATATACGTGGCGTGCAGGCGTCTTAACGATCCTGCCTGACCTAGTACGTTGTTCTCTCGTATGCTGGGCTGGGAGTAGGCTGGATTGCTCGTCTGTGGTCGCTGCAGGTGCTGGAGTCTTGGCTATGGCTTGCTCGTCTGTGGTAACTGCAGGTGCTTGACTGGTCTCGCTGTTTGTTTGCTTGGGATCATCTTCTGTGTTGATAGTGTACGCAGGTTTGAGGCGATCGATCGATATGTTGCTTGATCGTCCGGGTAGTTGTATTGTGAAGTACTTTTCCTTGCGTTCGATGATCTGGTATGGACCTTGGTATGGATGCTGCAGAGGTTTGCGGACGGTGTCGTCGCGTACAAACACGTGGCTACATGTTTGTAGATCGTTGTGCACGAATATACATCGCTTGTTTGCATGCGATTTGTATGTGGGTGTGAGCTTCGTGATGATGTCGTGCAGGTGATTGACATAGTCGTGATCCATCGTCGGTGTGGCTGGAGTTGGTGATATGAAGTCACCTGGTAGGCGTATAGCTTGACCGTAGGTGAGTTGCGCTGCGCTTGTGTCAGAGTCGGAGCGGATAGCGGCTCTTAGACCCATTAGAACGGTAGGCAACTCGTAGATCCATTTGTTGCTGTTTTCTAGTCTAGCCATGAGTGCGGCTTTCAACGATCTGTGCCAACGCTCGACGATTCCATGACTCTGCGGGTGGTAGGCAGTAGTACGGGTTTTGTCTGCGCCGAGTAGTTGAGCTAGGTCTTTGAATAGCCGACTTTCAAACTGTCGTCCTTGATCAGTTGTGATTCTTATTGGACAACCGAAACGGGATATCCAGACTTCGTATAGCTTTCTTGCGACGGTTTCAGCGGTTGTCTCTTGAAGTGGTACAGCTTCAGGCCATCGAGTGCACCGGTCGATCATTGTGAGTAAGTATTTGTGTCCACATGCTGATGTAGGTAGTGGACCAACGATATCGATGTGAATGTGTTGAAATCGTTCGCTCGGTGGGAATGTTGCGATGTCGCTATGATTGTGTCGATGTATTTTGGAGAGCTGACACGAATTGCATGCTTTGGTCCACTCCCCGATGTCGGTGTTCATTGAGGGCCAAAAGAATCGTTCTTGCATCAGCTTCCGTGTAGCTCGTACTCCGGGATGACTTGGACTGTGCACGGCGTTGAAAGCTGTGCGACGAAAGTCAGCTGTTAGATATGGACGAACATGTGACGTTGATGTTTCGCAGAATATTGGCTTGTTGGTACCAGGTAAGATGATTTTCTTGAGTTGTATGTTGGTCTGTTGAGATAATGCAGTTAAACAACTGTCGTTTTCTTGAGCTTGAGATAACTCGTCGTAGTTGATAGGTGATGGCGTGTCGATTGTCTCGACGCGCGATAGTGCATCTGCGACAATATTTTGTGCCCCGCTCACGTGTCGGATATCAGTAGTAAACTCGCTAATGAAGAGCAATTGGCGGATTCGGCGTGGTGTGTCGTTATCAGACGGGGCTTGCGAATTGCGTAAATCAGCGGTTTGTGGTCAGTATAAATGATGAGCTCTCTGCCTTCAAAGATTTTTCGAAAGTGTTTTACGGCCATAAAAATCGAAAGGAGTTCCCTTTCATTTGTGCTATATCTCTTCTGTCTGTCGGAGAATTTTTTCGAAAAATATCCGAGTGGCACCCATTGTTTATTGTTACGCAATTGTTGGAGGGACGCGCCGGCGCAGGTAGCCGACGCATCGCAAAACAAAGCGATCTTGTCGTCGGGCGACCGGGATGGGTACGACAATAACGCAGCATCTATTATGCTCTGTTTGCACAACTCGAAGGCTTTTGTTGACTGGTCGTCCCACATTACTTCCGTTTTGTCTCGTTTTTTTGAGTTATGAAGAAAGGCGTTTAACGGTGCTTGTATCTCGGCTGCATTTCTAACACTGTCTCTATAGAAATTTATCATCCCCATAAATCTTCGTAGGTCCTGAATGGTTTTCAGTTTGGGGTATTCTATTATTGCATTGACCTTGTCTGGAAGTGGCTTAATTCCCGCGCTCGATACTTCGTAACCTAGGAACTTGACTGTTTCGCCGCCGAAGACACACTTAGATGGGTTGATAGTGACACCATACGTGTCTAATCGGCGTAAAACTTCCTGCAGATCCGCGATATGGCTTGCTTCACTTTCAGATGCAACGATGACATCATCGATGAATGGGAACGCGTAGTCTATCCCGTTCAGTACTTCGTGTATGAATCGTTGGAATGTCTGTCCAGCATTCTTGAGACCTGGGCATATTCGTGGAAATTCGAATAAACCGAATGGTGTTGTGATCGCTGTCTTCTCGATATCGGGTTCGAAGATCGGCAATTGTGCATAGGCTCGGTTTAAATCGAGAGTGGAGAAGATTTTCTTGCCGTGAAGCAGGTATGTAAAATCCTTGAGGCGTGGGACTGGGTAGCGATCGGGTTTAGTGACGTCATTGAGTCTCCTGTAGTCACCGCAGATTCGTAAGTCGCCGTTTTTCTTAGGTACAACATGTAGTGGACTGGCCCAAGGGCTTTTGCTTGGTCGGCAAATTCCTTGTTGCATCATGAGCTCGAATTCTTTCTTCACGGGCAGGTAGCGATGTGGAGGAAGCGGTCTGCACTTGCTGTACACTGGTGGACCAGTAGTTTCGATGTGATGTTCTACTCTGTGTTTGGGAGTATCCTTCGTGCATGACGGTCGCAGGATGTCAGGAAACTTACTGAGGAGCTGGTGATACGGCTGTTCCATGTCGATACTTCGAACTGTGGGTTCGGCGGACTGAATGACAGATGCTCTGACGGTCATATTGGTAACTTTGTCGACGAGACGTCGGCCGGCTATGTCGACAAGAAGTTGATGACGTTTCAGGAAGTCTGCACCGATGATTGGTTTGCTGACTGCAGCGACGATGAATTTCCAGGTGTACGGCCGTCGTAGGTTGAGATCCAGTTGTAACGTTTTCTCTCCGTACGTTGGGATAATCGTGTTGTTTGCCGCGTACAAACAGAAATCGGTTTGTTTTGCTTTCCCGCCTTTGGTTCTCGGTATCACGGAAACGTTTGCGCCGGTATCAATAAGAAATGACAGACGCGAATTCTTATCAGTTATGAATAGGCGATGAGAAGTGTTGTTCGCGTCAGTTGCCGCCTCAACCGACGCAGGCGTTAGTTTTCCGACTGGGCACTGTTGCTGTCGAAATTGCACGGATGCGTACACTTTCGCGCCTCTTTACCGAACTTGCGATGATAATAACACTTAAGTGATTGTTCTGAATACTTGCGATTGCTATTATCCCGGCTTGCTGAGCGCGATCTTGAACGCCGTCTGTCGTATGGTCTGTGTGATCTTGGTCTGTGTTCCTGCCTGTTCTTGAGTTCAGCTAGCTCCAGAGATAACTGCCTTATTTGTTCGTGTAGGGCAGTCATACCGCTCGTGTGTGTAATCTGCGCGACCTGGTTAGGTAGCGCGATACTGTCCATGACAGTGTCTGCCATTTGCGACAACTTTTGTAGGTCAGTTATGTCGCTCACGGTGAGAACAGCGCGTACGGAAGGTGGAAGTAACTTGGTCCACATGATGCGCAGTGTGCTGTCGGGTATCTTCTGTCCGGCTAGTTCCCGCATTTTACGTAACAGCTGTGAGGGTTTCTGATCTCCGAGTTCCATCTCATCCATCAGCTTTTGCAGCTTCCGGCTCTTGGACTCCTCGTAGACGCTGATGAGTCTGGCCTTCAGAGTTTCGTACTTGTTTTCAGTGGGCGGTTTAGCGATAATATCACTTACTTGTTGAAGTGCGTCCAGGCCTAGTCGTGCGATAGCTGCTTGATAGCGCGCGTCATCACCTGACTTCTGTGGCGCCATTACTGCTTCGAAGTGCGTGAACCATAGCCTGGGATACGCTGGTCAAAAGTCAGACAGCCGTGCTTGTAGTGTGAGCGTGTCGACTCGCCCTTCTACCTGTGGTGCGTTGCTGGTCGCCATCCTGAAGAGACTCTGCTGTTGTAACGCTACAATACCGCGAATATAGCCTCTTGAAATCCTAGTGGGGAAACCCGCTTGTGGGAAGCCACTAGAATGTGCTAATCACGAGTATCATCACGTCGGTCTTGAAGTCACGTCGGTCTTGTATTACGACGGTTAGACTCGCGCCGGTTAGTCTCACGTCGGTTTTAATCGGTTTTAATCACGTCGGTTGGTTTTAATCACGTCGAGGTCACCACTTTAGCGCGTAGGGCGTGTTGTGTAATTAAAACGCGAATAGGTATAACGTTGTATATTGCACGTAAGTCTAGAGTACAATGTACCTATGCTATGAACTATCTAATTACAAGAGGAGAGACGCGACTATGTTACAATGTAAAATGTCCGTTAATAATGTGTGATACTATGATAATATATGATAATGTGATGTCTTACGAGCTATGCACAAGCTTAAATACTAGACAATAATACAGCTATCTCTAAACCGGAGTGGGGCTGACTGATCGGGCGTTCTTGATGCTGATTTGTTGATCGTGGGAGAACGTGCCGTCTGATTGGCCGGTGGACCGGGCCCGCGCCTTCGGTCCACGTGCAAGCCGGTTCGATATGGCCAGCGCGCTTTCTCCGGCGGTGCACAATGGGTTAACAGAATCGCGTCGTCCGCGGAACTTTCTCCAACGAACAATGGAACAGATGTGCGACACCTTCGCTGAGGCGGTCAGGACCCACGCTCTTTGTCTTACATACACCTTTGTCTTCCAAGATCCTTGTTTGACGCTGGTATGATTTATATGCACCCTTTCGCGGAAAGTCATCAATCGTAGGGACGTCAATAGTTGGGCAATCCTTTGTGTTATTGTTGTATTGTAGCGACTGCGACCATCGCTACACCACTAATATTAAGAATTAAAATAGTTATTAAATTGCCGTTTTGTTACAATAGATTCTTTGAATTGACATAGAATCTTCATGGTTTGATGTTTTCGAATAGAACTTTTTCACATGGTTTCTGTGATGTTCTTCTTTTGAAAACTGTGAAACATTTGAGTATCGACTTTCAATTGTTTTTGTTATTCAACTTAGACAAAAAAAGTTGTGAAAATTCGAGTGATTTTTCTAGCTCAATCTGTGTGATTTGTCCGTATATATTTATTTATATAATTTAATACTTTAACCCATAGGGGTTAAAGTAACCTGTTCAACAGATAACTTAGGTTCTATGTAACAGATACAGCACAGGACAGGCAAGTTAAAGTGTAAGCATGATAATGAACAAGATATATTATGTACTACCTTGTGATAATACCTACACTGTCTGACTGATAGCTATCATTAAAATACTTAATATAACAACACAATATTAAAAACACACGGGATTCCTCAATATTAGTCGCGAAAACATAGACAGCTAAGTACTTATGTATTTTATTATATTATAGCCAAAGATGATAGAAGAGGCCTAATTATTGTTTATGTTTTTTCTGTGTAGGTTTAGGGACTTTGAACTAAGTATCATATAATTGTATTTATACACTACAATCATATATTTAGTTCAAAATCGAAATTATGTTTGCTAAGCAGTCGTTAAATCATTAAGCTATATAGGTTTACTGTAATACTCTTAACTTAGTAAATTGGGAACCTAATCATAACGACATTTTTTGTATAATGATGTGTTTTACGTAGGTACGATGGCTCCTACACAAACCTACGCCGATATTATCACCAAGAAAAAAGCTGCAGTGCAGACAAAGCGACAAATTGAAAAATAATTTTAAAAAATAAAAGTAATAACAATGAAAAGAATAAAACCAAAAAAAAATAAAACTGAAAAGACAAAAACAATTACTGTAATCTGGAACTGTGAGGAATAACTATCAAGGTAATTAATAAAAAAAATTAGTCTATACAATATGTAAAGAAATCCCGTAGGTATTGTTAGGTATCGATAACTGATTCTACTAATGCCTTCAAAGCCGAGCTAAACTTAAAAAAAACTTCCCCCTAAAAAAATAAATATTATTTCTCAAAAGGAGGTAGCTTAATACATGTGGGGTAGGCAATAAATGCGCGGGGGCAGGGCACGCGGTACGCGGCACACAGTGGCATCGTCATAATAATACCACTGTCACTTTTTACAAAATTACATCATTTTGGGCAAGTTGGAATTAATTCGCGGAACAAAAAAGATTATTTCATTCCTATGTTGATTATGTAAAATTTCATATTCTATTTGGTCATGTGTTTACCTAACCTTTATTATTCTTATGGGTCGGACGGGGTAAATTAAAACTTTACAGCCGGGACCCATTTGGCTCACACTCCAATAATAGTAAATTAAAAAAAAAATAAGTTATTAATTTTTTAAATCCATTGCTGAGTATGATCAGAAAATGTTCCAACTCATCAACGTAAATACCACAATGAATATGAACTGTCAAAATGAAACCCATCGCTACTGATTGTGTGTTACCTACGTAATAAGCCTACGAGTTGCTCATTCCTCATAGCAAAAACCTAGATAGTGTGATGATAAATAAATAATTTATTTTCTGTAAGTAGGTTTGTACAAAAACTTTTACAAGTCAATCATATACCTAATATTAATATAATTACTAGCTGCGCCCCCGGTTTCACACGCGTAAGTATATCGGGGGTATAAGGTTATATCGCGCTTTTTAAATTACCCTCGGGAATATCAAATGTTTCCGGGATAAAAGGTAGCCTATGTTCCTTCTCAGGGTCTAAAGATTGTCTGTGCCAAATTTCATCAAAATCGATTGAGAGGTAAACCTCTCAATCGATTTTCCCGCTTAAAAGCGGGAAAGCGTAACAGACAGACAGACAGACAGAGTTACTTTCGCATTTATAATATTAGTATGGATTGCTAAGATGTGTGTATTCGTGTTCGAGTACGGGACTTTTGAGTGTATTTATATTTTTATGTTTTTTTTTATTATTATTATTTATTGTAATATGCATTTTGTTTGTGCGGAATAAAGAAATTTCCTTTTTTTCTTTTCTTTCATATGAAGGCCATTATAGCTTCTTTAAATGATATACAAATAAAATTTGGTTTGTGTATGTGATTTTATTTATATGTTTGTAAACTCACCCACGATACAGGAGAAAATCCAAGTGTGGGTGAACGTTTTTTTTTTCTTAAATACTAAATATTCTGTTCATGTTTCTTATATTCACATCAAAACAAACGCGTCATCACATTACGTAGGTCAATAACTACCAGTAACACGTCACATTACTTCTCAATACCGCGATAAATCTCTTCCGTAATTCTGTGAGCCTAGTAACGTAGAAACTTACTGCAGACGGTGGTGTTCTTGTCTCATAACTTCCAAACCATAAGTAGGATACGACTAGAAAACTCTTCTAAGCCCAAAGCCGTGCCTAGTGATGAAAATGAAAAAAAAAACAATTTGTTTTTTTTCATTTCTTGAAAAAACATGAAAAAAGAACTTAGCGTCGTTGTTTTTTTTCTAAATTTGTTTTTTTTTTCTAGTCTACGGTTTTAGTTCAATTATAAATTAAATTTGTAATTTGTATAATAAATCAACATATTATTTATTCATAATTCACTACTTCTAACAATAAATCATAAATCACAGCCTAATATTTTTTTTTTAATTTTTGTTGTATATCAATGAATGTTGCCAATATTTTTATGAAATTTTGGTACTATTTTATCAGAAAAGTACCGCAAGAATAAACCAAATACTCTATTATGTACTCTTAAGTATTAATTATTTAACGGTAAATGCAATAACAGTTTCATATTTCATGCTCTTGAAAAAAACATGGTCCAGAAAAAATACAGTTTTTGTTTTTCAAGGTTTTTTTTCACATTAGAAAAAAAAACGGTTTTTTTTTTACAACACTAGCCGTGGCCTAGGTATATGGTATATGTACCTATACAACGGTATTTTTTCTATATACGAAACCTGAAATAGTTTGTTTAAAATAAGTAACTAACTCGATTCCTTTTATTTTTACACCACTTTATATTTTTTTCCCAAATACAATTATTTTCAAAACGATGCAGTGCGGATACCGACGGCACGATACAGTTCACAGCGGATCGTAGTCACCTAGGGCTCGAGATGTAGGCGCGAGCAGGCGAGCGGCGCGTTGACCATAATTCAATCAAGTAGGTAGGAACCTTTGTGAAGCTTTGTTTGTGTTTGTGCGGGGGCCGTCAGTGGAGACTGATCATCTCTTAGCTGCCAGTGGACTTAATTCATTTTCTATCTTTTAATTATTTTTTTTATATTTATACATTGTGCTCACATGATAGAAGCAACAGAAATATGTAACTAGGAAATGTAAACCACACTATGATTTTAAAAGAGTGTCCATGGAGTTTCTTGCACGTTCTTCTCCATAAAGATCTACGCTTTGGAACGTGCAATTTAGCTTCACTTTTCTTGGACTGACCGACATTGACTATTCAAAAGCACCAACGGATGGTTAATTTGAAATAAACAATTTTGGTTTGATTTAATTTGATTTGTGTGTGTGCAACTTTATGATTTTTTATTATAGTTTTTTGAGATTTTGTATATAAATTCTTTACGTAAAAATACTGGACAGGTGTTTCGGGTTTAGCATACACAAAAAAATACTCCGTCCGCCACATATTGTGTATAGATAGATTTACTCTTACGAAGAATTCTCGGTATCAGCAAAAATATCTTATTCGTCATTTGTATAATATGATGCGTGACATGCATATTTTACTGATTATTTAATAGCCGTCTAAATGTGGACTTTTTCGTTTTTATTCCAGTCGCCTCTACCTAGTGTCTGTTTCAACTTTCTTTAAATATAAAAAAAACCTCAAAGAAAAAAATCGATTCGTTATAGTCGATCGATAGATTATAGCCCACTCTATATTACAGAGAAGTGGCTTCTGTGCCTGCAGGAACATAAATTACTTATGGACTGATAATATTACTGGAAAAGCATATTATTTTCATCTCTATAATGTTTTCATCTTTATACGTCTGTACCACATATGTAGATAAATATTAATTTAAATCTACTGCGTAAATAAAGGCCACTGATTGACCTTTCATATAATAAACAACATCAGAATAAAAATCCGGCCAAGTGCGAGTTGGACTCGCTCATGTTGGGTTCCGTTTCCGCTACCAACTTATAATATTTTAACTTTTTTCAACACGTCTCTTTTATGTGTCCAGGGGGTACATATGAAACAGACGTGTTGGAGAAGAAATTTTTAAATTTAGTTGTTGTGGCTACAATAGAAGTACACACTTCAGCAGCGGAAGGTGCAGTAATCGAAGCGAACTTTAAATAAAAACTTTTTACAAAAATAAAAGTAGAACAACAGACTTCCAAAAAACACTATAAAGTGAAAAATAACTAATTGCGGAAGTCAGTGTCTTTAGTCTTTGTATAGGTACTTACTTAGTCATTTTTGACACCGACTTCCAAAATTAATTATTTTTCATTTTGTACTGTTTTGTGGAAGTCGCTTGCTTTTTTTTGTATTTTTTTTTTCAATTTTACACTTTTTAGTTGTGAAAAGTACTGTTGTGTCCTTCGTCATCATCATAAGACTCCTAATGATATATAATCGCAAAAATACATGTAGGTGTACCTAAAGCTCTTATCAATACAAATTAATCAAGCAAAACACAAGGTAAGTGCTGTGAATCTTAGAGAAGTTTCCTCGACTATCTCTCGGCTCCATAATTAAATCTACTGCAGACCTCCATTATAACCCATATGGGTGCAAAATTCTAATGAATATCAATATAAATGAATTAAGTTTAAACACAAGGTAACCACTGTAAACCGTTGAAGAATTCCCGGAACTGGCCTTTGTCTTCATCATCAGAGCCCTCATGACAGTCACAACTCATCTAGGTGTAAAATTCTTATCAATACAAATTAATCAAGCACAAACACAAGGTAGCTGCTGTGAATCGTTGAGGAGTTCCTCCGACTGTCTCCCAGCTCCATCATCAGATGTACTCCGGACTATTATTCAATTGTAGTGTTTTGAAATAAAAATACATAGAATTCTACTAGTCACCCCTACGGTTTTTGAAAGTTCCCTTGATTTCTCTGATCTTCCATTATCAGATCCTGACCTGGTGACTATGGGTCCACCTGGAAAGAATACCCAAAGAATTTTGCAAATCGGTCCTAAAGGTAAATCGGTCTTAGAGTAAGCGATGAACATACATAAAAAAGGAAAAATAAAAGATTACGATTACGACAAATTGAGAACGTCCTCCTTTTTACATGCTTTATTTTATTAGCTTTACTTGTATGTTTGCTTGCTTGCTTGTTTGTTTGTTTGCTTGCTTGCTTGCTTGTTTGCTTGTTTGTTTGTTTGTCCGTCTCTAACTCTTTGGACTACGAGTGAGCGGCTCATTACTGTAAAAAAAGCGTGAGGCGCTTTGTGCCATAATTTTAATAATTTTTAACTTTTTAGTTTGATATTTTTTAAAAGCATATTTTTTTTAGTTTTATTAGCTTCACTTGTATGTTTGCTTGCTTGCTTGTTTGCTTGTTTGTTTGTTTGTCCGTCTCTAACTCTTTGGACTACGAGTGAGCGGCTCATTACTGTAAAATGTCCCACCGTTTTCAATACCTTCGTTCGTTCGTTTTTTTTTTTTTAAGAATATCGAACTATAAAGTTGAAAATAAATATAGTTTAAAAAACTAAAAAAATGATTTTAAAAAGTATCAAACTAAAAAGTTAAAAATAATTTTTAAAAAAGGGTGAGGCGGTTAATATACAAAAATTATGGCACAAAACGCCTCACGCTTTTTTAAAAATTATTTTTAACTTTTTAGTTTGAGATTTTTTAAACATATTTTTTTAGTTTTTTTTAAATATATTTTTTGAAGTCGGTTAAAAATTAAACAGCATACATCTAGTGACACACAGGTAGCCACATTATACACTAAATCATTATAACATAGCATTAGAAGAATAGATGGGTAATAGTGTTATCATAAAAATTTTAATTTAAATAAAAGTTAATAACTAATTACTTTTTATTGTACTGATGCCTCATGCCACCATAGGAGTTGGCTGGAATATCGTCAGAATATTAAAGGACCAATGAGCCATACTTATGAGGTAATGGGTCCAATGGCAAGCGACATCGAACCAGGCTTAGAAGGAGATAGCGACTCCTTTCAAAGCGAAGCGAAGGGACTCCTTTCAAAAAAGAAAAATCCATGGCAGCTTTGGGCAGACAGAAAGAGAAGGAGAGGCTTATACCCAACAGTGGCAAAAGACTGACAGGACTCATTTTACACGGTACACAGGTATTACCTGGCGCTTATGTACAATCACCTAAAGAGAGTAGTATTCAGGGGTTTCGGGTATAGTTGCAATTTAGTAAGAAAACAATAAAATGTTTTTTTTATTAATGTAAAGTAGTCCTTGACCGCGATGCCGCCTGATGCAACCGTTGATGGTATAGCGCTCTAGTTTAATAAGAACCTCGAATTCACTCTAGGCTTGATGAAGAAAACACCGCTGCCAAATTGTCCCAGTCCTTCAATGTACGTGGTAAAAAAGACGAGGCCAAACGCTTCATCCGGATCTTAGTGGTGTCGACAACGTAAGGCGTCATCCTAATTAGCGAAGATCGCACGATGACACGATGCGTTCTCTTGATGAGTTCAAACATACCGATTTCATCAGTGTCCTAATTTGAACCTCGCAACTAATCGTGCGAGAACATGAAATATATACTAATATATAAAGCTGAAGAGTTTATTTGTTTGAACCTGCTAATCTCAGGAACTACTGGTCCGATTTGAAAAAATCTTTTTACCCTGGATAGCCCATTAATCCAGGAAGGCTTTAGGCTATATAACATCACGCTGCGACTAAGAAGAGTGGACCACATAAAAAACATATCGAACCCTACGCGGGTGATGCTGGGTATATAACATCACGCAGCGCATCACCAATAGGAGCGGAGCATAACTAACTCTACGCGAACGAAGTCGCTGGCGGCCGCTAGTGCTTAATAACGGTCGTATGCATAGGACACTCTGATGAAATCTGTATGTTTGTACTCATCGCACGAAGAGAACGCATCGTCATCGTGCGGTCTCCGCCTAAGTGCTTGGCCAGACTGAAAACGCGGCACGGGGCGCGGTGCGGGACCGGTGACGCGCGCGCTTTGTCTGTCCGCAGTCAAGCGCGGTGTCGACGCGCGCGGTCCGTACAGAATGGTTTGAGATCCCCACTCACCGCGCGGTTGCACGCGCACTCACTGCGGACACTTTCATAAACGAACTATGGTTTGAGTAGAACGCGTGCTCCTCGCGTTAAGTCGCCCGCGCCTGCCGCCGCGCCCGCGTGGTCACTATGAACGTTTGTATTAAGTTTCATATGTTTGACTACGACGCACCGCGCCCGCCCCGCGCCCGCGTTTTCAGTCTGGCCAAGCACTAAGGGTGGATACACGCCATACGAGGACGGTGGACGGACGGAACGTAGATGGAGATGGAGGTAATTCCTCCTTCGTCATGCAATTCACTCTCCAAAATGTATCCTATAGAACACCGACAGGCTAGCTACGCCCTCTATTCTATAAAGTAACGAATGAATCCTGTGTGATTCTGAAACTTTCCTATTAATGCTAAATGTTGATACTATTGCTAGCTCATAGCTCCTAAGTTGATTCACGATAAGATTTCCGTAGGATCGCCGGCTGTTTGTTTTTATTCGTTATATTAAACTTGAAAACATCTATCGGATTCTAGTATAGCAACACATACTCAACACAAACTCAAACAATTTAAAATACTCTCCCCTAAACACCAAACACTACCACTCACACAGTTCTACACACACACACATATACACACACACCCCCACACACACCCACACAGACACACATTACACCCTCAAATACATATCCTGTCATTATAACATCTACATTCACAATCTTACACCCTCAACATCTCGTTTATTATAACTATTCCGTAATTTCCTTCCTTATCTGTTGTTAGTCATTAATTCTTAATTTTTTAATTTTTTAACATACTGAGATACCTATTTTGTAACCTGTAAGGTGCGTAACTATTTTTGTAATGTCAGAACACAACACATGGTTTTTGGTATGACAGTGTCAGCAGAACACTGACTCCTAAGTCACAGGATCACCTAGTTTAGGAGTCAGGGTTGTATTATTATAACGACCTTTAGTTAGCCAAGCTATGTATCCTAGTTTTAAGAAAAAATCAAAGGTTACTGTATGAATAAAGAATTTTATTATTAAAAAAAAAAAAAAAAAAAAAGTATGGAAAATGGAATGAAACGCTTATATAAATAATAGGTACTCTAGATCTAGATCTCATAAATGCAGTGCTTAGTTTTGCAAAGCCTTTTTTTAATGATTTACACTGGTGCTTTACTGCTATCTCGTCAATCTTTAGTAGATTACATAACATAATCAGCCTTTAATGTTCCCACTCCTGGGACACAGACGTCCTGTCATCGAGAGAGAATCGACCATGAATCTATCGTAATCTACCATGCGGAATTGAACCTACGACCTAGAACTTGTAGAAGTCGCGGTCGATAAGTGTCACTAGGCTCTCAGAATCTCTTAGTAGATTATATTCGTAGGCGGTTAGTTTCTTCTTCTTCTTCTTTAGCCTATAGATGTCCACTGCTGGACAAAAGCCTCCCCCAAGTCTTTCCACGCCGACCGGTCTTGTGCTGTCCGCATCCATCGGCTTCCCGCGACCTTCACTAGGTCATCGGTCCACCCCCATGGCCCCATGGGCCATCGGTTCTACGAACAATGTGCTCTGCCCACTGCCACTTAAGTTTAACGACTTGCAGAGCTATGTCGGTCGGACTTTGGTTCTTCTGCGGATCTCCTCATTTCTGTTAGACGGTTAGTTTACTAGCAACCATCTTTGCTTTGGGCTCAACGAACCGCCCAAAGTTCAGATTTGAGACTATTTCAACTCCAATGGCTGAAGGTGGTCAGTGCACTCCAAGGATACATTTTGAAAAAAGCAGGCTTAGGCGAACGGGTTCCTTTTGGCGGTGAAGAGACAAGCTTGTATTTTGGTTGAGGTGAATGCCTTAAGATCGGCTTATCCCCAATTGGAGACTGCCTGAGATGCAACATTCGTACTACCTACACAAGACTATTTCAATTTGTTCCTTGCGGGAACCGAACCCGCGACACGCAGTGCAGTCGATCACACAGCCACTACACCACCCGTGTGGTCTAAATAATCTAATAGTAATAATTGCAAGAACATTCTCGCTAGTAATTTAACCAATGCAACATCGTCCAAACCCGCAAATTTTAAACGCAGCTAATACGACATTACAGAACCAAATCCTCTATAAAAATCCATCACTTACAAAATTAGCACAGAGAATATTGCCGCAACATCAATAATAAAAATCTTATACCTATCTCTTAACCAGTAATATCAATAAGTACCTACCGTAAGTCAATATGTACATTATTTAGGTAATTTATCTGCCTCTTATTGACGACGCTTACGGTGTATGCTCAAACATTGTCAGACAAAAACATTGCTCAGAATGCCAAAGGGCAAACTTTTTATTTCCGTTGTCCGGAAGTGAGTCAACCTCCTTGAGCACAAGACTTATGATTGGCTACAAGCTGATCGCCCTGCATTTATAATACCTCACCTTCGAGTCACAGACGACCATCATTATTAATTATGTATAGTGATGATCAAAATAGTTTATTAAAAAACAACTATTTTATGCGTATATTATGAAATCAAAAGCACAAGTGTCCTTAAGAATAACCACTTTAAATTAAAAAATAGGCCAAATGAAGATAATTCTACAATTATAATTACTTAATTAAAATTATAAGCAAAGTCCTTCGGTATTAAACTAGTTAAATCACCTAATTAACACACGTGTTGATGGAAGGATTCTTGCGCCACTGCTTCTTCCCTGTTTTGACTATACATTGGTTGAGAGCAACTGTCTGGTGTAACTTTGACGCCCACATTTGCTTTTTTTTCCTCCCCCTTATTTAAAAAAAACGATATTTCATTTTATTTGATTTTGGATTTGCCACACTGTAAGTACATTGAACCATTAAAATATTCAACAATAATATTTTTGTTGGTTTATCATCATCATCATCATACCAGCCGAAAGACGTCCACTGCTGAACATAGGCCTCCCCCAAGTATCTCTACGAGGACCAGTCCTGCGCCTCCTCCATCCAGCGGTTTCAAGCAACCTTCTCCAGGTCGTCGGTCCACCTTGCGTCATCGGGCATCGGTCCTACGGGCAATATGCCCGGTCCACTTCCACTTAAGCTTGCCACACTTCTTTTTATTTATTAATTTAATAAAATAAAAGTAATCGTATACACATAATCAGCCTATATTGCACTATATCCCACTGTTGGGACACAGGCCTCTTCTCGTTGAGAGGGATAGACCGTAATCTAACCCGCTGGCCTTCGAAGTTTTTGGCTCAAGGACATTCCGGTTTCCTCGAAATGTTTTCCATCGCCATTTTGAGAGCAGTGGTGATGAAATAATTTACACAAAGTAAAGCGCCTGATGGGGTTCAAACCTACAACCTACCACTTATAAGTCGCGGGCAATACCACTAGGCTACCACTGCTAAAAAGTTTTTCCTTCCCCTAACTTCTAAAATAAGAAAATGAAAAACACATCTAAAAAAGACATAAGATGTAAATTAGTATAAAAACTACCAGCGAAAATTGTTTTGAACTAGATCTACTAAGTAGTTTTTTTTAATACCTCGTAAATCGTAAACCGCTTATTACCGCGTAATCTTGCATACAAATATCTTAAAGCCTTTAATTTCATAAATCAATGGTACGGAGCCCTTTGTGCGTAAGTCCGACACGCACTTGGCCGGTTTTTTCAATACATTATGTTAAAAACTAAGTGCTAAGGGTCAAATGAGTGAAAATTACTGTGTTTGCAACCAGTGCAGATGTGAAATCCAATGATATAGTGTTCTTATGCAATGCTTTGGATCTTGAGATGTCAAACACACATTAAGTCCCTCGTATTATGGTCAAAAATATGGAGCAGCTGCCTTTGGGAAATTATTGATTTAACCGATTTAGAAACAGCTAGTTTAGTTTACTATATTTATTTTCATATTGTTTCATGGTAAGGTGTATAACAATGAGATGTGAAAAGGGTCAAAAATGACTGTTGTTTACAAAAAAAAAAGGTAATGCTCTCAAAATTTTAGCTGGAGTTCTACAGACAAAAGAAAGTAAGCGATACGATAGGTATGTTTAATACTTTGGTAATAATAATTCATTGGGACAAAATTATCTAGAACCGCTACCACAGTTTTACTGTGCCGCTACTTCAGAATTCGCGACAGAAAATTTACTAGAGTCGTTGACACCTTAAGCGTTTCAGCACTTTAAAGTAGGTGTAGGGAAGCTGTATAAATTCCAACTAGAAAGTAAGTACTTACGTACGAAAGACGGACTAAGTCGCAAGTGAAGACTTATAAGTCAATGAACGTAAAATTCTCCCTCAAAATTAATATGCTTACAACAAATTAACAACATACAACTCGTTTCATACAATGTTTATTATGCAAATCGTTGTACGACTGACAAATACGCGGATTTGAACATACCTACTTACTAGTTTAAGTATAATTATATCATATGAATTCGGATATGTTTGGAGATCCTCCAGTCGAAAAACATTAAAAAAATACCAACAGCCCTTTCAACCACACTGACTATAAGATTAAAAAAAAAACCGTACATACCGTTAAAATAGAGACAATATAAAAACATTTGGCTTACATGAGATTGATTCTCAGATGTTAAGGAAATATAAAGTGGATTTGAAGTTTATAATGATGTAATGATTCCGTCATTTTGTTTTAAAATCAATTCCGGTCCAAAAATAATAATCATAGGTAAGGATGACAGCAGGTCAAGCTACCCGAAACTGTCAAATATTCCCAATCAACCTTGAGTCTTAATGCTTTGGAGATAAAGTTGAAAATCTAATGAAGAAATCTGACAGATTGTAGTAGCTTGATGTGCTGTCGTCTGTACCTTATTGTTGTCATCATAAAAAAACTTTTAAATAAAAGACTGGAAATTTATAAGTATTTTAAAATACATATTGATTGTTAAAGACGTACAAAAAACCGACGTCTTAGCAAAAAAGAACCTTAAATTGATAAATTAGGTACCATTATAGAAATGAGTTAAAAACATCACACATTATGTATGTAAATAATATTTTTCTTAGCTTACACATCACCTATGACCTCGTAGGTCTTTTAATAGTACTTCTAAATTCAATTTTTCAATATTATATATAATAGGTTTTAAATTCGAAATTCCCAGAAATGAAGCGAGCAAACCAATAACAGGTGGTGCCTTGGTTTGTAGTGTTAGCTCCGTAAATGTCGTTGTTATTGCGTGCCGCTTGTGCCGCGTTGTAGCCACGACGGTACTCATATTTCATACTTACTCGAATTTTTAACATTTCCATGATGATGAAAATGATTGAAATGCGATGATGATCTGCACGACAACACGCGACCTCATACTGCACAACAGACAGTCTTCAAGTTGCAATAAAAGGTTGGTGGGGTTGGAGGCTCTTCATCATCCGCCCTACTCACTAGACCTTTCGCCTACAGACTACTACTTTTTCCAGAATTTGAATAGATTTTTTTTTATTACATTATAAACTAGCGCTTGACCGCAATCCCGCCTGATGGTAAGCAGTGGTGCAGTCGTTGATGGTAAAGCGCACTATTAGTTTATTAAGAGCCTATTCACTTGAAGACACTCAAATTGTAGTCCGACGGAAACACCGGCGCTGGCAAACTTTTGCAGTCCCTCGATGTACGCGGTATAAAAGAGGAGGCGAAACGCTTCGTCCGAATCGTAGTGGTGTTAACAACGTAAGGGTGGAAACTTGCCGTACGACGGGTCGTCCGATGGTGGAACGGAGATGGGGGAATTAAATCTTGCAATTCCCTCGCACACTCCCAAAATGCATCCTATAAAAGACCGAAAGGTTGGCTACTCTACGCCTGTGCTCTAGGCTTTGGAGACCGTCTCGAGTTAAGTCAGGGTTACCAATCAGCCTCTTCGCCCGCCTCTCCACTGAATCCAAAGTGGCCAGGTGACACTTACCAGCTAAAGCCCAAATGTGGCTGCAGTACTTCACACACGAACGGACCTGTGCTTTGTATAACATTAGAAGCTGCCCAGGTGTGAAGCACTGCCTGACCTTTGCGATAACGCCAAGTTTCTTGGCAGCCACCTTAGCCTTGGACCCAATGAACCGCCCAAAGTTAAGGTCCGAGGAAATCTCAACTCCCAAAAAGCTGAAGGCGGTCGGAACACTCCAAGGACACATTCCGAAAAGTAGGAGCCAAGGTGAACGGGCTCCTTTTGGTGGTGAAAAGACACGCCTGTGTTTTGGCGGCATTGAATGCTACAAGATTGGCATTGCCCCATTCGAGACTGCCACTTTGCCTCTCGTCCGCTGATTTCTTTTTAAGAATCAATAAACTGCCACTGTGTTGGCAAAATACATTGATTTCATTATGTATGTAAATAATATTTTTCTTAGCTTACACATCACCTATGACCTCGTAGGTCTTTTAATAGTACTTCTAAATTCAATTTTTCAATATTATATATAATAGGTTTTAAATTCGAAATTCCCAGAAATGAAGCGAGCAAACCAATAACAGGTGGTGCCTTGGTTTGTAGTGTTAGCTCCGTAAATGTCGTTGTTATTGCGTGCCGCTTGTGCCGCGTTGTAGCCACGACGGTACTCATATTTCATACTTACTCGAATTTTTAACATTTCCATGATGATGAAAATGATTGAAATGCGATGATGATCTGCACGACAACACGCGACCTCATACTGCACAACAGACAGTCTTCAAGTTGCAATAAAAGGTTGGTGGGGTTGGAGGCTCTTCATCATCCGCCCTACTCACTAGACCTTTCGCCTACAGACTACTACTTTTTCCAGAATTTGAATAGATTTTTTTTTATTACATTATAAACTAGCGCTTGACCGCAATCCCGCCTGATGGTAAGCAGTGGCGCAGTCGTTGATGGTAAAGCGCACTATTAGTTTATTAAGAGCCTATTCACTTGAAGACACTCAAATTGTAGTCCGACGGAAACACCGGTGCTGGCAAACTTTTGCAGTCCCTCGATGTACGCGGTATAAAAGAGGAGGCGAAACGCTTCGTCCGAATCGTAGTGGTGTTAACAACGTAAGGGTGGAAACTTGCCGTACGACGGGTCGTCCGATGGTGGAACGGAGATGGGGGAATTAAATCATGCAATTCCCTCGCACACTCCCCAAAATGCATCCTATAGAAGACCGAAAGGCTGGCTACTCTACGCCTGTGCTCTAGGCTTTGGAGGCCGTCTCGAGTTAAGTCAGGGTTACCAATCAGCCTCTTCGCCCGCCTCTCCAATGAATCCAAAGTTGCCAGGTGACACTTAGCAGTACCAGCCCAAATGTGACTGCAGTACTCCACACACGAACCGACCTGTGCTTTGTACAACATTAAAAGCTGCCCTGGTGTGAAGTACCGCCGGACCTTTGCGATAACGCCAAGTTTCTTGGCAGCCACCTTGGCCTTGGACTCAATGAACCGCCCAAAGTTTAGGTTGGAGAAAATCTTAACTCCCAAAAGCTGAAGGTGGTCGGAACACTCCAAGGATACATTTCGAAAATTAGGAGCCAAGGTGAACGGGCTCCTTTTGGGGGTGAAAAGACACGCCTGTGTTTTGGCGGTATTGAATGCTACAAGTTTGGCATTGCCCCATTCGGAGACTGCCACTTGCCTCTCGTCCAGCTGATTTCTTTAAGAATCAATAAACTGCCACTGTGTTGGCAAAAATACATTGATTGCATGGGTTATAACTTCAATTAATACAAAAGATTTTTTTCCTATTAAACGGCAATTTTATATTTAAAGACTTTTTTATATAAAATATATTTAGAATCAATATATTTATTATAATCAGTGATTAAAATCCTTAATTTTGATACCCAACTCGATATGCTTGGCAGAAAAAAATATGTAATTCTTTTTTTTTTTTGTTCCATTTAATATTAAGTTATATACATATTTAGAATCAGTGTTTAAAATCCTTCATTTTGATATACCACTCGATATGCTTGGTAGAAATGTATGTCTTTATATCTCACAATATGGCGTCATACATCCGCCATTTTGTTTTTTTTTTAAATGTCACCTATCTAGTAGCAGTTGGGCAATTAAGGCAAATCTAACGATACCTCAAATGTGAAAATCCGTTCAGTGGTTCTTGAGATACTAGGTAATAAAGAATAATACATACAAGATAGGCACTAAAAACATAACCCTCCTGGTAGTCGGGTAAAAAGAAAAATCTTCACTGTATCAAAAAGTTCGCGTACATCTAACCCTCATACTGGCGATAGACATGATGCATGCAGCCCAATGACAACAGAGGTCGCTTCGCTATTCAGCCTTGTCTTCGTATGAGTATAACAGTCATCAAATATCGAATGGCGAAGCTCAATTTCGTTCTTGAAAAAATATTTATTAAAAAAATGTTTTACTCTTGTAATGCGCGGTTTTTTTCTACTTAACTCACAGTCGAGATGTAAAGCAGAGTAGTTAGCTCGGGTGTAAGCATCAATTGCCCTCTCGAAATATAGGCGCGCGAGCGCAGCGAGGCGAGCGAACATCTCGAGCTGCAATTGATGCCTGACAGTCCTTTTTTTATTGGAATGGGAAATCATCAAATGACTTCTCCCGCTCTGGGCGAAGCGGAAGGGCGTGTCAAACTTTTACTGACTAAAACCCACCCGTGTTTCTTCACTTGCCTGTGCGACGGCCAAGGCCACGGAACCTCCTGGGTTAGGGTTCCAACTCGCAACCCTGACCCAGGAGGCATTGGTTTTTGTGGACCCCATTCACGATGTGCTGACATCTCTTTGAGGCGCACGTGAACGACGACGCGCCGTCGACTCAGGCCTGGTCCTTACCGGGCGGCGAGCTGCCCACTGCTCACCGCACGCAGGCCCGCGCCTACGGTGGCTGGGAGTTCGGTGTCGTCTCCCGACCAGGGCGTCTCCTGCGGTGGCTAGTGGCATGAGGGCGCTGGGATTCCCGCTGCCTCACGCGCTCCGCCTCCTCCTTTGCCAGCATCACTGCTTCGTAGAAGGAGGTGACGGCCTGCCATGCACTCTCGCTCCGGACCATGGCCTGGACCAGGGTCGGGCGCGAGAGATCACTGCCGATCGCCGCTACGAGGACACTGCGGTGCTCTAGCCAAGTCGGGCAGACCTCCACCGTGTCCTCAGGGTGATCCACACAATGGTGACACCCTGGCGTTTCGTCCCGCCTAATACGGAACAGGAACCTCCCGAACCTCTCCTGCGGCGGCTGGTGGCATGAGGGCGCTAGAATAAGCTGATAGGTGAGCTCAGCATTACCAAAATCGGCTGTCACGTGGACGGTGTTTGCGTGAACAATATTAGTTACGCTGATGTCATGGTGCTGCTGAGTCCATCTATCGGTGCTATAAGAAAACTCCTTGAAATATGTGAAAAGTATGCAGTGACTCATGGATTCAAATACAATACCGATAAGAGTGAGTAGTTGTTTTTTAATTCAGGTACCATGACCTATAAACAGCTGCCTGAAATCTCTCTCTCTGGGTCTCCTTTAGGGCAGGTTGCAAAGTTCAAGTATTTGGGTCACTGGGTCACTGACGACTTAAAGGATAATTAATGTAGATATTGATAGGGAGCGCAGGTCGCTGGCGGTCCGTTGCAACATGCTGGCCCGCAGGTTTGTGCGTTCAGGCTGTTAAGTTAACGCTTTTTAAGGCCTTCTGCCAGTCGTTTTACACGTGCAGCCTGTGGACCACGTATATCCAGCGGGCATACAGCGACCTATAACGGGCATATAACGCATTCAGGGTGCTCTTGGGGTTGCCGTGGCGCTGTAGCGCGTCAGGGATGTTCGCGGAGGCGAGGGTCGACGGGTTCGCCGCGATCATGCTGAAACGTTGTGCTTCCATGATGGCGCGCTTGCGCTCTTCCTCCAATGGCATCCTGAATGTGTTTTCGGATCGGTGGGACTCGCCCCTCTTACGTAGGTGGATAGGAGTCCAGACCCACTTTAGTTAATTCATCACTAACATTAGGCTAAGCTTTACTTGTACTAACACTATATGGACAATTATGTTTTTTAATCCCAAATAAAATATTTGAATTTGATTTCCCGCATGCCTGACAGCCCTTGGCTACTAATCTGCTATTGAAATTAAAATTCTTAGCCAAATAAAAATATTTTGATTTGTAAAGACAGGTAATATTAAAAAAGGTTTCCTATTTTACCGTATCTGTTGTGTGTTTGCATTCTTGCAAACAAAGTCACATGTAAATTACTTCCAAATCCGTTAATAAAATAGTGGCATTCCTAAATTAGTCCACGTATTAGATAATTATTCAATTTTAGAAACAGATTCACAGCGACCATTCAAGTTATCAAACTGGTTTTTTGAATGGATATTAAAATTCTGGACGTGTCATAACATCTGAATAGTGACCAATTGGTGATCATGTCATATAAAATAAATAACAGCTACATATTGATTTAACAAGGTTATCGAATTTTAGCGAAGTTTTGTATACATGGTCCCTATAAGTTATATGTATAATTAAGACCGGGATACAGACACTAGTAAGTTAAGCTACCTGAAACTGAAATGTACTCAATAAACCCTGTACCTTAATAGTTTTGCGTTAAAGTTGAAAATAAATTAAAGATATTACACAGTTTTAGTAGCAAAATATGTATGCTGGCGTAGCTTTAAGTCATCCTTATAAACAACTTTTCTAAGGGGCCGACCCTGAAATCCAAAGATTTTATTTCCAGGGTAATTGCGTAATACACTATCAGTAGTAATGGGGTACATCTTAACAGTTCAACAATATTCATTGCTTTAATGAGATTCTTGAGGAAGCACATTTTCGATCATAGGAAGCGGTAAATTAGCAATATGCTTCCAAAGAATTCTACTGAAAGTAATAGAGTATTTCTTCTTCAGCCTATAGATTTTCACAGCTGGACAAAGGCATCCCCCAAGGCTTTCATTGCTTTGGCAGACGCGTTGGGGATCACAGTAGTTTGATATTATACAGGAGAAGCGCTGCTGCCCGGTGAGAGTTTCTAAGGGTACTAAGGTACACCTCGTAAATGACCCGCACCCTAATTACGTAACACACTATTACTATCAATTGACAGCCTCCGTGGCGTAGCGGTAGCGGACGCGGCCGCTGCGCAAGGTGGCGCGGGTTCGATCCCCGCACAGTGCAAATATTTGTATGCATGAATATGAATATTTGCACTGGTCTGGTCGTGCCTCGGAAAGCACGTTAAGCCGTTGGTCCCGGTTGCCATACGAACATCTAGTGGTAGTCGTTAATGGGTTGTTGGAGCCTCAAAAAGTCCAACAATTGGTCAGCTGCAATGCTTCGATGTCGCCTTCGGGTTGTGAAGGTCAGACGACAGTCGCTTCACGGAAAATGTCGAAATTTAGCCATATCAGCAGTTAGCCTGGTATAAGCGGACCTCAGACTCCAAAGCTGAAAAAGCTTCGGATGCGACTGGGATAAACGCAAAGATGATGATGATGACTATTACTCATCATCATCATCCCAGCGTTGATGATGACTATTACTATCAATGATTAATTTTGAAACATATTGTCCTATAAACATATGCTCCATATGTTCGAAAAATGTGACCAAAATGAAATCATTATACATACTTATGTAATTACTATGCTGACTTGATAACGAATATGTAGATGGAATGTCCCATAGAAACCATGCAAAAATACGTTTGATCGCAAAGATAGATCTCGCATTACTCATCCGCCTATTTTCGTCACAGAAAATGTACCTATTAAGTAAATGGACATTTTTCGAATTCTCGCGTTGACATCCTAAACAGTAATTAATTCAATAATAAACTCTCGGGTAAACCCAATGAACCTTGATCATGTGCTTGTATCAACGACGTACCAATTCTAGTTGGGTCAACATTTCATTTTTTTCTATCAAACTTACATTAAACGTAACATATTTTGAAGTAGAGTTATCCATACTAATATTATAAATGCGAAAGTATCTCTGTCTGTCTGTCTGTCCGGCTTTCACGCCAAAACTACTGAACCGATTGTAATGAAATTTGGTACACAGATAGTCTAGAGCCTGAGATAGGAGATAGGCTATAAAACATCCCGCTATGACCAATAGGAGCAGAGCAGGAACAAAAAATGTTACGGAAATGGGAGCAAACGCGGATTCCGTCCTCGTCCTCGTTCCGATTTCCTTGAAGCGACTGCCGTCTGACCTCCACAACCTGAAGGCGATATCGAAGCATTGCAGCTAGACCAATTGTTGGACTTTTGAGGGCTCCAACAACCCGTAACGACTGCCATTAGATGTTCGTATGGCAACCGGGACCAACGGCTTAACGTGCTTTCCGAGGCACGACCAGACCAGTGCAAATATTCATATTTATGCATACAAATATTTGCAGTGCGCGGGGTTGGAATCCGCGCCTCCTTGCGCAGCGGCCGCGTTCGCTACCGCTACGCCATGGAGGCTGTCGGAATCTACCGTTGAAACCAACTAAACTTAAATAATCCACATTACAATACTTCTTAGAATTATGACTCATCGTAGATACCTATAACACATGCGACAATTTATTAGTGCTGAATTCATTTCGTCTGTTAGATGTTGGCGCTGATTCCATTGCTCACAAACTAAATAAAATTTTCAGTGCATCTTTTCCTTTCAATTTCATTGAGAAAAAGACAGGAGATAATATCATTTTAGTAACCAAAGAGTAGTAAGAGTGTCCATGGAGTTTCTTGCCCGTTCTTCTCCATAGGTAGAGGTACCTACTCTTTGGAATGGGCGACTAGCTTCATCTTATTGACTGACCGACCTTCTGACAATTCAAAAGTGCCTGTAACTGGTTTATTTGAAATAAATGATTGGATTTGATTTGATTTAACAGGGAATCGAGGCCTGTGGCCCCTATTCTCTTGTATACAAACTAATCTAAATTTAAATTCAGTGCATCAGATTCTTTTAATTTCATTAAGGCGCTGTGTTCAGTAAAAATAGGCTTCTTAAAACAATTTTTTAGCCAAATGTATACATTTCAGAGCAGCCAAAAATTTATATGTTAATCTTGATTATATGTAGCAGGAAACCATTGTTTTCAAAACACGTTTTGAATTAATTTTCTCGATAGAAAAAAATCTTAAAGTAACCCCTAAAATTGAATTTATAACAGTTGTAACTGTATTATTAATCATCAAATCTTGATAAAATTGAGAAGAGCGATGTAAAATATAATAGTAAATGAAACCATTGTTTTTGTTTATCGATTTAACTAAGATATTCTAAAATAAATAATGTATTTAATGATAAATAACGTGAACGAAACGTCGCTCCATCGCGGCGTCCATTGCCTTCTCTTTCACTTCTATGCTTAGCGACAGTGACCGCTGAGGCGCTGTGCTTGTCGGACCTATGTCACTTTTTGCTTTACCCCGCACAGAAAATAATATTATATTTACGTGTCTGTTTGTTGATGAATAATCATATTTCGTTTTTGCCCGGGTTCAAACCCCAGGTTTACATTATATGCTTTTTGTAGATTTTAATTGAAATAAATGCTTTTTAATTTACTGTTGTATTTTTGCCGATATTTTATTTGATTTTTTTCTGTAATTATTCTTTTACTTTTTCCCGGCACATTTTTCTTCACCTGTATGTGTTCGGGTTCAAACCCCAGCTTTACGTTGTATGCTTTTTGTTGGATTTCTTATTTGCAATTGTTTTTTTTTTTAATTATTATTAATTTATCCGATTTTCTGTATTTTTGTAGTAATTGTTCCATCTTTTTAAATATATTCTTTTTGTAACAATTATAATGCAAACTAATATTTAAAATCAATTCGTTATAATTTTTTTTCTACAAATTTCTAGAAATTAATAATAAATAATAATAATAAGCCTTTATTTAACCATGAATTTCTTAGTTCATAATACAATATGTAAAGAAAACCCTGTCCGATCCGTGAAGGTATTGTTAGGTATCGATAACTGATTCTACTAATGCCTACAAAGATAGGCTAAACTTAAAAAAAATCCCCCTAAAAAAATAAATATTATTTCGCAAAAAGAGGTAACCTAATACATGTGCGATAAGCAACCCCTTCCGCGGGCGGAGGGGGGCAGGGCACGCGGCACCTGTGACGTGGTCGCGTCGCTATTCGCTTATAATAATACCGGTGTTGTCACTTTTTTAAAAATTACCAAATTTTGGGGAAATTGGAATTAATTCCCGGGAAAAAAGGATTATTTCAAAATTCATTAGTATTGTTACTATGATGATTATGTAAAATGTTATATTATATTTGGTCAAGTGTTTACCTAACCTTTATTATCCTTATGGGTCGGACAGGGTTTTCTTTACATATTGTATAATTTAAAAAAAGAAAAGCAATAAAAATAACAGTTAATTTGATAATAGTTCAAAACAGTAAATTTAGATTTCATTTTGTTGCATTATTCATGGCCCCTTTCAGTGTAGGCCTCCTCCAAGTGCCTCCATCTATTTCACTCGTACAAACCCGATTTCGATAAGAGTTGCAGTTTTGAAGAAGAAATCTTTTATTTTTTTAAATATCCGAAAATGCATTTTTTTTAACAGTTACTCTAAACAGCTGTTTATAAATAGTAATTTCTAGAAATGATATATTTCTAACAGAAAGAGGTAGATGGCGCCAGCTGTCATGTACACATAGTGCTCCCGTTATTAATTTATTTTTAAATTGATTAGTTGTCTGTATCTACACTAAAATAACTAAAAAGTGAATACAAAAGTGTAATACGTGTGTGCAAGTATTATCAGGACGAACTATACACCGTGCACTAAATAAATATAACTACTAAAGTGGACAAATTGTTGTGATGAAAATACACGTCAACTCCGTGATTTAAAATCCTTTTTTATATATATACCAGTATTTAAAAGCTATAAACAAGTGAATCAGTGACAGGATACTGTGCAATTGTGCATGCATAACAGTTGAGCTAAAGTAAAAACCGTAAGTTAAGTGAATCATACTTAAGTGCTTAATCTCTAATCGTAACAGTTGTCATACACGATAACACGACCCACACTGATCAAGAACTCCACAGCTCAAGTATTGACTAATTACCTAATGTACGATTTATTACGCAGTGGCTTAAGTTCTGAAAAGGTTCAGGCGTAGAAACTGTTTGATATTGACAACGGTACCCTCAAGAAAAGAAAAAAAAAAAAATAAGTAAACAAAGCTAACAATTTACTTATACATATTTTACTAATTTATTAATTTACTTATACAATGAATTTCTTCGAAAACATCACACTGCGTAGCAAACGAAGACGATCCGATCCAGAAGTATTAACATTTGAGGATGATAGTTCTACAGATTCGACAATAGATGGCGTCGCTAATAGCAGCGTACCAAATATCATAGATGAAGAAAATGAATTAATAGAGGACCTCAAACGCCAAATCAAAATATTAAATTCGCAACTACAGACGGCACACGACGAAATTAATAACCTGTCCCTTGAAAACACAGAACTAAAAAATACAATGGAGAGTATGAACTCAAAACATAAAATAATCGAGAAGGCAACTAAGAGGTTGGCTAGCGAGATAAGAACGCCGAGAAAAAAGTCCACGCTAACTACTCCTATTAGAGGAACCATACAAAAACAACGCAAATATAATCCAGACTTCGCGACTCCGGAGCTATTTACCCCCGCGCAAACTACCCCTCAAAAGGACGTGAGTAACATTTATAATCGACAGGAACCGCAGAGGACACCTCAGTCGACACGCCAGGGAGAAGGCAACAAAAACAAATTGTGTTTAATAAGTAGTAATCAAAATAACAAAATACTAGCGATAGCTGAAAACACTTTTCCCTCTCACCAAATTTGTCACTACCTTCTACCTAACAGGGGAATAAAATCATTGTTAAGTAGCATTTACACAAAAGTAGCTGATTACACGATGAAGGACAATTGTATAATATTCATTGGTGAAAGTGACTTTCGACAAACAAATAATTATTTTGATTTAATATCGACTATACGAGAATCATTGTTGGCTATAAAGCACACAAATATTATACTTTGTTTACCAACATATAAATATGACTATTATTCAACTGTGTACAATTTCAGAGTAGAAATGTTTAGTGGACTTCTTTACCAGGATATACAAAACTATAACTATGCTACATTATGTGACTCGAACCTGTACTTATCGTTCGACTATACCATGTTTAAAAGGCGTAGTGGACGTATTAATAACTACGGAATCAGAACCATTTTCAGTGATTTAGAAAGCTACGTTTATTATAACACGGATGAAGCTTTGTCAATGAAAGATCCTTTGTCTTGCGATACTCCTAATTCGTATCGTTCATGTGACAATGCTGGTATTCCCGATCAACAGTTTTTTCGTGTATAATAGCTTATGCATATTGCATCAAAACATAAACAGACTTTTGGCCAAAAGTGACATAATGGCAGTTAATCTAGACATGCGTGTAACTGGTGGTAAATGTGTTCATATTCTTTGCTTTACAGAGCACAATATGAAGCAGAGTGACGTTGACTTTTTGAACATACCTAACTATACTTTGGCTGCATGCTTCACTAGAGCAAAACGAAATGGTGGTTCTTGTATACTTGTGAATAATACCATTCGTTTCACTGAAATTGAATCAGTGAAAAGTTTTAACATTCCAAACGTGTTTGAATCCTGCGCAATCGAGATAATGGACCATAAAATTATAATAATATGTATATATCGAGTTCCAAATAATACTAAACTTAACATTTTCTTTAATAATTTGACATGCTTATTACAACAATTTTGCTATAAAAATAATCGAAAATTAATAATATGCGGCGACTTTAATATCGACATTCTACAGAAAAATAAAAATTCTACTTTATTTAAAGGTATTTTATAAGAGTTCAATCTGAAAGTAGAAATAAAACAACCTACACGTCCTAGTAGTGGTACGTGTTTGGACAATTTTCTGCATAATATACGTGGCTGCAGGAGTGAATTGCTTGAGTTAGGTGTCTCTGATCACACAGCACAAATCATGACGTTTCCAGTGCAACGGACATGCGTTTTAAAATACTATTTCGTAGCTAAGCGCGACTATAGTCAAGAAAACATTAAACTGTTTAGGAGGTGTATTGCTAGTCTTAGTTTCTCTGAGGTTTACGAAACGAATGATGCAAATGAAAGCTATAATATTTTTTTGAACTTTTTAAATTATTTTACGATCTATGCTTTCCCATTATTAAACGTAAAATCTCTACAGTTATAAGACCAAAATGGATAACTCGGGGAATAAAGTGCTGTAGCAAAAAGAGACGACTGTTATTATGGCAATACAGAAGAAACCGAAATTGTGATACAAAAGCGGCTTTTAAATCATTTTCAAAAAGATATCAAAATGTTATCAAATTAACTCAAAAGGCACAGAACAGCTATTTTATAGGAACTAGCACCAACAAGTCTAAGGCAACTTGGCAGGTAATCAATTCTGTGAAATCCAACATACCTAAAATGACTATAAATGTAATTAACGCAAATGACAAACGCATAATAAATCCTAAAATGATAGCAAGACATTTCAATGATTATTTTATAGACTCAGTTCAAACGAATGCCGACAATCTGACAATAATTAATAATAATAAAAGTGACACATCACTAGGATCATATAAATCTATTTTTATGCAACCAACCATACCAAACGATATAATTACAATAATAAATAATCTTAAAAATACCAATAGTACAGGATATGATGATATTGACACAAGGGTCGTTAAATCAACAGCACTTCTTATAGCGCCGATACTAAGTGACATTATAAATAAAATGATCCAAAATGGAGTTTTTCCACAAAAGTTAAAAGTTTCTATTATTAAACCAATACACAAAAAAGATGACATGACAAAAGTCAATAATTACAGGCCGGTGGCGTTGATACCTATATTCTCTAAAGTGTTTGAGAAGGTCATTTATAACAGTGTTTATAGCTTCCTTGAAAAAAGTAATGCATTTTGTAAAGAACAGATGGGATTTAGAAGAAATAAAACCATAAACATGGCCATGTATACTTTCCTTGAAAAAATACATTACAACATGGACAATAGAAAACCAGTCATGGCAATGTTCATGGACATGACCAGGGCGTTTGATTATGTTAACCATAGTGTGCTGCTAGCTAAGCTATATAGATTTGGTATCAGAGGTAACGTAGCCAATCTCATACAATCCTACTTGGAGGATAGGAAACAAATTACTCAGATTAGCCAAGTGAATATTAAGACAAAAAGTGAAGTAGTATATTCGTCTAATCCTAGATTTCTTCATTACGGTGTTCCGCAGGGTTCCATATTGGGACCTTTGTTGTTTATTTGTTATATAAATGACTTTCCCCAAGCAATTCCACACCAAATGTCTTTATTTGCGGACGACAGTACGGTTATCTATAATAGTGGTAGTGACAAAGAAATGGAGGATGACATTAGCGCTAGTTTGGTTACGATTATTGACTGGCTAAATGCAAATAATCTTAAAATTAATCTGACAAAAACTAAAATTATGAGCTTCAAAATTGGACAAAAAGGACAATCACAAATTAAAATCACTTACAAAGGAGCTCCAATACTACAATCGAATGTAACAAAATTTCTTGGCCTATACATTGACAACGATATGTCTTGGAGGACGCAAATTGACAATGTGTGTGGGAAACTTGGCAAGTTCTCCTATGCTCTTCGGATGCTGGGTAAAGTGTCAAACATGACCGCACTCTTAGCAGCTTATCACGGTTACGTTGCCTCCATCCTGCGATATGGTTTGATATTTTGGGGCAATGGTACTAAAATTGAGCAAGTACTGATTGCACAAAAAAATGCATTCGAGCTATATGCAAAATAAAACGGACCGATTCATGCAAGCCACATTTAAAAAACTTAAAAATATTGACTGTACCTTCCCTCTACATCTATGAGGCCTGTATTTTTATTAAAAATAATAAGGATCTCTATAGACCTGTCGAAAGCCAACGTCGCTCGAATAAGTTACATTTGCTTTTCACAAATACAAAATTTCTACATAAAAGCATATATGCAATGGCTCCAAAGATATACAATAAATTACCAAATGAAATTGTATCAGCTAAAAATGTGAATATTTTTAAGCGTCAGCTTTTTGAACTACTTATTGAGAAGACATATTACTCTGTCAATGAATATCTTAATGACAAACTTTGATAATTAACATAATCTGTATGATATTATTTAAATTTGACGACTCTTGACTCTGTTGACTATATTTTATTTTTTGTTTAATTTTTAAAAAATTGTAAATTGCTGACATTTTATTTAATTGTTTCTGAGGCTGTATCGTGTGATGCTGCCTATTGAGTTAATGTGCCCGCTTAAATTGTTGACATATTTATTTTGCATGAAACTGTGACATCTACATTCGCTTTTTATGATATTTTGTATGCCTTTTGGCGGGACATAGCATGGACAAGAATTCTTTGTACATAAGATCTGCATAACTGTACCCTGTGTTCACAAGATTAATAAATGAATTTGAATTTGAATTTGAACAGTTTCATGAAAAAAGGACATAACACAAAAAATTTAAGCAGAACGGACAAAGCGCATTATAAAAATAAAAAAGAAAACAAAAAAAAATAATAAAAAATGAAAATATGTATAAAATACACATTTTCGAAAATCGCAAGGTAAAGTCGGATTCGATCCTGGTGCTCGTCTAATGCGAACCGGGACTGTGACGAACAGAGCCAACCATGCTTCGGGGTTGGGTTGTGAAATTACCCTTCTAAATGTAGATGGAATAGAAAAGAAAAACAATAAAATAACAGTTGATTTGATAATAGTTCAAAACAGTAAATTTAGATTTCATTTTGTTGCATTATTCATGGCCCCTTTCAGTATAGGCCTCCTCCAAGTGCCTCCATCTATTTCACTCGTACAAACCCGATTTCGATAAGAGTTGCAGTTTTGAAGAAGAAATCTTTTATTTTTTTAAATATCCGAAAATGCATTTTTTTAACAGTTACTCTAAACAGCTGTTTATAAATAGTAATTTCTAGAAATGATATATTTCTAACAGTTTCATGAAAAAAGGACATAACACAAAAAATTTAAGCAGAACGGACAAAGCGCATTATAAAAATAAAAAATGAAAATATGTATAAAATACACATTTTCGAAAATCGCAAGGTAAAGTCGGATTCGATCCTGGTGCTCGTCTAATGCGAACCGGGACTGTGACGAACAGAGCCAATCATGCTTCGGGGTTGGGTTGTGAAATTACCCTTCTAAATGTAGATGGAATAGAAAAGAAAAACAATAAAAATAACAGTTGATTTGATAATAGTTCAAAACAGTAAATTTAGATTTCATTTTGTTGCACTATTCATGGCCCCTTTCAGTATAGGCCTCCTCCAAGTGCCTCCATCTATTTCAATCTTTTTGTGTTGTGTTATTGTAAGCACTCGTACAAACCCGACTTCGATAAGAGTTGCAGTTTTGAAGAAAAAATCTTTTATTTTTTTAAATATCCGAAAATGCATTTTTTTTAACAGTTACTCTAAACAGCTGTTTATAAAGAGTAATTTCTAGAAATGATATATTTCTAAGTTTCATGAAAAAAGGACATAACACAAAAAATTTAAGCAGAACGGACAAAGCGCATTATAAAAATAAAAAAGAAAACAAAAGTAATAATAAAAAATGAAAATATGTATAAAATACACATTTTCGAAAATCCCAAGGTAAAGTGAACGGATGTGGGATTCGAACCTGCTGCTCGTCTAATGCGAACCGGGACTGTAACGAACAGAGCCAACCATACGTCGCGGTTGGGTCGTGAAATTACGCTTCTAAATGTAGATGGAATAGAGAATGGTTGGTATAGATTTAATAGAACGTGCGTATTTCTCGATGCACGACGCCTCACCTCACGCATCGATGTACTCGCGCGGAGCGCCCCGCGCCCCGCAGTGGGCGGGGCTAGTCGTGTCCCACTTCGTCTGCTTCACCCCCTCAAATACCTAAAAGTTTGCTATTCACAGCGTCTTAAGAGGAAACTCTAGTGGTGATTTCTCTATACAAACGTATTCCGCTGTTTTATTCGTGGATAATGCTCTTAGAGCATTTTTTTTTTTTTGTACACACCTATCATTTGATTTTTTCCGAAACTATATTAATAAAAGAAATACGTTACTTCAAAATCGCAAAAAATAACCCATTTTTACAGTGCTGTTCAGATGACTAATAGACAAACGTGACAAGTTTTTGACAAAAAAGAAAATAATATAAGCATAGCTATACTTTTCCTCCAAATTTTGATATAAAAATAATTGAGATCTCTCGTGTTCTGAAAAATAAAACAGCGGAATACGAAACGTCTTTTGGTCAACGTTTTTGTACGTAAAATCAGCCTGAGCTCCAATTGTCCTTTTCGCACTTTAGCGGTAGAGGTTGGAAGCAGCGCGACGGCAATAGTTTCTTCAAATACCCCAATATACAGTATGTTACCTAACAGAGGGCGTTCCCGTTAACCCGAAATAGTATAGCATACATACATGCTAAAAAAAATATTTCCATTCGAAAACAAAATGTTTTAAAACTTTTTTCCAATATGAAAATATTCAATAAAAATTTTAAATTGACATGTAAAAGAAACACACTGTACACGCGAACATGAAAGACGGCAACGTCGCAATTTATTTATACATGACGACTACTATTTTGATTTAAAACAGGAGGTTTCAAATTTATTTCCAATTAGATTTTTTTTTTATTCGGATTTTTTTATGCTTATTTTTCTATGCTGATAATTTTATTTTAATCTATTAATGATATATATTAACGAGTTTAAGGGAACGCCCTCTGTTAGTTAACATACTGTATAACAATTCCTCGGCACTAGAGTCCCCTCTTAAGGAAAAGACAGGAGATATAATATTATTTTAGTAATAAGGGCATCGACGCCTGCGGCCCCTATTGTCTTGTACACATACTACACTAAACTTAAATTCAGTGTATCGTATTCTTTCAATTTAATTAACAAAAAGACAAAAGTTATAATATTAATTATCATCATCATCATCAACATTTCAGCGTAGGTATGATCCCGGTTGCATCCGCGGCATTGCATTCGCGTTATGTCCTGCTAAATTATATTAGCATCATAATTTGGCAAGACTGAACTAAGCCCCTGAAGGGGTTCATACCCCGACTTGCGCGTTACTTTGTGTATATGTTTCACCACCACTGCTCTCGAAACGGTGAAGGAAAACATCGCGAGGAAACCGGCATGTCCTAGAGGCAAAACTTCGAAGACATGACATTACCAACCCGCACTGGGCCCGCGTGGTAAATTACGGCCCACCCCTTCTCACTTAAAGGAGGCCTGCAGCCCAGGAGTGGGAACATTGTAGGCTGATTATATGTAAGAAAAGGATAAAATATTGGTTAAGTCCTGTTAAATTATAGTAGTATCGTAATTTGGTAGGACTGAACTGTTTTATCTTCTGTTCTATTTTTAATACTGCCCACCTAGATGGATGAACGTTCTAAAGACGGCTGGGACAGGCTGGAAATAGGAGGCGGTCAGTCCACCGCCTGCTGCTTATTGTGACTCAGCCTGGAAGAAGCCTATGTTCAGTCATGTGGACTGCATCAAATCGTTATTTATGAAAGTGAATTGGTATGTTTTAATAGGGACCGTTTTTTGACATCGTAAAATCTAATTCCGCTGCCGCTATTATTTTCATGAAGGCCATCACTGCGGTCTGTATAAGGCAGTCGCCATTCTTCTAGGAACTGTAGGTAATGGCTCCATATTGAACAGTGGTCAACAAATTTGTATTTTTTTTTGTCACATGAAAATTAATATCAAGTTTTGAATATACCAGAGCCACCAAACTATAAAATATCAATGAAAAAAAATGTACATTTTGGTAAAAAGTACAAAAATCAGACACACTTATAGAATTATTTCCTAATATCTAATAGATAGGTACTTATGATTTTCTTGAATATTTGGTTTCTGGTAGGTACCATAAAAGCCCCCAACAATAGTCTGCTAGCATTCCTGGTCTCCATTTCCCTTGATAACGCTTCTCCATTAAGGAAATGTCCTGATAGAACCACAGCACCCAAATTTGCCGTAAAGAAATCCAGATGAGAGTCCAGCATATGTATTTTCAAGGACATTACACCCTAAAGCTTTCATTCCTTAAATTAATTCATTAAATCTTTGTAATTTTCCGCTTTATAGCTAGAAAATTTTGAACAACATTTACAAAACATTTCCAGGCGAGTTTTTCCTGATAAATCAGTTTTTCTTCAAACTTCTTTTTTTGTAATAATTATAAACTAGTGCTTGATCGCAATCCCGCCTGATGGTAAGCATTGATGCAATCGTTGATGGTAAAGCGCGCTAGTTTAATAAGCCCATTCACTCAAAAAACTGAGTGAATAGGAAGGAAGACGGCAGTTGAGCGAGGTGATGCAATGTTTAACCCAGAGGGAGATTGATCTGGAGACCCTCCACGACCAAACTCCCGACACAACAACATTTATTGCATCGTACCCGGCACACATCACAACACAACTGCTCAGACCCGTCCTCCGTACGGCTTCACCAGACATCATGCCGGAACACGACGAATCGCTTGGCGGCAAGACTTTGTCTGGGGCCGGCAGAAGTTACCGCCCGTAACTTCTGCCGGCAGCCGATCTTAATAAAATGTAATTTAGCAAACACAATAGTAACAAAGTCGACTAAATGTAGTTATGTAGTGTATATGAAGTCAGAAATAAATATGTAGCTGTCACAAGAAAACTGACAAAACTGTTATATATTTTTAACTAGCTTTCCGCCTAGTGTTCGGTTATATCGCGCTTTTTAGATTTCCCTCGGGAATATCAAATTTTTCCGGGATAAAAGGTAGCCTATGTTCTTTCTCAGGGTCTAAAGATTGTCTGTGCCAAATTTCATCAAAATCGGTTGAGAGGTTTAGGCGGGAAAGCGTAACAGACAGACAGACAGACAGATAGACAGACAGACAAACAGACAGACAGACAGACCGACAGACAGGCAGAGTGACTCTCGCATTTATAATATTAGTATGGATTAGGGCACATCAACATAAATAAAAATCATTACACAGTTCATGTGAAAAAAAATATGTTTACCAGAGAAATATAATATACTAGCTTTCCGCCCGCGGCTTCGCCCGCGTGGAGTTCGGTTATATCGCGCTTTTTAGATTTCCCTCGGGAACATCAAATTTTTCCGGGATAAAAGGTAGCCTATGTTTTTTCTCAGGATCTAAAGATTGTCTGTGCCAAATTTCATCAAAATTGGTTGAGAGGTTTAAGCGGGAAAGCGTAACAGACAGACAGACAGACAGAGTTACTTTCGAATTTATAATATTAGTATGGATTTGATGGGTGTGGTTTATTGCCATCTTCCGTGGTTGGTTTAAGAATAGCCATCTATCACGGTCTGTGTCTCGCGTTTTCCTTTTATAGGATGCTAGGCCATATAGCCAAACAAACAAATACGAGTATGTTAAATCCCTATTCAACACACTTTAAAAGATGCATTAGGTATAAGATAGCTAAAGTATAGTATAAGTATAGTATATATTAAGTATAGTATAGGTAAACACTTTTTTTTTCAAAAGGTACTCTTACCTTTTGAAAAAAAAAGTGTTTATTCCGTATGGAATAAGCATTTTTCCATAAGTAAACATAAATGTACAGAATATTAGAATGCTCAGAGGATTCAGTAAAGTTCCAATTTGGATCTTTTTTGCATGGAAGTAATCTGAATTCTGCATTACAAATTCTTTTAGATACCAACCACAGAATGCATGACGCTTGAAGAAAAGATAACAAATAATGAAATTCTGATATTAATCATAGTTGCAAAATTCACTACCACAACGCAATATCGCAACGGTATTTCAATTTCCAGGATAATATTTAAATTCATTTAAAAGTAGTCAATCAATGACTTTAGTTTAAAAGTTTAGTTATTTAATTTAATTCCTATTTTTAACCGAAAAATTGAGCAATGCCATCCAACGTGGCAGTGCTGCCAGCCTTTTGCGCACTTATCCCATTGTCACCGATGGGAATGAATTTATTTTAAAAAATAAATTATAAATTTTAATGTCCAATGAGCTCTCAGCCTTTTTCTTTATTTTTTGTAATACACTTGTTTAAAAGCTATTTTAATGCTAGATTGTTTATTGTATAATACTATACTCCAAAACGTATTAAATGATATAACATTTCAATCTTAAAAAATAATATGTACCTATAAGTAACAAAAAAAAGGAGGGCTTCAAAAAGTTCGTCCATCAATGTCAAAAAGAAAGTTAATAAAAGACACTGGCACGTTGTAAAAATTAAAAAATCCTGTGATCACGTGAATTGTATATTTATGTAGGTTGGCAATATTCCGCAAGGGAGTTTTGGCGGGAAAACAGGAAGAAGGCTGAGGCTGACTTTTAAAATTATTTATACGTAGTGTTGTTTTTTAAATAAAAGTGCGTGAGTTATGTAGTAAAAAGTGCATTCAGTAAATAATTCATAAACATAACATAAACAGTGAAATATCGCAGCATAGCGGCCACATCATGACTTTTTCTCAAACCTCCCTCGTAAGACGGTTCACGCGGCCGTCTTTTTCAACATGAATAACTCATTACATGACATTGGCTAAATGCACAAACCGTGCGAAGCCATAAAAGAAAGAGTGAAGAACTTTTGGAAATTTTTATTTTGCTTGAAATTGGCACAAAAGCATAACTAGAGCCACACTACAAAAAAATTTTAATATTACGCAAGATTACAACGACAACTTTTGCTTCCGTCCGCAAACAAACGTTTTAAAACTTAGCCTTTACTATTTGGGTACGAATCTAGATGCAAAATTCTTAGAAAGCCACAAAAAAAAATCTCAATCAAACAACGCCTCCACAGTTATAGCTTTGTTTTCATTACCAGCAAGTTTGACAAATTAGCATGTTTTGATGAGGATAATAAGCAAGGTAAACTAAAATCCAGGGACAATGGAAATAAATATGTATTTACTAGCTTTTTCCCACGGCTTAGCTCGTGTTAAACATGGTTCCCATTTCCCAAATTTCCATTTCCTATTTTAGGTGCTGGGGAAAGATTCCCATGAAAATAAGAAGTATCCATGGCTCCATCTCATCAACTGTCGCCACTTAAAAAATCTCGTCAATGCATTGCTCCGTTTTACCGTGAAAGACGGACAAACAAAGAGACACTACTTACATTTACTAATAAAATTTGTTCTGTTGTATGTTAGGAGTAATTTTTGGAATAACCACTCGGATTTGATTTTTTTTTTTTGCTTTTGATAGCCTTATTCTTGATGAAAGCTTTAGGCTATTTTATTAAACATCACACTATATTCAGTTTAAAATTGCTACCACACAACACACTTTTGGTGTCAAATAAGGAAAAGATGATATGGCTATCTTTGTTTCAGTTCTCGACTAACTCCGCTAACTGAAAGCCGTTCATTAAAAGTTAGTACCGTAAAGTGGGGCTAATTGGAAATCACGGCGTTATTTGAAACTGACGAAATAAAAGTTTTGATCAATTATATTTTTTTTATTTATTGGTAGTAGAAACTTTATTACACCACCTAGAGAGATATCGACTATTCAACGTCCAATTCACAGAAAAAATTGAAGAATATCGGTGGCAAACGTTGTGAATTTTATTTTTTAACAAAACTTGTTTTTTTTTTGTCTTTCGAGGTAGTAAAACTTTTGTTAGGAACTAAAAATCTAGAGAGATATGTATGAAGTAAAGTAGTCTACGAAATAGTGTATTTCCTACGCTTTTCAAATCTTCTATTTGCTCTTTGGTATCTCTTAAGGACATTTTCAGATATCGTTTAGACATTCCTTTTAAATATACAATGTATTCAGATATAAATTAGCCCCAATTGTTGCGATAATCAGAACGGAAATTTCAAAAAAATATATCTCCAAATCTAATAACAGGAGCCATATATTATAAACAGATAATTATGAGAAATTTATAAAAGTACCCAAAAAAATATTCAAACGTAGGTACTCATTTATTAGCTTTATTTTTCGTAAACATACATTTAAGAAAAAAAGTGCTCCAATCAGTTCCAATTAGCCCCCACTTTACGGTATATCTTTGGGTTTTACTGCGTTTCTTTTAAACTTTCGTAGAAGAAATTACACTGGCATTTCCCATAACTTAACAGTACTTTCCATTTAGAGTACGAAATGAATCCTTCCATCGAAATCCATTTATCCGTTATGTGTCGCATTTTAGTGTCATATTAAGTACTTATTTCATTTTTTATTATTAGACCGGACCTATATTTTAAAGCAGTGGTGTTCTAGTGGAAAGTCGTGGTGGCCTAGTGGTTAAAAAAACCAGCCTCTCAAGTATGAGTATGCGGGTTCGATTCCAGGTCACGCAAGTATCAATGTAACTTTTCTATGTCTAAATCATATGTACTTTCTAAGTATATCTTGGACACCATTGACTGATTACAAGGTGAAGGAAAACATCTTGACGATACCTGGACTTTAAGTCTGAAATCGCCAACCTGCAATGAGCAAGCGTGGTGATTACGCTCAATCCTTCTCTGTATGAGAGGAGACCTGTGCCCAGCAGTGGGACGATAAAAAGGTTGATGATGATGATGATGATAATGTTTACAGTTATTCTACTATGAACACGCCTTGCAAGTTTCCAACGTAATGCGTTGGAAACTTGCAAGGCGTGTGCAAATAATGTTTGCATATAAATAAAAGTATAAACGCAATGATTTCTTACCTTTTATGCACTATCCACCTAATTCTAAATAGTTAGTAGAAATACGGTAAAAGCCAAACAGAGTTTTGCATTTATTATTGTTTTTATAGATTGTATGAAATAAACTACACACATCAAAAGTGTCTAGGGATCAACATATATTTTTGCAATAACTTTTCTCCTGATTGATATTAATTAAAATTTTCTTTAAGGATTCATCAAATAAAGTGTTTTCGTTTGTCACAGTAACGATAAATCAAGTCACCTTTGCATTAATAAAGAAATTTGCCATTTTCCTAATAAAGGGATATTTGACATTTGAACCACTAACACAAAAATTCGAAAAAAAGACTGAAATAACAGTTTTCTCTAAAATTTTATTGGGTAACTTAAACAATTAATAATCCGTGTTTCTACCGCGAACACTAACAACACAAGAACATCGGTTTGGCATACTCAAAATGAGTTCATCCAAATCACGCTGTGGAATGGCCGCCCATGTTCGCTGCAACAACAAAAAAAGGTCTTCTTGCGACTGGATACCCTCCATATTCGGCAGAGCTCTTCTCTGTAGCATATCCCATGCATGCTCAATCGGGTTCAAGTCTGGCGACTGAGCAGGCCAGGGCAGGACATTGATGTTAGCTGCGGCGCGAGTCTGTCTTACAACTCTTGCGGTGTGCGGTCGTGCATTATCATGCATTAACTGAAATAAGGGACCGATTTGCACTTGTAGAGGAACGATGACGTCTGATACAATCGTTTCAGCATAAATTTGAGCGTTGAGGCTGCCTCTGATCCAAATCAACTCAGTTCTTCCGCCGATCCAAATACCCGCCCATACCATGATGGTTCCACCACTATAAGGATGGACTTCCTGGCAGGATTTTAATCGCTGTTGGCGTCCAGGGGTCCTCCAGTGTCGTATACGTCTTGTATCCGGTCTCATACCAAAACGAGACTCATCAGAAAAGCACACGAAACGCCATTGTTCTTCTGCCCACTTTCTGTGTTCAAGAGCCCATTGATATCGAATCCTACGATTGTGCATTGCTATAGGTGGTACCCGTAGCGGTCTTCGGGAATGAAGGTTCACTTCATGCAAGCGGTTTCTGACTGTTTGGTCGCTAATTAAGTTCCCTGAAGAGTGATGAAGCCTCACGGCTAACATCATGGCGGTTATTGTTGGAGCTCTTCGAGCTAAGATTTGAATGTATCGGTCTTGTCTCCGTGTGGTGCAGCGATACCGTCCTCCATGGCGCTCAGCCACGGTACCAGTGCTTCGGTAACGTGTCCAAAGTCGACTGATAACACTCTGACTTGTATTCAGAGCTAAAGCCACAGTACGTTGCCGGGAACCAGCTTCTATCATTCCCACGGCTCTGAGCATTTCTTCCCTGCTTAAATGACGTCGCCGCTCCATAATAACGTTGGTTTTAATCAGTAGTAGGGAAACAGTAGCACTAATAACGTCTTCAATGCGTTGTATGTTTTTATAGGGAAAATATTGACAGCTGATTTTCATCTTTTACTCGAATTTGATTCACAGTTCCTGATTCAAATTATGAAATGCACCAAAAAGGATCCATATAGATTTATAAAATCATAAATTTATTACAAAGCCACATCTCAATCTCAAGAAATCCGCATAAAAATGCTTGATCCCTAGACACTTTTGATGTGTGTATTATCATATGAAATCATTGGTAAAACCGGAACAGGCTTGCATCTTTGACTGACGCATAGGTATTATTGGCATGGATTGACCTTACATTTAGACCTTAACCTTACTATAAAAGAAATTCATCTTAAACCAGTCTTATATTTTGGTGTTTCATTAGCCAGACATTTATCAAGAATCGTATAATATTTTAATTTATTATAAATCTACACTTTACAGGTACTTAATATGATTTAAGGTCGCTGTTTGAGTTATACTAAACTACGTAACGGATATTGATACGGTTTTCAACGTTATTTATATAAATTATTCCGGAAGGTTTGTGTAGGTATTTGTATACAAGGTCGCATCAACGAATAGGCTGCTACCAGGATTCAATCTTCTTCGTCGTTCGCTGAGACGACTTTTATATCGTAAGTATTTTCCAACAACTTATTTTTTTTTTTTACCTATTATAAACCAGCGCTTGACCGCAATCCTGCCTGATGGTAAGCAGTGACGCAATCGTTGATGGTAAAGCGCACTAGTTTATTAAGAGCCTATTCACTCTAGCCTTGAAGACACTCAAATTGTAGTCCGACGGAAACACCGCTGCTGGCAAATTGTTCCAGTCCCTCGATGTACGCGGTATAAAGGAGGAGGCGAAATGCTTCGTCCGGATCGTAGTGGTGTTAACAACGTAAGGGTGGAAACCAGCCGTACGACGGGTCGTCCGCTGGTGGTCCGGAGATGGGGGAATTAAATCATGCAATTCCCTCGCACACTCCCCGAAATGCATCCTATAGAACACCGAAAGGCTGGCTACTCTACGCCTGTGCTCTAGGCTTTGGAGACCAACTCGAGTCAGATCAGGGTCACCAATCAGCCCCTTTGCACGTCTCTCCACTGAATCCAAAGTGGCCAGGTGACACTTGGCAGCACCAGCCCAAATGTGGCTCCAGTACTCCACACACGAACGGACCTGTGCTTTGTATAACATTAGAAGCTGCCCAGGTGTGAAGTACTGCCGGACCTTTGCGATAACGCCAAGTTTCCTGGCAGCCACCTTGGCCTTTGACTCAATGAACCGCCCAAAGTTAAGGTTCGAGGAAATCTCAACTCCCAAAAGCTGAAGGCGGTTGGAACACTCCAAGGACACATCTCGAAAAGTAGGGGCCAAGGTGAACAGGCTCCTTTTGGCGGTGAAAAGACACGCCTGTGTTTTGGCGGCATTGAATGCTACAAGATTGGCATTGCCCCATTCGGAGACTGCCTGCAGTGCAACACTCGTTCGCTCAACCATGGCCTCTCTTTCGGACCGGATTGATTCCCTACTAGCCCGATCATCCGGCAGGTATCTCTCTACAACTGTGCTGTCATCTGCATACCCATAGATACCGGGCATCAGCAGATCGTTAATATGCAGCAGGAACAGAGTTGCAGAGAGAACAGACCCCTGAGGAACACCGGCATTAGTTGACATGGGCTCAAAAGAGCATCCGTCGACAACAACTCGGAGGGACCGTTCAGTCAGGAAGTCTTTTACCCAGCCAGTCAGGCTAGGGGAAATGCCGTACGCTGGAAGCTTACTCAAAAGGCCAGCGTGCCATACCTGGTCGAAGGCCTTCGAGACATCAAGGGAGACAGCAATCGCTTCCCCATTCTTCTCGAGGGCCTCGCCCCACAAGTGAGTGGCATACACTAGTAGGTCCCCAGTTGACCGATTGCGGCGAAACCCGTACTGTCAGTCACTGAGGAGATCGTTACCTTCCAGGTATACCAAGAGGCGTGAGTTCAATACATGCTCCATAATTTTGCAAAGTATGGAGGTGATCGAAATCGGCCGATAGTTGGCAGGATCGGCTCGACTACCCTTCTTGGGCACGGGCTGCACGTTAGCAAGCTTCCAGGACTTGGGCACTATACCAGTCCTAAATGAGAGGCGAAACAAGCGCGTCAATACAGGAGACAACTCGGGCACACATGCTTTAAGAACAATCGCTGGTATACCATCCGGACCACTAGCCTTATTCACGTCCAGACGACACAGTACTCTCAGAACCTCCTTGTTTCTAATGCGAACCTCAGGCATTGAAGCTCCGCAATGAGGTAAATTAGGTGGAGTAGCACTGCCAGTATCAAGACGCGAATTATGGGCAAAGAGAGAAGCAAAGAGACAATTATATATTATTTATAATTATAAACTAGTGCTTGACTGCAATCAGAGGGAGATTGATCTGGAGACTCTCCACGACCAAACTCCCGACACAACACGCCACACGTTGCAACACAACTGCTCAGACCCGTCCTCCGTACGGCTTCACCAGACATCATGCCGGAACACGACGAATCACTTGGCGACAAGACTTTGTCTGGTGGGTGGTAACTTCTGCCGGCAGCCGATGTTATGGCCTACCACCGAGAAATAGTGAATGAATTCAGTATATGATTTTGAACCTTCATACTTTGAAATTTTGTGGCTGTTAGAACAATTAACAGTTCCTTATATTATGCCCGCGTCAATATTGCTGTTTTCTATGAAACAGCTATTTTTTTTATGTTAATCAATAATACCGGTATGCAAACTGAAACTCAGCCTGTCCAGCACATGTTATAAAGACCCATTATACCCAATGGGTCTTCATAACATGTTCTGGACTCATTGGTTTCAGTTTGCATTGATGTCCTGGTACCATGTGTGTTTTATATACTTACATAATTACCATTAAATATACCTGTATACTTACATAATTAAAATAATTAAAAAAATCTTTTACGTCCTAATTAATTTAACATTGTCTTTAGGTTTATTAATAAAATTATAAACCAAAATGCTTTGCAAATACGAACTTAACTTACCTAGTTTATAGTTTTAGTTAGGTTAGTCCAAACTAAAACTATTAACGAAATAAAAGACAGCGTCGGAAAATTAGTAATATACCCAACAAACTGGCGGCATTGCTATGTTGTATGCCAATGCTTAGCCTTTGGCCATGGTAATAACCAGCCTTTGGATCACGGCAACTGTCACAAGCCATTTCGAAAGTTTTTGAAAAGTTTTTTCAATCCCAAGTAGCAAACCTACTTAGTTTTGTTTCCTTTATGGGTTTACCTATTATCTTATCTAACATAATTTTGTGCCAATGTGGAACAGATGAGCCCTTGGGATTCAGGATGAAAAGTAGCCTATGTCCTTACCCGAGTCAAGGTCTATCTGTGTCCTAAATTTCATCTAAATCCGTTTAAGCGTGAAAGCTAGACCGACAGAGTTATTTTAGCATTTATAATACTAGTATGGAATTGCTGCCTTTAATAAAAGGATAAAACAAATCATTGATATTTTTTTGCACAAAAATGGGCTTTTCATATAGTTCGTTCACGACTTCAGCACAACTCATCGAAGTTAGAAAAGCGTTGTAAAGCGTCCTTGAAGTTGGAAGCGTGCCTATTGTAGTACCTCTTGTGTGGGTTTTGAAGGGATACTACCAGAAGCGTGAGTGCTCCGAAATATACCGTGTTCTCATAAAAGTTTTACAAAATACAGAAGATGGGGTATTATATAGATACAATATGTATCTCATGAACCGTGATAGCTAGAAAGTTGAAATTTTCAGAGATGGTAATATAAGAAATAAAACAGAAACAAATAAATATTTAATTTCCCATACAACAGACGTAATTTTTATAGGTACGGAACCCTTCGCGAGACTTGCATTTTACCAGTTTTTACCGACTTCTTCTGCAGCCGCCACACAATGTACGAATTCTACCAAAGAGATCGAGAATAGTAACATATTATAAATCTTCTAAAAAATATCTTCTTTCTTTTAGGATGTTGTTCTGTAGAATGCCTTTTGGAGAGAGAGTGCAGGAATTGCATGACTTAATTCCGCAATCTCCAGGCCATGATCAGACGACCCGTCGTACGGCGAGTATCCTGTCTTACTTTGTTGACACCACTACGAACCCCACGAAGCGTTTCGCATCGTCTTTTATACCGTGTTAATTTGCCTACAACTAAAGTTTTACTACAATTTAAGTGTCTTCAAGGCTAGAGTGAATAGGGTCTTAATAAAGTAACGCGCTTTACCATCAACTCGCCTTATGGTAAACTAATGGTAACTACGGTAACTGACGCAAATCAGTTACCATAGTTACCATTAGTTTACCATAAAGCGGGATCGCTATCAAGCTCTAGTTTATTAATATAAAAAAACAGAAATAAGTCAAAAATTCAACAGCACATCGACTATAATTTACATCGCAGAGGATGACATCATTAACCTACCATATAATGGTAATCCTAGAAGAGACTCACTGGTAGAGATCACTTTACCAGGATGCGAAATCGACTTAGCAATTGTCTCCCTACTCTATACTCCAATACTACCAAACGCCTCTTCCACACCGCAACAAATAAATCCAAATAAAGTAGAATTATTATGTAAGTCACATGGATAAGGAAAAACAATATAGGAGTGCCGCAAGGTAGTGTAACAGGGCCGTTACTCATTCTGTTAGACTCACATCAACAGAATCTAGGAATAGCTTAAACTAAATTCTTTAAGAATTTATAGTTAAAAATATTGTATATTTCTTTAAAAAAAAAACCGGGCAATTGCGAGTCGGACTCGCACACCGAGGGTTCCGCCGTACAAACGTAGTGGTTTACAATACTGCTGTATCTTTTGATCGCGTTAACTTAGAAGTTTAATTTTCCACTGCTTAAAGGAACAATAGACCTAGGTATTTGGTATAAATTTCAATTTGATACCTTTATTCGTTCGTGAGAAATAAGGTAGTAAGTTTCACTTTATTAAAATATTTTTATTATCCATACTAATATTATAAATGCGAAAGTAACTCTGTCTGTCTGTTACGCTTTCCCGCTCGCTTAAACCTCTCTCTCTCTCTCTATTTTGATGAAATTTGGCACAGACAATCTTTAGATCCTGAGAAAGAACATAGGCTACCTTTTATCCCGGAAAAATTTGATGTTCCCGAGGGAAATCTAAAAAGCGCGATATAACCGACCTCCACGCGGGCGAAGCCGCGGGCGGAAAGCTAGTATTATATAACTAAAAAAATGTGATTTTCGAAATTTTCCCTATATTTGGATTATATGACAATGCTTCATGCTAAATTTCAAGATTCTGAGTTTACGGGAAGTATCCTGTAGGTTTTGATTCCTTTGCGAGTGTCGAAAATTTGTTGAAACTATCGACATAATCGGCTGTATCTTTTGATTGGCTTGGCTTAGAAGTTTGATATTTTCACAGCTTAAAGGGACAATAGACCTGAGTATTTCATGTGAATTTCAGCTTGATATGTCCACGCGTTCTTGAGATAAAGGGTCTTGACAGACAGACAGACAGACGGACAACAAAGTGATCCTATAAAGGGTTCCGTTTTTTCCTTTTGAGGTATGAAACCCTAAAAATATGTACAGATTGAGATCTTTTTATTCTATTTTCAAAAAGTGTAGATTATAAAAACATCCATGATGATTTTCCACCCCGTAAAACAAAAAAAAAGCTTATAGAGGCGGGGTGCTTGTTGCGCACCCGGGGCAACGGCAGTCCCAATGTCCCACTACGTTTTGGTGGACACTTGGTGCTAGCGACTAATCTTCACACGGGGAAGGGTCATGATTCCAATACAAAGGAGTATTTCTCACCCAATAAGAGTCTCACTTCGTGAGGTTCCTTGTCGAATTAAGTGACCGTCCTAAGTCGGGGCTCGCTGTTCATTAGCCCCGCCAGCAGACGGCCTGCACTGGGCGCGAAAGCGCGTCGACCGCGGCCGCTATTGTCCAGGCCTAGATCCGGGAGTGAGCATCCAACGGACCCGTCGAGGTTTATTTATTATAAACTAGTGCTTGACCGCAATCCCGCCTGATGGTAAACAGTGCTTGCCGGCAACACTTTGTCTGGTAGGTGGTAACTTCTGCCGGGAGCCGATGTGCAGGAGGCGCTGTGGTTTTGCGGAGTGATAACGCAAATCTCCGATGCGTCCATGCCCCGAATCCACGCGCACTCAGCAAGGAGCCAGGTATACCGGTGGACAACCGAGATCGTACAAGTACGCATTGCGTGCGTGGTGGTTCGAAGCCGGTACACCTGATACCGGAGAAGACGTCGTCGGGTCCCTGACGAAGAAACCGCGCTGTATGACGTGTAGGTACTGAGTGGGAGGAAGAAGCTTTTTGGCTGGCCATCCGCGAAGCGAAGACGATCTTGAAGACTCTAGACATAGATTCGTGGCGGCGCCCATATCATGCGGTCCGAGGGGAACTTAAACCGCGGCGCTCCCCACTGACGGAGAGTGTCCGGCCCGGTGTCTGGTGGTTGCAGCAAGGGCGGAGTATATGCCACCGCCGATGGCTCTGTCCACAGCCACAGAGTCTACAGAGGAGAACGCCATCAGCGTCCCAGAGCTGTGACACAGGCAGAGATGAGGGCAGCCGTGATGCGGCTCTGGGCCAAGAATGTGGCTCCGCAAGAATGTCGAGATCCAATTTCGACGATGGAACAACAACTTTGCAAACATTTGCAAAAAACCAGGTTACTCATACTGGATCGCAAACTAAACCAAAATTAACATCAATGCATCTTTTTCGATTTATTTCTTTAAGAAAAGGACAAAAGAGGAACAAGCCGTGGACAGCAGGTTATCCGAAACTATGAAATATTTCCAATCTATTTTATGTTGGGATGGGAAATGATCAAATGACTTCTCCCGCTCTGAGCGGAGCGGAAGGGCGTGTCAGACTTTTACTGACTAAAACCCACCCGTGTTTCTTCGCTGGCCTGTGCGACGGCCAGGGCCACGGTTTCTTGTTTAACCAACCCGCAACCTCAGGGTTGCCCAGGCGGCATCGGTCTTCGTGGACCCCGTCACGATGTGCTGACATCTCTTTGAGGCGCCCGTGAAACACGACTCGTCGACTCGGGCCTGGTCCTTACCGGGCGGCGAGCTGCCCACTGCTCACCGCCCGCAGGCCCGCGCCTATGGTGGCTGGGAGTTAGGTGTCGTCTCCCGACCAGGGCGTCTCCTGCGGCGGCTAGTGGCGTGAAGGCGCTGGGATTCCCGCATCACTGCTTCGCAGAAGGAGGTGACGGAGCTCTGTCCGCCGTACCGCGATTTCTCGCGACAGCGGAGTTATGCCCCGGCGTTTTACCTCCTCTCGCCACTCCCACATGTGGGCGAGGGCTTTGGCCTCCAGATCCCATGGCGGCAATCCGGCAAGGAGGCTCGCCGCCTCAGCGGAGACCGTGCGGTATCCCCGGATCAGCCGAATGGCCCTCTGGGACGCGGTCAGGCATCTGGCTGGTCGCTTCCGTAGCGACCGCGCCCACACCGGTGCCCCGTAAAGGGCCATGGACCGCATGGCCCCCGCGTAGAGCCCCCGGCAGGAGGCGTTTGGTCCACCTAGATTGGGGAGGAGCCGCCTCAGGGCAGCCCCGGCCTATTCCAGTCTGGGTGCCAAACGTCGGAAGTGCTCCTCGAAGTTCCACCGGCTATCGAGGACGAGTCCCAGGTGCTTCATCGTCGACCCGACGCCGTTTACAATCAACCTTGAGATTTAGTTGATATAATCAACCGATAGCTTTTTAGGGTGAGTGTTGAAAATCTAATAAAGAAATCTGACAGATTGTAGTAGCATGATGTCCTGTCGTCTGTACTAATTGTATTAGTTTCATTTATTTAATTCATGTAATCAATAATTTTGCGTGCTAGTTTTAGGGAATTATTTATAGTAAAATACCCTTAAATAGTTTCTATAAATAATTCCCTAAAACTAGCACGCAAAATTATTGATTTCGAAATTAATACAAGAACACTTGTTACAATTCTTGCAAATAAACTCCATTTCAAGAATTAGAGAGTTATATGTGATCTATCATGTGATAAATACGAGTTATCACTTCCTTATCTAGAAGCTTTACGGCTTTTAGTTGATGACCATTTTAATCAAACTCCTAGCTGGACCTCCTGGAAGATATACATAGTTGGGACTGGGTGCAGAAGATGGAAAACAAGGATTCTATCTCCTGCAGTGGACTATGACTGAGTGCATTGATATTAAGGAATGAAACATCCAACTATTTATATTTTGTATTCATAGTTCTCAATCTATAAAAAACAGTTGCACCCCTACATAATTATAACTTTGACACAACTATAAGACGAGATACGTGTATCTCGTCTTATAGTTGTATCACGTGGTTAATAATCGCTCCGCTCGGCTAATAATCTACCTGTATTCTTCTCTTAGTCGTGACTAAGAGAAGAATACAGGTAGTTTATTAGCCGTGCGCACCTTCATACAAGAAGGAGGATGTGTGCAATGCTCCTTAATCACTTTCGTATAGTTTCTATGAAAACACAAACCGCACTTAGTTGTAAGAAAATGCGTTGTGCTACGGCCCGCTGCGGTCAAAGTATACTCTGGGCATTTCTGCAATGTGCAGGATCAACTCAATCTGCAATAGCCTTTAGTTTTGTTAAATATTAACTACTAGCTTTCCGCCCGCGGCTTCGCCCGCGTCGTTTCGGTTATATCGCGTTTTTAGATGATTTCTCTCGGGAATATCATATTTTTCCGGGATAAAATATACTCTATTATTTAATCCAGACTTCTAATTTTTGTCTGCAAAATTTCAAAGCAATCGGTTCAGTAGTTACGCCGTGAAAGCGGAACAAATAAACAAACTTACTTTCCCATTTATAATATAATAGTAAAGAAGTAAAGATTTCATAAGTCGGCGCCAAAATTGCCCTTCCGCATAGCCATTCTCGGTTTATTTAATAGAACATTATTTAATAGGTCATCTGAGCTATCCACAACTTGACAGAACTCACGACTCAGTAATCATACCGTTACTGTCAGTTGGCATACGATCTTCTCCGATTTTTAAAAGAGTAGCTGCATATTTCCCGGCTTGAGAATCGTGGTAAGACAATACTTTTAAAATAAGCCTGTTAAAATAATGGGAGCAATATGTACGCCCGCGTTAGTCACAACATTTTTTGTTACTGCTCTGCTTCTATTGGTCGTAGCGGGATGTTATATAGCCTATGTCCTTTCTCAGGCTCTAGACTACATTTTGTACCAAATTTCATTACAATCGGTTCAGTAGTTTTGGCGTGAAAGCCGGACAGACAGACAGACAGACATACTTTCGCATTTATAATATTAGTATGAATTATGCCCAATTTTATAATTAAAATCAGAACAGAAAAAAATAATGTTGCTCATTTTATCTTTAAATTGCTCACTTTCTCTGCAATGGCCGTGCTGATGCTAACAGTCGCCCTTTGAAGATCGTCACTCTATGTAGCCACTTCAGCTTACTTCTGTGAGCTTTGTCCACAGCTTTTGTTTTTGGACGGATTACGGCATTCCGGATACTATCCCTCAAAGAGACTCCGCATGTTTCGGCCCCTTAAATCATAACAGCCAGGACGCACGAACATTGATGACTAGTCTTGGTATCGCAAGATACGTGACGACAGAGGGTATTTTAGTAAGCTTAATTTTAAATTTGATTTTAAAACAAAACCATAACCCGAATAAACCACTATTTTATTGCCTTTTCTTTTTGTCTGCTTGCGAGTGTTAGCGATCAGAAGTGGTATTTATTAAAGATAGAAATCAGGACGTTCCAATGTTTGTGTATTATCCATATGAATTACAATTACAACCAGTAGGTACTTATTAATTAAGATAGGAACACAATAATAATCACTGAGCACACAACAATATGTCAAACGATACCCAGCAGCTCTTAATGAATATAGAAAATATAGGTCTCACAGATTTTGCACGAAGTTACCAGTCCGAGTGTCTGTTGTTGTTGTTGGCGGGTAGGCAGCGCCTTTTACAGTGGGCATGAGGTGGGGTTGCCGGTCTTCGCTAGCACGAGATGTAGAATCCGTGTGACGTCAGAATGACACGCCGTCCGCATGTGGCGTTTTGTGGATACAGCATACAGCTACCAATTAGAACTATTGTTGTGTTTTCAAATTAACTGCTATAGACTTCTTTGTACACTTCATTTTCTCTACCGGAAAATATTATAATAGGTAATATTTATACACCAATATAGTGTGAGTGTCAGCAAAAAACATTTCATTACAAAGGCGAAGGTTCCATCCTACAATTGTTTCCCGGTCAGACAAAGTAAATATTTCAAAAACTGTGTTGTTACAGACGCACTAGAGACGCACTTGACCTTTACTTCTAACATTGTTTATTTAATTATTGTATTATTGTTTAGAACCTTTAAAATTAAGACAAAAGCTGTAGGTAGCTAGTTGTTACCACTTCACTAGACGTCATGGATAACGCTGTTACTGAAGGCAAGTCTTCCGGTGCGTGGCCGCCACTCGAGATCCCGTCGGCCTCATCGGGCATCGGTCCTACGGGCAATGTGCCCGGCCCACTGCCACTTTAATGTCAGTTACTTTTTTTTTTATATCATAAACTAGCGCTTGACCGCAATCCTGCCTGATGGTAAGCAGTGACGCAATCGTTGATGGTAAAGCGCACTAGTTTATTAAGAGCCTATTCACTCTAGCCTTGAAGACACTCAAATTGTAGTCCGACGGAAACACCGCCGCTGGCAAATTAATCCAGTCCCTCGATGTACGCGGTATAAAGGAGGAGGCGAAACGCTTCGTCCGGATCGTAGTGGTGTTAACGACGTAAGGGTGGAAACCAGCCGTACGACGGGTCGTCCGCTGGTGGAACGGAGATGGGGGAATTAAATCATGCAATTCCATCGCACACTCCCCGAAATGCATCCCATAGAACACCGAAAGGCTGGCTACTCTACGCCTGTGCTCTAGGCTTTGGAGACCAACTCGAGTTAGATCAGGGTCACCAGTCAGCCTCTTTGCACGTCTCTCCACTGAATCCAAAGTGGCCAGGTGACACTTGGCAGCACCAGCCCAAATGTGGCTGCAGTACTCCACACACGAACGGACCTGTGCTTTGTATAACATTAGAAGCCGCCCAGGTGTGAAGTACTGCCGGACCTTTGCGATAACGCCAAGTTTCCTGGCAGCCACCTTGGCCCTGGACTCAATGAACCGCCCAAAGTTAAGGTTCGAGGAAATCTCAACCCCCAAAAGCTGAAGGCGGTCGGAACACTCCAAGGACACATTTCGAAAAGTAGGCCAAGGTGACACGCCTGTGTTTTGGCGGCCTTGAATGCTACAAGACTGTATACGAGATACTACTCGTTCTTCTGCGGATCTCCTCATTCCTGATTCGATCACGTAGTGAAACCCCAAGCATAGCCCTTTGAGTGACCTTGAGCCTTCTTATAAGGCCCCTTGTTAGCAGCGTGGGTAGGCCTCCGACAAAGTGGACCGACGACCTAGTGAAGGTCGCGGCAACCACTAGATGCGCAAGGCGCAGAATCGGTCGTCATGGAGATCCTTGGGGGAGGCCTATGTCCAGCAGTGAACGTCTTTCGGCTGGAATGATGATGAAGGCATGTCGATTAGCGGCAGACAACAGGTATAATAATGAAAATTGATTATTAATTCAGTTCCATATTATCTAATTACTAACACAGGGTAAGTTTTTTTTACTAACAAATGAGTCACGGTTCCTAAATTGAATTGAATAAATCATTACCACATCTTCCTATATTTTTTTACTAATGTGATTCTCGTTGTTCTAGTGGTCACAAGCGCGGTTGTGGCCTTGGGTTCGATTCCCGAGACAAGGTGATATTAGGTGTTTCCAATCAGACTTTCTTAATAGCAGCCCGGAGTCTGAAATTGTATCCGTTTCAGCGATAATCAACTTCTAAAACTTGTCAAAAATGTAGAAATTATAGAAATATTTTTGTCAGATTTAAACAAATGAAATCTTGTACATTCATAAAATTACAAGAATTTCCCAACTGTGTATCGAGAAAAAAACATATGTGTTATATATATAGAAACAATGCTAATTTACTTTCGTTGCTGACCATACCAGCGTTAATCTGTCAAGTTCAAGGCATTTATATCAAAAAAGTAGATAAATAAATGTCACTTTTGAGCGCCTAATCTTGTCTAGAAATGATTCTAGTTACGCACTTGTCAGGCGTCAAGAACGCTAGGATAGGCAGTTTTAACAGAGTTGATAGGCCCGAAGGCTCTATGCACAAAAAAAAACATATTTTTATAACCTATTTGTAGGGGGGCAACGCCCGTGAGTTATCCCGCATAAGTTTCCATCCCATTTTGATCCCGATGACAGCCTTGTATCGTAGCGTTAGCGAACGCGGTCGCTGCGCAAGAATGCGCGGGTTCGATCCCCGAGCAGTGCAAATATTTGTATGCATGAATATGAATATTTGCACTGGTCTGGTCGTACCTCGGAAAGCACGTTAACCCGTTGGTCCCGGTTGCCTTACGAACATCTAATGGCAGTCGTTACGGGTTGTTGGAACACTCAAAAGTCCAACAATTGGTCTAACAACATTGCTTCGATGTCGCATTCGGGTTGTGGAGATTAGGCGGCAGTCGCTTCATGGAAAATATCGAAGTTTAGCCAAATCAGCAGTTAGACTGGGAAAGCGGACCCCACACTCCAAAAGCTGAAAAAGCTTCGCATGTGACTGGGATTAATGCTCTTAGGGATGGGATTAAAGTTTCGTATGCGACTGGGATTAATGCACTAGCATGGTGATGAAGAAGTATCCTGTCCTGTATGTGGGTGTACCGTAGTTATAAATCATTTGTGTGTCAAATTACATCCGAATCCGTGCAGCAGTTTTTGCGAGAGAGAGAGTAACAAATATATTTACGACGACAGCTCATCAAGCTATAAGCTATCTATATTAGATTGTCAACTTTTTCACTAAAGCATTAAGGCACAAGGTTTTATTATTTATTTAGTTTTCTTAACCTAGTTTACAATACATTGAGATAAAAGCCATGCCCCGCAAGCAAAACCGTTTTCACGGTTTGTCCGTGGTAAGGGAATAAACAGTGTATCAATAATAATTAATATTATTACTAGCGCGGACATTTAAATTAGTATCTAGCAAAGAAGTTACATTATTTATAAATACTAGGTCTTATAGAATCGCTTACAGACTACTGAGTAAGAACCAAATGATTGGTTGGGGAATATTTGACAGTTTCGGGTAGCTTGACCTGCTGTCGTCAGTACATCAAAACTGTCTCTTTTATAATGTTAGTGAGATAAGAATTTGGTATTTTTATACATATAACACTTGATATAAAAATATTGGCGTTTTCAATCTTAAACTACACCTGCCGGGTAATTGTGTAATGTGTTACACAAAATGAACGATAGTTTAACAACATTCATTGCGTTATTTAGGTTGTTGAGCGGATACATTTTTCGAATAAACGGAGCAATGGATTAGTAATACGCTTCCAAATGACTCCAACTGACAGTAATAGTTTGTTACGCAAATAGGTTGCTGGGGGTTTTTATTATTATTTATTTTTATAAATAAATACGGACAAATCACTCAGATTGAGCTAGCCTCAAAGTAATTTCGAGACTTGTGTTATGGGATACTAACTCAACGATACTATATTTATAATAGATACATATATAAATAAACATCCAAGACCCAGGCCAATCAGGAAAAGATCGTTTTCCATCATGACCTGACCGGGGATCGAACCCGGGGCCTACACGTCGCAGGCAGGCGTGTTGACCGCTGCGCCACGGAGGACGACAATATTGTAGAATGTAGACCATTGCAGCATTTTTTTATGCAGTTTTTGTAGACTTTTGGTGTAAAATAGTTTAAAGAAAACGGGCCCAGGGCGAGTCGGACTAATGTATGAAGGATTTTGTACCATCATCTGCCAAGCCTTTTCCCAACATGTTGGGGTCAGCTTCCAGTCTAATCGGATTCAGCTGGATACCAGTATTTTAGATAGAGCGACTGCCTACTTCTCCAACCCAGTTACTGAGTAATATGATAGAAGGGTGTTTACCATTGTCGATAAAAATGATGAATGATTATATGATTTTTTTTTTATACTTAATATACAAACACCCCAAAATTGCTCTAGATATTATTTCCCAAAATTGGGTTGTATCCTAAAAAATAATTTAATGTCCATCAGATAGCTTTGTAAAAAATATTGAACACGTATTTTTATTTTTTCTTTCATTCAAATACTTTAGAAGACATATTGATTTAAAATGTCGCATGACGTCACGCCGTGCTATATCTCAGTAGTTTTTGGTAATTTCGACAAAATAAAAAATACGGGTCTTAATTTTTTTTTTTTATTATCTATAAGACGGACGTATTATTTTTTTTTTTTAATTCTCATACCTTGGATACATCCCTATTGTACTTTTTAGAGTCCCGTACCTCGAAAGCAAACCCGTATACGATTACTTTGTTGTGCGCCTGTCCGCTCTCATTTCTTCTGCCTGTCTGCCTTTTCTCTGGAACGCTAGGATTTATATCAAGTCTACTGTCCCCAGGAGCTGTGAAAGGATCAATATTCTTAGGCAACGCATTCATAAGATACGCCATTTATGCCGCAAATTGTTGACACCCGCAAAGGAATCAAAACCAACAGAATACTTCCCGTGCATTCAGAAACTTCAAATTTGGTACGAAGCAATGTCTTTTGGCACAGAAAATTGTAAGTTTCAGTTACGCCATATTTTAAAACTATTTTTATAATTTTTAACTTACCAATCCTTTCCTGATGAACTAATTAAGTAATGGTACGGAACCTTTTTTTTCTTGGGAATGGGATATCATCAAAGGACCTCTCCCGCTCTGGGCGGTAGGGCGTGTTAGACTTTTACTGCCAGGGCCACGGTTTCTTTTTTAACCAACCCCCAACCCTGACCTGTCTTCGTGGACCCTGTCATGATGTGCTGACATCTCTGTGAGGCGTGAGTGAAACACAACGCGCCGTCGTCGACTCGGGCCTGGTCCTTACCGGGCGGCGAGCTGCGCACTGCTCACCGCCCGCAAGCCCGCGCCCACGGGGCCGGGAAGTCGATGTCGTCTCTCGACCAGAGCGTCTGCTGTGGCGAATTACTGCTGCCTCACTCGCTCCGCCTCCACCTTTGCCAGCATCACTGCTTTGCAGAAGGAGGCGATGGCGTGCCATGCACTCTTGCTCCGGACCGTGGCCTGGACCAGGGTCGGACGCGAGATATCGCCGCCGATCGCCGTCACGAGGAAACGGTGGGCTACTCTACCCAAGCCGAGCAAACCTCCACCGAATGCTCCACCATGTCCTCAGGGCGATCCACACTAGGGTGACACCTTAACGTTTCCTCCCGCCGTATCCGGAACAGGAACCTCCCGAAACAGCCTGCGACCTGCGTCAGGCGGAAGGTGAGGGCGCCGTGGCGCCTCTCTAGCCACCTATTGTGGCGTGCCCAGCACTGGATTGCAACAATCGCACTCTCCGTGTCGCCATGAGGTCCCGCCAGAGCTCTGTCCGCCATACCGCGACTTTTTCTACTTTAATATTTGTATATAAAATATTCGACAACTCGCCTCCTAAACCTGCCCCCTAATCGGCAAACACATTTTTGTCAAATGATTGCGTCTAGTTGGGATCGTTTGGACCGAACGGACCAATGGGCTGCAGGTCTAAAAATGCCAAAACCATCAATAAGAAAATTCTTACTTATTTGTAATTCTGTTAAACGACGCGGTTGGCGCGGTGGCTGAGTGAACGACCGCTGCGATGCCTGTCGCGGGAGCAATTCCCGCACGGACGAATTATTTTTATGGCCTTCAGGTAGGTAGTTGTTGCTCCGGGTCTTGCTGTTTGTGTTTTTAAAGTTTGTTGATGCACCCACGATACAAGAGTATGTAATTCCTTATCGTATCGGGGTAATTCCTTCATTAAGAAAATTTAAGAATTTTAGAGATGAAAGTTTGAACTTACGGTGGAGTTTCTGGCCTATTAGAAACTGCCTTTTGGAACGGGCGACTAGAATCAATTTTATGTGACTATATTTTAAGGATCAAAATTGTCTTTTATGTGCCTATTTCATTGAAATTCTTTGTCGTTTTACCACCAGACACAGAGCATGTTATTATTTTTACCATCAGGTACACCTTCAACAACCTTTTATCGTTCCACTGCTGGGCACAGGTCTCCTCTCATACAGAGAAGGAATAATGCCAAATAATAATAATCCATGTAACAGTCGTTATTATTTTTATTATCAGGTACATGGCATGCCATGCCATTGGCTATCACAACTGTTATATGGATTATTTTTATTTACATTTTTGTCATGGCAATGGCATGGCATGCTATGTACCTGATGGTAACAATAATAACGACTGTTATATGGACTATTATTATTCACCTTAGCAAACAAAAATAATCCATATAACAGTCGTGATAACCAATGGCTTAATAGCCAAGAGCCCTCGACCTCAGGAGGCTCTCGTTAGGCAGCTGGATCAAGGTTGCAGAAAGCGGTACATCTAGACACGGCTCGTATTGTCAGGAGGTTCCTCTCTCTGGAGCCCTGTCCACCGCTAGCTTGGATCCTGTTCCCGATACCGGTGGGATACTATTTTTCAAATGTTTTTCTCTTTATATATTAATTATTAAAATACATAATTGATATGTATAATACATAATATGAAACTATATAATAATACAGAAAATTTAAATATATTTATATCACAATGTATTTCCATTTTCTGTACTGTAGTACTTATCTATGTAATGTATAGTAGTGTATGTATGTGTACATACATACACTAATATACATTACATAGATAAGTCATTCATTACAAAACTTAAACTATAACAGTACATATCAATACGAAAGCACAAAAAGCTTTCGTTTAAGAATAACGAACTTTACGTGAAGATTATGTGATATAGTTCACTGTTTTGCGTGAACCCGCTGACATAACCTTGTAGGTTCGTTCTACAGAGGCGGGTCTTCTCACACAGGTATTTAAGAGTCGCATCGCTGAGATAGGCGACACTTACCGCATCACCTGTTCAAGAGTTGGTAAAACAAGCGATCGTGCGGCCAACATGAAGGTTACCTGGGTATGTACCTTTAAATAATTTTTATTTTAATATTTGTAGCAAAAAAAAGCCCCAATAATTAAAATTTTAAAAAGTGTTCCAAGTGTTTGTTTTAAATAAAAGTGTAAAGTTTAAAAAAATGGCTTTGAAAATTTGACAGCTATTTTAAAAAATAATATCTCTGAGAAAATAGTAGTTTTAAAACGCGACTGAAACTTTATGAGCTTTGCGATGTGTACTTCCGTGTTACATTTTTCACCAATTAGCGCTGGTTGGTATTCGTGATGTGTGACGAATAATATTAATTTCAGCAGATATGTAATGACAGATGGGCTAAAACTTGGCATTGTTAATAATTATTAACGTTAGAATTATTATTCTTTAGTTTTATATTAATTTTAAAATATTTACACAATGCCTTGCCCAATTTTAACAATAATATTATAATTAAAATTGGGTGAAATTACCTTGTCTTAAAATGGTCCAATCAAACATTTATACAATATTTTGCCATTTTCTCCCGGTTTCTAACTGGAGAAGTTTTCTTTTGGATCATTTTGGCAAAAGATTTCAATCACTTAAATTTATAACAGAAATGTTTTTTTTTTTGACGGGCTATATTATTTTGATAGTCGATTTATTATATGGATGTGCTGCAAGCAAACAGGTCCACCTCAATCTTTCCCGGCTCAGCAACAACAACATTATCTACGGTCAAAAATATTCGTGGATTACAATCGTGATGTAATGTGATAATTGTGTAGAAAATTATTATCAACAATATGTAATACTAATCTTTATCAAAATCAACATAAATCCAAACCCGTTTATTTCAGAGTCAAAAATTATTTAGACAGGTGTTAGCTACAATAAACTTACCATAATATTAATACAGTTTATTCTAGATATAAATTAATTTAAGCATGTGTCTGGCGTTTTGTTTTTAGTTTTTGTACTTTTTTTTTGCTTTTTGTAGTTCTTGAAATGTCAAGAACTACTAAAACCAAAAAACAAACAATGTCTGAAATCAATAAACAAAAACAAAAAAAAATAGAAGACTAAAAAATATGAGATTTAAAGAATATCAATTCAAAACTCTTTTCTTTAAAAAAATAAAATCTCTATCAGCCATCATTTACGCACAATAGTCACGACCTTTCTATATATATCATCTTCCACAAAATCCATCCAACGTTATTTTGTTACTCTCCATATTTATAACTGCTATCCAATTACACACTCAAAACTTTCATCAAGTTACTGCCGCTGCAGTCAAATTAATTAATTTAAATGTGGTCTATAATCCTCATCACAATATTTATGGTGTTATCGGCAACTAGAATCCAAGGCTTTTCTGTTGCCACATATGACTAAACGTCAATCAAAAGTAGCCAACAATCTAGCGTTATACCTCGAAGATTACTCAATATGTGCCATTGTTAACACCAAATATATTTGCATTTCTAACTTTTATCGTCTGGCTAATTCTTTCAAGTACATCGAATATGTAACCGTCACTAACTACTTGGACTAGTAATAAGCCTAACTCATCGATAGTCGGAAAGAACAATATAGCGTCATCCGTAGGTACAGCTTTGTCTAAAACTATATCAGTAGTCATCTCAGTTGTATTGAGCATATTTTCCCCATGTCATTTGAAACTCTACACAATATTCATCCAGTAATAATAATTTTTTTTTTATTTCGGCCTTTTTCCTGTAAAATGTAGTAATGTGCAAACGGAGTAATGTGTCTAGCAATGTGAACACCGCCGCTGGCAAATTGTTCCAGTCCCGTGATGTACGCGGTATAGGTAAAGGAAGAGGCGAAACGCTTCGTCCGGATCGTAGTGGTGTTAACAACATCCGTCATTATTTATCATATATCCGACCATCAATCATAAGATTCAATGACCTTCACACTATTATAATTTTGTAAATCTCCACGTTTTATTAGACCCTGAATACGTGAATGACCACATTTTAAGGTGTTATAACATGTTACATCATGATAGTGTTTTAATATGGACATACATATGCATGTATATTTATTGGGCGTCTTGGAATCAAAGCAATAAAGTATAATCGAACAGTTCATGCTAGTGTTATAGTTTTATTTAAAACTAGCTTTCCGCCCGCGGCTTCCCCCGTGTGGAGGTCGGTTATATCCCGCTTTTCCAATTTCCCTCGGCAACATCAAATTTTTCCGGGATAAAAGGTAGCCTATGTTCTTTCTCAGAGTCTAAAGATTGTCTGTGCCAAATTTCATCAAAATCGGTTGAGAGGTTTAGGCGGGAAAGCGTAACAGACAGACAGACAGACAGACAGACAGATAGACAGACAGAGTTACTTTCGCATTTATAATATTAGTATGGATGGTCAACTCATAGGTTTCAATCATATTATCTTAAATGCACTCATAGTTTGTCGATTTGTTCGCTCACGCTTTAAAATTGGATGTTTAAGGACTGAAAAATGTGGGGTTAATGTAGAAACAATTATTTAAAAGTGGTAACTAGATAATAAAATATAATCAGTAGGATATGGCGTGGATATTGCAGATGAGTTCATTACCTTGATATTCACAGTTACAGTCAGTCCGAGCTACAAACTGGTGAATTATGACAATTTCAGTTGGAACGGCCAGCTTCTTCCACTTCGATGTTACATAGTTTATGACGAAGTTCCGGTTGGCTACTAGAGACATCTTACTAGTATTAAACAATTTTTTTACATTACGAAGCATATTTAGCATCACAGCTAAATAGGCTTTGGGGGAAACTCCATCGACAACGTACTATATGGTATTAGGTACATTTTGTCAGAAGTCAATTTCGGCAACGTTATCCATACTAATATTATAAATGCGAAAGTAACTCTGTCTGTCTGTCTGTCTGTCTGTCTGTCTGTCTGTCTGTCTGTCTGTCTGTCTGTCTGTCTGTTACGCTTCCCGCTTAAACCTCTCAACCGATTTTGATGAAATTTGGCACAGACAATCTTTACACCCTGAGAAAGAACATAGGCTACCTTTTATCCCGGAAGAAAATGATGTTCCCGAGGGAAATCTAAAAAGCGCGATATAACCGAACTCTACGCGGGCGAAGCCGTGGGCGGAAAGCTAGTAAACAATATAATAAAATTATATTAGACTAGCTTTCCGCCCGCAGCTTCGCCCGCGTGGAGTTTAGTTATATCGCGCTTTTTAGATTTCCCTCGGGGACATCAAATTTTTAACCGAACTCCACGCGGGCGAAGCCGCGGACGGAAAGCTAATATACAATATAATAAAATTATATTAGACTAGCTTTCCGCCCGCAGCTTCGCCCACGTGGAGTTCGGTTATATCGCGCGTTTTAGATTTCCCTCGGGAATATCAAATTTTTCCGGGATAAAAGGTAGCCTATGTCTTTTCTCAGGGTCTAGAGATTGTCTGTGCCAAATTTCATCAAAATCGGTTGAGAGGTTTAAGCGGGAAAGCGTAACAGACAGATAGACAGACAGAGTTACTTTCGCATTTATAATACTAGCTTTCCGGCCGCGGCTTCGCCCGCGTGGAGTTCGGTTATATCGCGCTTTTTAGATTTCCCTCGGGAACATAATTTTTTTCCGGGATAAAAGGTAGCCTATGTTCTTTCTCAGGGTCTAAAGATTGTCTGTGCCAAATTTCATCAAAATCGGTTGAGAGGTTTAAGCGGGAAAGCGTAACAGACAGACAGACAGACAGATGGAGTTACTTTCGCATTTATAATATTAGTATGGATTAGTATGGGTAAAACAATGTCCTTGTGAGGACGCTGACGTCACCTTAACTTTTAGATGAAAATTGGGTAAATTATTAAAGGGAATTATAGTTAAAAATTATAGGTTTACATAAATGCATATTGTATCTGTATTATGTATAAACTTGACTATTTGAATCAAAGTTTTATGTCCAAATGGCAGAAAAACTAGACTCAGCCTTGACTAATATAGTTTAGGCCAAAGTGTGACTATTTTGAATTTAAGATTTTTATCATTAAATATACAAAAGTTATGCCAAAGCGGATGTTGTCTAAAGTTTTATTTGTGTTCAAATAGGTAGATACAAACAAGAGACCGCCACTCTGCGGACTTTTGAAGGCGCACCTACATAAATATGCATCGTTGTAAAGTGAATCTTAATCAATAGCAACTAGGTTGACTTCACAATGATGCATATCATCAATAGAAAATCTAACTTTGTTACCTATTTGTTTTTCTTTTTTATTTACTAATACGAAATAAAACTTAAATAATGGCCATAAATAGAATCCTATTAATATGCCTTAATCTAAAGGTCAAGATATTGAAAAACCTTTTGAAAGAGGCATTAGATATTAAAAGGTTTTTATTCACAATTCAAATTAATTACTTATAGGACAACTAAAACCTAAACTTAACTAATATTATATATTAAATTGCGAAAGCAAGGTTGTTACACTTTCATAATAAAACAGCTAAACGGATTGGCATGAAATTTCAGCAGACCGAGGCCTGAAAGAGACCTTCTGGAAATATCTTTCATCCTTAATAGCAAACCAAGTTGTGGGCAACAGTTACGTAGGTAATTATCGTACTAATAATCCATACTCATATGTATTATAAATGCGAAAGTGTCTCTGTTTGTCTGTCTGTCCGGCTTTCACGCCAAAACTACTGAACCGATTGTAATGAAATTTGGTAAGCAGTAATGCTGGCAAAGGAGGAGGCGGAGCGTGTAAGGCAACGGGAATCCCAGCACCCTCACGCCACTAGCCGCCGCAGGAGACGCCCTGGTCGGGAGATGAAACCAAACTCCCTGGGCTGCTCACCCCCATAAGGACCAGGCCCAAGTCGACGGAGCGTCGGGTTTCACGCGCGCCTCAAAGAGATGTCAGCACATCGTGACGGGGCCCATGAAGACCGATGCCTCCTGGGTCAGGGTTGCGGGTTGGTTAAACAAGAAACCGTGGCCCTGGCCGTCCCACAGGCAAGTGAAGAAACACGGGTGGTTTTTAGTCAATAAAAGTCTGACACGCCCTTCCGCTCCGCCCAGAGCGGGAAAAGTCATTTGATGATGGTCTAGAGTCTGAGAAAGGACATAGGCTATATAACATCTTGCTATGACTAATAGGGGAAGAGCAGTAACAAACAATGTTGCGAAAACAGGAGCTAGCGGTCCACGTCCATGAAAGTCCACGCGGACGAAGTCGCGGGAAACAGCTAGTATGTTATTAGTAAATGCGAAAGTTTTTGAGAATGTTTGTTATTCTTTCACACAAAAACTACTAAAGGGAAATGCATGTAATTTGGCACACAGGTAGTTTATAGCCGGGATTAGCACATAGCACATATTTTATCCCGATCAGGATCGAAACTTAAATCGTAATGGCGCAGATAGTACTAATTTTGCAGACGTAAAATTAGAAGTCCGGATTAGGCTACTTTTTATCCCGGAAAAATTTGATATTCCCGAGGGAAATATAAAAAGCGCGATATAACCGAGTTTCACGCGGGCGAAGATGCAGGCGGAAAGCTAGTATTGTAATAAACCAGATAACATTTTTCTTTTCTAAGTCATATTTCAAGTAAATCTTGACATACAAAACTGCCGTTATAGTGAGACTATTGTAGTTTATAAAATTTCTGTCACCATGTATTAGAAAATAATATAATAAACGCTAATTGGTTAGTTGCTTTGTATTCAAAGGAAATTCTCCGGGCAGCTGCAAACGTAAAAGGTATTTTTTCACTTACAAAAATATGAAATATTAATAACCGCCCGATCTAATAGCTATTTCGTTGTAGAAGATATTCATCAGGATAATAAATATTAAGTATACAAAAAAAATATTTTTATGTAGTATAGGTGGCACCTACCGCCATAATTATCAATATGAATTAACTAGTCATCCCCCCGAACACACATTGATACATTTACATATTTAATAATATCTATACAAAGAGGTCATCATCCGAAGAGCCTTTTCACAACTATATTCTAGTCTATACGGAAGCAGCCGAACATCAAAATTTTAATAGAGTATACCTTGGTAAAACTGGAATTTCGAACTTCTATCTGTAACGATTTTCAAAGACCCAAAGGCACCCATCCATAGAACATCCGCAGCAAGCAGAGCTTAACCTGATTTGAGCCATAGGGACCTAGTACCTAATACTAATAATGGAATACAATACAATGAGTAGAAAATATACAGTATGTTAAATAACAGAGGGCGTTCCCTTAAACTCGTTAATATATATCATTAATAGATTAAAATAAAAATATCAGCATAGAAAAATAAGCATAAAAAAATCCGAATAAAAAAAAATTCTAATTGGAAATAAATTTGAAACCTCCTGTTTTAAATCAAAATGGTAGTCGTCATGTATAAATAAATAGCGACGTTGCCGTCTTTCATGTTCGCGTGTACAGTGTGTTTCTTTTACATGTCAATTTAAATTTTTTATTGAATATTTTCTTATTGGAAAAAATTTTAAAACATTTTGTTTTCGAATGGAAATATTTTTTTTAGCATGTATGTATGCTATACTATTTCGGGTTAACGGGAACGCCCTCTGTTAGTTAACATACTGTATATATTATATACCACATAATATTAATTTTCGTATAAAAATAGCGAAACAACAAACCTATTAACGAATAATTTAAACAAAATGGAATACAACTCATTTAAATTAATTCAATTGTGTTCGACACCTGTTTGTATAGGATACAGACAGGTGTCAAACACAATTGAGTCACATTATTCTGGTTATTTTTATTCATTAGTTCATTTGGTCTCCGATCGGGCAAAGAGTAGGTATCACATAAACCGTCGTATCTTTGTATTCCATTTCTACTAATTTTCACTTAAGAATAATGTGACTCAATTGTGTTTGACACCTGTCTGTATCCTATACAAACAGGTGTCGAACACAATTGAATTAATTTAAATAAGTTGTATTCCATTATGTTTAAATTATTCGATAATAGGTTTGTTGTCACACTATTTTTATACGAAAATTAATATTATGTGGTATATAATATATATATTTTCTACTCATGCCTTGGTAACTATTTTGCATATAATTTAATATTCATTTGGTCCTCAGCCGTTTGTAGCATGCTAAGGAAAACTCGTAACTATTCTTAATATTCAAATTTATTACCATTTTAGTAACAGACACACAAATAACTTCTTATAAGCGGATTTAAATATAATATAACCTCGGAAGAGGAGCATAGTATCAGACCTTGGTTCTCTGGTCTCCGATCGGGCAAAGAGTATCACTTAATTTCCTTTTTTCACATAGAAACCGTCGATTTAAAATATCTTTGCATTGATTACAACATTGACCAATTACAGCCTAACCACCCACAAGAAAAGTAGCGGTACTACTAACCTACGGCGAAATTTCCAGTAATATGTGCTCAGTTAGTTAATTGAACGAATTTTATACATTGAATGATGTAACATTTACTTGTTGCACCTAACATGTGGCAGCGGGTACCATGGTCAAGTTCATCGCACCCGCATCGCTGACCCCGGTCTGGGCGTGGTGGTTGCGCAAGCGCCGCGACCACGCCAACCATTGTACCACCTCTAGCCATCCTACACATGAGTCGTGACCTTGCCCATACTTTCTATTTTACCATATATCTTATCTAATATCGTATGAGTTCGTTTGTAAAAAGATAATAAAAAACTGATAGTGATATTAAACCTTGATTGATATTGTAGTAGCAATTATTTTATTGTAATTTGACATTTAAGAAACGAATGAAGTACCAGATTTTTGGACAAAATTCATTCTTTCCATAATCCTGTTTTTTATTAAGTAAAACATGTTTCATTACCCCCACTTGCAGCCAATACAACTAACAATTAAGTAAATAGCTTTCAACAAAACAATCATAACCATAAACGAAGCTTCAGGTTGCCCCTAAGGTTGTTTTTAACCCGCATAAAAATACCTGACGTTATTTTATAAAGTCATAAGTGTCATAACTGAACCAATCAATTGCTCGAGCTCCGTTTGTTTATCGCATTCCACAGTGATTCCATCAATAATATAACTAGATCTAATTCCGCTGGAACGCGTTCTGTATTGCAACATCGTACGTAGTATTAAGTGGTCACGACTCGCGATGCGACCGGTCGGTCGGTCGACGGTCCCGCGTCCGTCCTCGCGTCGCCGCTGCAGCCTCCCAACAAATTACCCACACCTCAACTAGCAAACCGCTGCTGGCGCATGCTTTTGCTTGGATAGGTACATATAACAAAACATTAACATGTTATTTTCTTTAGATCTTCTTACGTTACACTTCTTCTTCAGCCTATAGATGTCCACTGCTGGACAAAGGCCTCCTCCAAGGCTTTCCACGCTGACCGGTCTTGCGCTGCCCGCATCCTTCGGCTTCCCGCGACCTTCACCAGGTCATCGATCCACCTTGTTGGGGGCCCCCCTACGCTGCGTATTCCAGTACGTGGCCGCCACTCCAGAACCTTACTGCCCCATCGGCCTTCGGTTCTATGAGCAATGAGCCCTGCCCACTGCCACTTAAGTTTAGCGACTCGAAAAGCTTTGTCGGTGACTTTGGTTCTTCTGCGGATCTCCTCATTTCTAATTCGATCGCGCAGAGAAACTCCGAGCATAGCTCTTTCCATTGCCCTTTGTGTGACTCTGAGCCTTCGTATGAGGCCCATTGTAAGCGACCACGTTTCAGTTCCGTAAGTCATCAACACACACTGGTCAAAGACTTTAGTCTTGGGACACTATGGTATCATGGACGATGAGAAGATGTATCCCGAACGCTGCCCAGCCGAGCTGGATTCGACGAGAGACGTCTTTCTCGAAGTTGGACCTACCTAGTTGGACTGTTTGTCCCAGGTATATATACTCGTTAACAACTTCGAGTGCAGAGCAACCAACTAAAATTGGAGTGGGTGCGGCATGAGAGTTCGACATGATTTTCGTCTTATCCATGTTCATCTTTAGACCCACTTGTTGGGAAGCTCTGCTGAGGTCATTGAGCATTTTGCCCAAGTCTTCCAGGGTCTCAGCCATGACCACGATATCATCTGCAAAACGGATATTAGTGATGTACTCGCCGTTGATGTTGATGCCAAGTCCTTTCCGTCCAGGAGCTTGAAGACATCTTCAAACGCAGCAGTGAACAATTTGAGAGATATGACATCTCCTTGTCTCACTCCACGCTGGAGTTGGATCGATTTCGAGTCCTGATCCTGGAGACGTACTGACATAGTGGCGTTTTTGTACAAACACTTTATCACCTCAATGTATCGATGGTCAATTTGGCACCCCTGGAGAGACTGAAGCACCGCCCAAGTCTCGATCGAATGCCTTCTCATAGTCCACAAACGCCAAACATAGTGATTTGTTATACTCCTCGGACATCTGTATAACTTGCCGCAGCGTATGTATGTGATCTATGGTGCTAAAGCCTTTTCAAAAGCCTGCTTGTTCGGGAGGCTGGAAGTCGTCGAACCTGCGAGCGAGACAATTCGTGATAACCCTAGAAAACAGCTTGTAGACATGGCTCAGGAGGGATATCGGTCTGTAGTTTTTCAGGAGGGTATTGTCACCTTCTTTGAAAAACAAAACCACCACGCTCCTGTGCCACGCCTTAGGCGTTTCACCTTTAAGAATGGCGGAATTAAATAACTTCTGAAGCGCTTTAAGAACTGGATTGCCACCCGCTTTCAGAAACTCAGCTGTAGTTCCATCATCTCCAGCCGCCTTATCGTTCTTGAGCTGTTTCGGGGCCATACCAATCTCATTCAGGCTGACGTCCGGGATATCGTCGGTGTAGTGTCGGGTTAGTCTGGCTCTAGGATTATTAGCCAGGCTTACAATAGGTGCGTGTGTTGATGTGTATAACTCTCCGTAGAATTTCTCAATCTCATCCAAAACCTCGGGCTTGGAAGTGACGATCCTACCATCCCCAGTCTTCAGCTTCGCAAGTAGGGTCCAACAGCCAAATCTCGTGCGAACACTTTGGAGCCTTTGTTCTGCTCGATAGCCTCTTTAATACAATTTATTTAAATTGGCGTATATCGCGAGTCAGAGACTTTACGATTTGTCTGTTAAGGCATCTGATACGCGAAGCGTCATCAGGAGATTTTAAGATCATCTCCCGTCTTTCTTCCATTAGCCGACGGGTGGGACCGGATATCTTCTTCTGTCCTTTTGAACAGAGGGTTTTGTAGAACTTGGACCCTTCCGTTTGGAGAGTTTCCACAAACCTGTTGTTGTAGTCGTCTACACCTACGCATTCACCGAGGCATTCGAAGCAATTTTGCAGTTGGATCTGAAAGCTTTCGGGGTTTTGTAATTGGTTTGATGCTGGACGGAGCGTAGACTTCATAAGTCGAGAGCGTTCGAGCCTAATAATAATAATAATAAATTTTTATTTATTCGAGTATCAGTGACTCAATTTGTTAGTAACAATTTTAAACTTACTTCTACGTTAGGATACTAAATTCTACAACACATAAATAGATACTTAAACAATATAAACACAAAAACATAGCACACAGAAAACAATACAAAAGCAAAAAATTACACATATAAAACAATACAAATACAAAACATAATAAATACAAAAGATTACAAACACAAAGCACAGCACAAAGCGATACAGATAAAAGAACAATCACTGGTGCTACAGGCTTACAACTGAAGTGGAAATCTTGGAGCAGCGATTTAGATAACCACAGTCGAGTCTGCTCGCAATACAAGTCTGAATGTTATTGGAGCTGGCCCGCACCCGCCGTACCAGGGACGCGCATCTTTTACGCATTGTGGCGTAAAAACAATCCACCCTTGCGTCTGAAAACATCCCTGAAGCGCTACAGTATCGGGGCAACCCCAACAACACTCGGAACGCGTTGTTGCATTGTATACGAAGGGCGCTGTACGATTTCTGAGTATAATTAGCCCACAGACTACACGTGTAGAAGGAGGTGCAATACGCCCGAAACAAAGTAATTTTAACTGATACAGAACAACGTGTAAATTTACGAGCCAACATATTTGCTCTAACCGACAACGGCCTCCTCTCTCGTTCTATATCTTCATCATCCTTGAGGTCAGCGGTCAATAGGTGTCCGAGGTATTTAAAACTGTAAACCCGAGCTAGAGGTGTACTACACAGCTTAACTGGCGGCACCGTTTCTAGACACCGACCTCAAAGACCATGATTTCGCTCTTCTTTGTGTTATACACTAGTCCATGACTACTAGCATATTCCTCACAAGACCACAGACCGAGGCGCTCAGCAGAGCCATATCATCGGCGTAACTGATGTTATTAACGCAAACACCGTCAATGTAACATCCCACTCGCTCTCTACTGAGCGCCTCGATCAGCTCGTTCACATACAGATTGAACAGTAGGGGCGAGCTTATCCTCCCCTGTCTCATGCCACACTGCAATCTGTAAGGTTCAGATAAGGCCCCTGCCCACCGAACGTGGTTGATCTGGTCCCCATACCAGTATTTGAGTGTATTAATCAGTTCATGTGGTACTCCCACCTTGTAACACTTACTCCACAAAATATCGTAGGAGACCAAATCAAACGCCCTGGACAAATCCAGGAAGCATGAGTACACAGGCGTCCTACGATCAACATAGTACCGCATAGCCCACTTCAAAGACAGTATAGCAGTCTCAGTAGATAGACCGAGTTGAAGCTAGCATATCCATTTTAATCTGTTCTTGATTAGTTTGACACCATTTGAGCTTTGATTTAAAAACCTTTCTGCTTTCATACATCTCATTATAGACCGTACCCGAAAAAGGCCTTCCCATACCCACGCACAAGAAAAACTTCTGCCTGGAGTCCCTATACGCATCACTAACGTGCCTATTCCATCCTATGACTACTTTATTCTTTTTACGCTTTTGTGCATTTGAACTCACCAAAGCCGACGTACATAAGGTACTAACAACGTCCTTATATAGATTATCTATAATTTGTCTATGACTTAAATCCGTACAACTTTTATCACCACAGTTTCTAAGGCTTGGTGGGAAGTCAATAATCCTCAGTCTCTCGTGACAAGACTTGGTAAACAGTTCTATTTGATTCTGACCCCGATCGCCCCAGACAACCTTATTTACAGCATAATTAACCCTTGAATACTTTGCACATACAGAATCATACCTACACTCTAATATTAAAGGGTAATGGTCCGGCCACAGTGTATCGTAATGAACATACGCTGCCACTATCGATTCACTGGCAGCCATGGTAACTACACAGTGGTCTAACCACCTCCTTGAGCCGTTTGCGTCACTCACAAATGTGTAAGTGTCGGAATCTATACCCAAAATGTCTGTGTCAGCACAACTCCATTCGAATTCCGTACAAAAGCTCATAAGTTCTTTATAAAATAATTCTGTCGGATGAGCATTGAAGTCACCTACTATAGAGCAATTTTCAATCCCAATACTGTCAACAATAGCACTCACCAGACTCAAGCAATCCGTGAATTCCACTAGGTTTGTAGTGGCCTCCGTAGGCATGTACACATTAATCACTAGAAGCGACCTAATGTTGAGGTTCAAGATGCCTCTAACAATACTGTGATCACTCCCGGTTTTAACCGCATGGATCACGGAGACATCGTTGAACACTTGCCTTCTCGTTGACATTATGAAGTCTATCTCGTTTTTGGTCTGACCATCGGGGCTAATCCACGTCCACTTGCGGTGCAATGGTTGTACTACTATAATGGTTGTACTAATGTATGATGAATTCATTACAAAGAGTCCTTCCTTTTCCATGAAATCCGTTAGCATCTGACCTCTGGGATTCCGATTTCCAACTCCAAATTGCCCACTTTCGTCTCGTCCGCCTCTCGCATGTCCAGTTTTGCGTTAAAGTCCCCCATGACAACAGTGTAGTGGGTTTACGTTACACTTAAATTACCGAAATAATGTCCTAGAGCCAAAAACTTCGTAGACATAAAACATTTTCCAACCCGCACTGGGCCAGTGCGGAGGGTTACCACCACCTCTCACCGAGAGGAGGCCTGTATCCCAACAGTGGGAACATTATAGACTGATTTAATGTATGCTATGTTATGTATTTCCTTTTCCTACCTCTTTCTTTTTGCAGTAAATTTCATAAACTTATAAGCGTTTTCGCTGTTTCAGATATTATTGCTGGCTCTTGGAGTAGTCGCAGCCGACGTTAGCCACCTCGGCTACCACTACCATGTGCCACAGACCTCGTACGGCGTGCCTTCCTATCAATCAGCAGGAACCTCTGGCCAGTACAGCACCGCCTTCGCTGGCAGTCAAGGCACTGGATATTACCAAACCGCGGGATCCAATCTCCACCATTCCTCCGGCTCCAACAACCTCCAAACCGGTTTCCAAACTCAATATGACGCCTCAAGCCAGTACCAAGCTCTGAACAAATATCAGAACCACTATCAAGTGCACCACCAGCCTGCTCAAGTGTTCAAACACTTCTACGTGCACGCCGCCCCCGAAGAACATGAAGAGGTCAAGCCCCGCGCCCCCATTGTACTGCCTCCTCCCCAGAAACATTACAAAATCATCTTCGTTAAGGCACCCACCGAATCTAGACCACCTCAAGTAATTGCTCCCATCCAGCCACAAAACGAGGAGAAGACCATTGTTTACGTTCTTGTCAAGAAGCCCGAGGAACAACCTGAAGTTGTCCTTCCTAAGATTGAACAGAAGCCTCCATCCAAACCTGAAGTATACTTCATCAAATACAAGAATAGGGAAGACTCCCAGGCTGTGATCAATAACATCGTTCAGGACTACAGCAGCGGGGGCCAGACTGTGTCAGTGAACTCGGGAGCAACCGGGGGTTCCTCTTCTTTCTCGTCGGATCTCGGCAGTGTTCAGTACCAACCGACTGTCCAGCAGGGAGAGTCTACTGCGTCATTTGGTCAAGAGTCAACTGGGTCATTCGGTCCATCCTTCGGTCTAAGCTCGGCGTCTGCTAACTCTGGCGGTAGCTTGGACTCGTCTAACTTCGCCAGCACCTTTGGATCCCCCGTCACGGTCAGCAGCACGGCCTCCAGCGTGGGTTTTGACAGTGGCATTGTCTCTACTAGTCAGGGAGTCCCACACGAAAGCTATGGACCTCCTAAATTCAGGGTAAACAACTAAATAATAGCAACGACTTAAATTAATCTACGTGTATGATGATGTTATGTATGTAATGGATTAATAAATGTGTTAATACCTACATTGACCTAATTTTCTATTCTTATATATGTTACGGCTGATAACGACGTGCGCCTCACCTAATTCTAACCGCTGAATGAAGGCTAAATCTAGTTCCAACCGAAGTAAGGTTACATCTAAGTTTAACCGCATGTGGCCGGCTGCACCTAGTTGTAACCGGGTAAAACTAGATGTCGCCGCACTTATCCAGCCGGTACACTCGCACGGCTCCCTGACGTTACGTTTGACACATCTACTCCCGGGGCATGGTTGCTTCGGAAAGTAGGTACCTGTGTCGCATAAACAGGGAGCCGGACGCCCGGTGTCACCACTGCGTCGACTAGCTGGAGGACACGGCGCGGCATACGCTGGTAGAGTGTGCCCCTTGGGAGGAGCTGCGCCGTGCCCTCATCTCTAAGTAGGCAGTGACCTGTCGCTGCCGGCCGTAATCGAGTCGATGGTCGGCAGCGAAGAGTCCAGTGCATAAAATCACGCTTGCTTCCCGTGGAGATAAGCAAAAACTATAGAACGCTATGATTCGTACGAACGTAAAGGATGAATAATAGGGACTACCTTTTGCCTCGTTTGGATACATCTGGTCATACACGCACGTCAGTTGCAAAACGAATCTAAGCATTGACCTTGACCATAACCAATAAAATAAAGAATTGAGAGAGCTACTACTTCTGTTAAAATAAACTCAGCCTTCTATTATAATCAACGATCAAGTAGTCATCATCATCATCATCTCAGCGTATAATCCCTGTTGCATTCGCGGCTTTCGCGTTGGTGCCCGGGGTCCGCTGTTCGCAACGATCAAGTAGTGTCACTAATTAAAAGGACGATACAGTAAAAGGTCGAGAATGACCTTCGAGAAAGAGGTCAATCGTCGAATCCAACTCGGCTGGGCTGCTTTCGGGAAGCTCCGTAAAATCTTCTCGTCCGAAATACCGCAGTGTCTCAAGACAAAAGTCTTCTACCAGTGTGTGTTGCCAGTTATGGCTTATGGAATTGAGACGTGGTCGCTAACAATGGGCCTTATGAGGAGGCTCAAAGTCACTCAAAGGGCAATGGAGAGGGCTATGCTTGGGTTTCACTGCGCGATCGAATCAGGAATGAGGAGATCCGCAGAAGAACGAGAGTAACCGACATAGCCCGAAGAATTTCAACACTAAAGTGGCAGTGGGCTGGACACATTGCCCGTAGGACCGATGCCCGATGGGGCCGACGGGTTCTCGAGTGGCGACCACGCACCGAAAGACGTGGCGTGGGTAGGCCCCCGACAAGGTGGAACGACGACCCGGTGAAGGTCGCGGGAAACCGCTGGATGCGGGAGGCGCAGGACCGGTAGTCGTGGAGAACCTTGGGGGAGGCCTATGTCCAGCAGTGGACGTCTTTCGGCTGAAATGATGATGATGATGACAGTAAAAGGACTGTTGCGTAGAGTAATACGCCTAATTTTCATAATACAGAAGAATATACCATTATTGCAGTGTAGGTAGAATTGCAAGAATTTCAACACTAAATTGGCAATGGGCTGGACACATTGCCCGTAGGACCGATGCCCAATGGGGCCGACGGGTTCTCAAGTAGCGACCACGCACCGGAAGACGTAGCGTGGGTAGGCCCCCGACAAGGTGGACCGACGACCTGCTGAAGGTCGCGGGAAACCACTGGATGCGGGAGGCGCAGGACCGGTCGTCGTGGAGAACCTTGGGGGAGGCCTATGTCCAGCAGTGGACGTCTTTCGGCTGAAATGAATGATGAATGCAGTGTAGGTATGCCAAAACACAATAACAATAAGCATACTACATACGTCAATTGCATTATTGGTTTCCTAGTCGTATATGTACGCAAAAGTGATAAAATCCCTCAAACGTCCGCTGCGTATTATTTGTTTAAAGCGTTCAATTTTATCGCAGCTAATTTACCGAGCGATATTGTAGGAATTCCTACGCACGAGAAACGCCAGCTGATTATTATTTATAATATTTATTATCGGAACTAGCCCATTGCAATTGAAGTTGGCACATTATTGGCATTTTAATAGCGGGCTCATCCGCATAACTCCATCACGTTATCTTGATTTATGGCAATACGTACTTTCATTTGTGCGAACCAGAGACCACAACATGGCGTACATAGAGTGGTTAATTTAGATAATAAATGCGTTATATGCCGATAGTATTTCATTCATGATGTGCATTGTTTATGAATGGAATGGTTCTATTTCGGGGCAGCGGCGCGTGATAGCTTAATATCGAGCATTACGAAACTTGGTTGATTGAGTGGTTATTCACGGATGCACTTTCCTGGAGCTCGCGTGGAATGCCGTACGCGCAGCCCTAGGCGCCGGCGCCACTTTAATTCCCGCGCTCGTCCATACGGAACGCTCCACACTCCAGGCGCCGAACAAACCACGGCTCATTGTATGTATCTTTAAACGTTTCCGAATAAAATATAATAGCGGCGTCTCAGATTCCCATCTCGCGCCTTGTGAAATCAAATCTGCGTGCCTTTTACAACTATTATATTCATGCTTCAGCAATAGACCAAACCATCCGAAAATAACGATGGAACAACATGTTTACCTACAGAACACAATAACAAGAATATTAAATTTAGTCGTATTAATACGTATCATCACTGAATCCCACGACCATCGCACCGTCTGACTGAAGATAGATAAATATGTAGGATATGGATATATTTTCCTACAGTATTACTATTCTTTGGGATTTATACATTTTTGTGAATAGTATTTATAACACGTATACCTACTGATGATCACATGACTGCTACTATGTAACTTAGTATAACTATCCAAGTGAAATTCAGGATGAAATTAAGCAATTACAACATGAACCAAATATAAAATAGAAATGATGCAACCAACTTGTTGGAGTGCAACAAGAGTAGGAAAAACAACGAAACATGTATCTAACTTTATAGTAAGACTTTTTTTCTTTATTTTTTATAGGGAGTTTTACACATAGCGTATATATCCCATCGTAACACGTGAGCCATGAATTTTTACAAACCTTTTTCATCCTCACCATTTGGTGCGGATAGAATTGTATGGAACAGACCTACATCAGTTGTGTTCAAATTCAATGATCTTACTAAATTCCTACTGGACTCATATTGGACACATCCCATCAATAAATGTTGTAGGTCTTCGATAACTCCACATTCTTCACAATTGGGGAAAGCAATATTTTTCATTTTTCATCAAATTTTTTGCATGATCTGTGTTTATGAGCAGTAACAATCAGTTTTCTTCATGAAATACATAGTATGTTTTAAGTCTATATAATATCGCCTTGGAATATTGTAAGAGGCTGTTCTTATTGGTGTTTGGAGGCATGAGGAACGGGGTGTAAAGTTCACTCATCCTCCATAGAAAAAGGAGAGGAGGATCCTCCGACCAGACGGGTGTTATGTCTGGCGGGCATTTGCATTTGTTTTAGAAGTTGTATGTATGCTAATTGCACGGTAAACTCTGATTGCAATATGTAGAAATCGGGTGACGTCAGTATGACGCGTTGTTCGCATGTGGCCATTTTATTGTAGATACCGCTACACTGTGTGAATAAATAAATCCATACTATATGTATATTATAAATGCGAAAGTGTCTCTATCTGTCTGTCTGTCTGTCCGGCTTTCACGCCAAAACTACTGAACCGATTGTAATGAAATTTGGTACACAGATAGTCTAGAGCCTGAGAAAGGATATAGGCTATAAAACATCCCGCTATGACCAATAGGAGCAGAGCAGGAACAAAAAATGTTGCGGAAACGGGAGCAAACGCGGATGTAATACATATTGCTCCCATTATGTTAACAGGCGCTTATTTTATATCAACTGAGCTCATTCGGCTAGAAGGTTACGCGGATGAAACCGCGGGGCACAGGTAGTATTAACATAAAATATATGATATAATTTCAGTATCCTACTCTTGATAGCTTCATACAAGACGGATATGTAACAACCTATCTTTTGTCAATCTTATTTTAAAAAGATAATAGACACCACAGAATTAACTATTCCGTGATAGACACTATAATAGTGGTATTCCAAGTTAGCTGCCCTGGAGAACACCTGAAAAGTTATTTACTGCATATTTTTGACGGGTCTTAATCTTAACATATTACAGACTAGAACGTTGTTATGTTTTACTAACTGTTTAACCTCCTTAAGAATGTTTTATTTTCTTCATTACCACGTACCTATTATATGTAAAATAAAGTCACTTTCTCTTTCCCTGTGTCCCTTTGTATAATTAAATCTTTAAAACTCTGCAACGGATTTTGATGCGGATTTTTAATAGATAGAGTGATTAAAGAGGAAGGTTTATATGTATAATAACATCCATTAAATTGTGGAGAAATACTATTATTTTTGAGATTTCTAATGTGATGTCGTAAATAATTACATGTTTTCCGTTTGCAGTGAAATGCAGACTGAACCCTATGAGATTTATCAAAGTAATGTACTAAATACACATTTAATTGACAAAACAATTGTACACTTTGAAAAGGTCTACAAAAAAGTCCGCGATGGTTTATGTCTATCTCTTATGGGTATCCCACAGTAATATTTTTTGTCATTTACTTTTTACAACAAATGCCAGCTAAGTTTCGAAGCGATTTTAACCAATACAGCATTACCTACCTAATCCTTATCCAACTTAATACCTTAAATAAATTGTTGATTTAATATTTATGATATAATATCTTCGAAGATGCTACAGATTTAAAAATTGCGGGCAGGAGCGGCCAGCCGGGGCGGCAGGAGCTTCGGCGGACCGCTATGCTTTTTATACGTTCACAGTTTTTCCGCAGTGTATTTAGTATCAACATTGCACCCGTGCGGTGCCGGAACGGTCGCTAGTTATTAATATTTTAATTGCAATAATAAATTAAGAATTACATAAAAATCAACTGAAAAAATCGCCGGTTTCAAATGGCGTGAACGGATGCAGTCAGCAGATGGGTAGATTCATACAGTCTGTCAACCAATAACCTCTGTACAGTTTGTAGGTATGTGTCTCAAATACACATAATTATGTGTCTATGGAGTTTCATTGAAAAGTCCATGGTACACAACTTCAACTTCTGAGTTACTAGCTGCGCCCCGCAGTTTTACCTGCATAAGTTTCGATTCCTTAGGTACATCAGGATAAAAGCCTATGTGTTATTCCTATTATTTTGTTGTTAGTTAATCCTATTATAAATAATCTGTGTGCCAAATTACACCCAAATCTGTTGAAAACTGTTTGCTTAAAAGAGCAACAAACGTCCACCCATAATCAGAAATTTTCGCATTTATAATATTAGTTGGATAGTCACGGGAACATCAAGACCCTGTTTAATTTGTACGGACGACTGCAGGTAAAGCTACCCGAAACTGTGAAATATTCCCAATCAATCTTAAGCTTTTTTAGCCATAAAGTTGAAAATCTGAGGGATCTACTAGTGTATGCCACTCACATGTGGGGCGAGGCCCTCGAGAAAAATGGGGAAGCAATTGCCGTCTCCTTTGATGTCTCGAAGACCTTCGACCGGGTATGGCAAGCTGGCCTTTTGAGTTAGCTACCAGCGTATGGATTTCCGCTGGCCTGACTGGTTGGGTAAAAGACTTCCTGTCTGAACGGTCCCTTCGAGTTGTTGTCGACGGATGCTCATCGGAGCCCATGTTGACAAATGCCGGTGTTCCTCAGGGGTGTGTTCTCTCTGCAACTTTGTTCCTGCTGCATATTGAATATCTGCTGATGCACGGTATCTATGGGTACGCAGGTAATATATATAATAATGTAATATATTATAATATGTAAGTCTACACGGCTTTCGCCGAACTGTTCTTATCGCTGCCCACCGGAACTGTGTCGGGTCTAGACGGTACAATTTGCAGTGACGTTACAATGTTGCGGCTATGAGAGATAAGCCGTCGAAGATAAATTTGATGGAACTTTTGTTTAAGCACTTGATGATTTATAGAAAATGATCACAAAACTCACAGACACTCCAAACATGCGTTTTTTATGCTTGTGTTGGAACTGGAACTGGAGCTGGAGTTCTGGATACTGGATACTGGAACTGGAACTGGTGTTGACCTTGAGCCAAATTGGTGCTGGATCTGGAGATGGATGACGCTACTTGCGTCGCTACTTCTTGACACTTACCGCACAGTGGATCGGCTATAAGGTTCACCGAAGAGGTGTACGGGAAACACCTGGATGATGAGTCGCTTCGTGGACTTGCGCACTCACTGCACACTTCACTGGTATATTTTTGGGAATTCAGAGAAAACCAAGGACTTTTTATCCCACCGCTGCCACCAATGTTATAAACCGGTCTAAGACACTCTTTTTTAAAAGCAAACACTTTTAACTAAAATGAATTATAACACTATTTAAATTTAAAGATTACTTTTACAATTATCGCGAGTGCAGTACACAAGCGCACGGGATGAAGGATGGAAGACGAGGACGACTGGCTATGAATATGGGCTGGATGTATGAGGTGATGAGGAATGGTGTGTCAGCACTCTGACGGGAATGCAGCATAAGCTACCAGGTAAGCCAGAAAGGGTACATTGGATATGTATAACAGTACGGAGAGTTGACACCGCAACGATCCGAACGAAGCATTTCGCCTTCGTCTTTTATACCACGTACATTGAGGGACTGGAACAGTTTGTCAGGGGCGGTGTTTCCGTCGAAATACAATTTAAGTGTCTCAAGGCTAGAGTAAGTAGGCTCGCTTTACCATTAACGATTGCATCACCGCTTACCATCAGGCGGGATTGCAGTCAAGCGCTACTTTATATCTTATAAAAAAAAATCTAATAAAGAAATTTGACAGATTGTAGTAACTTGATGTGCTGTCGTCTGTACTAACAATCCATACTAATATTATCAATGCGTAAGTAACTCTGTCTGTCTGTTACGCTTTCCCGCTTAAACCTCTCAACCGATTTTGGTGAAATTTGGCTCAGACAATCCTTAGACCCTGAGAAAGGACATAGGCTACTTTTTATCCTGGAAAACTTGATATTCCCGAAAGAAATCTAAAAAGCGCGATATTAACCGAATTCCACGCGGGCGAAGCCGCGGACGGATAGGTAGTAGGTAGTAACTTTATAAAGTTTTTATTTTATTTGTGTTACTAACATTATGGACTTTGTATGAAAAAAAAAATGTTATTAGTTCTTTATGGATTCTGTACTGTTTTGAAGGCTTTCGCGAAATTGAGAAGTCTACCAATCTCTCGTCTCGTCTAGTCGAATGACATAGGTGTATACTATTTTTTATATACACACATAGGTGTACCAGAAAGATTGTACAGGGTTTTTAAAAGAAACGGTCGCTAAGCGTTTCCTGTGCCACATTTAATCTATGTTCCTAATTTCAAAATATAGATTGTCAGTTTTATAGTAAAACCTCTCAGAATAAGTATCGATGTACAAATTAAACAAATCACAGCTACAAATTCGTAAAACTTTAGTAATAAAAGAACAGGCAGGCAAAAGAAAAAAAGGAAGACCTCGTAAAAGATGGGAAGACGAGATCAAACATGTGGCAGGACCCAAATGGATGCTAACTGCACACTCCAGAGAAGTTAGGCACAATTTGGAGGAGGCCTTTACCTGCAAAAGGGTTCTTGCAGACAAATAATAAAAGTTCTTTATATATTTACTAGATAAATACTGTAAAAAAAAAAACTACGTACTAACAAAACTTTAAATATTAAACTACTAACAAACTTTGTAACACTTAACTGTTTTGCAAGAAATATAGGCCTTTTTATTTTTATTTTATTTATTTATTTATAATAAAAGAACAACTATATTGTTTTCGTTGCAGGTGATAACAGATTTTTTTATAGTTTAATACAATGTTGCACCAACCTTTACAACTTTATACAATATTTGCGTATTATTTTGTGTGCGTTCGAAGCATTTCTCTAACTAGTATTGAGCGTCTCAATTGCGATAGCAGCACATATAAACCTATCCAGGGTTGTTTAGGCACATTTATTTTACCGAATGTTGTGCTGACTACCTCATATTGTGCTGAAAACTGTAACTCTGTAGGAAACTTACCGATTGTGCGATCTTTTATTCATCCATATTACAGAAACTATGTTCACGGAAACAATTTTATTGCCCGAAATGACATTGCGTTAGTTGTTACTCAACAAGACAAGAGAAAAAGAAAACTTATAAAATTGAGTGCTTTAGATAATATGTCTACCATCGGTCTGAAAGCGCTGATTCCCATAATGGACGTAGATAAACCGAGATTAGCAGTAACGTCAATTGAACGTTGTTACATAGAACAACCATTTGGATATTATGTTTGCGCCACCAACATAGTCACAAAACGAACTATACAAGTTTGCCGAGAGAGACAAGAACAAGGAGTGCCGTTATTAATAGAAGACAGAATATTTGGCATAATGGGCATCACCGATAAGGACAGTTGTAGACTTCCTCAACGGAGTTTCACTGCACTAAGTCCTGCACTTTATTGGATAAGTAAAACTGCCAAAAAACTCGGTTATAACGATACGGTAATTACCACATTGCACGATAGGACTTCTTCACGTCTTTTCACTACTCCTACAACTGTTTATACTACAACAAAAAAATTAACCACTACTACTACTGCTCATACCACAACCACTACTGCTACTACTACAACCACTACTGCTCCTACTACAGCCACTACTACTCCTACTACAACCACTACTGCTACTACTACAACCACTACTACTCCTACTACAACCACTACTGCTACTACTACAACTACTACTACTCCTACTACAACCACTACTTCTCCTACTACAACCACTACTGCTATTACTACAACCAATACTGCTACTACTACAACTAGTACATATAAAACTCGTCCGTCACATCTTGATACTTCTGAACCCCATCCCACTATATCTACTAAACCTTCTAAAGCTACTCATCCTTATCTCACCGGAACTCCTCCTTTTGATAATGATCCTGCTAATAGCCTTCGTTATTTTACAGCTTTCCCACGTGTTGCTAATATTCCAAAGTTATCTCAACTTACTGCTTTTGATTCTTATATCAATGTTCATCCAACTTTTCTTACTTCTATTTATTACCCTATATTTATTTCTCCAGGGCATAAGGCTTTACATTATACTACTCAAAGTGCTTCATTTTCTCCTGCTGTAACTGTACCAAGGGGTGCTTATCCTTCACAACATAATTTTCATCTCCGGAATTTCCCTCGTTTACCACCTAAAAAAACTAAAACAAAAAGACAAGAAAGAATGCAATAGATTATTTGGTAAGTGAATGAAAAAGTAAATCAACGAAGTTGAAAAAGATAGTGTAAGACGAGATATCAGTCCACTGCTGTGGTCGCTGCTAGAGCCGGTATATTCAAAGGTGCAATCATGAGAAACGTAAAAAAATTTCTTTAGAAACAAAAAACGCGCATTAGCGTCATAACATTTGTATCATTGGCTAACTAAAACCAGAACCACGACATTATCAAAGTCATCTGCATTAAGGAAGACAGCGAGACCAAAACGCACTACAGTTAATTTCTAACATCAAAGTTTTAGAAAACAATCAGACGATATACTAGAAAATAATCGTGAACTGAAGAATAAGACATCTGACTTGAATGTAGTACAAAAACGACTAAAGGAGTATGAATCGTCAAATTAAAAGATCGAGAGTGTTGCATAAACATTAGTTGAATATATTGAACATTGCTAATTTTATGACTTTTTTACCTATAGGTACGCAGTACCTAAAAACTTTAAATAAGAAATAACATTACGAATTCAATTGGTTTTTGATTTATGAATATAACTTGCAGTCCTAAACTATAGTAAAAATATTGCAATACGTAGCTATTAAAGTTTCAAATCCGTCCAATAGTTGTAGCCGTATGCATATATATAACTACTAAAAATCTCAATGTGAAAACTCAGGTGATGCCGGTGATGCAAGCCTTGAGCACTGAATATCCACATGCTAGGGATGACACTATGGCAGTCTTTATAACTCATCTTTCTCTACTAATCTTTTACATTAAGAAATATGTCTTCTAAATTTCAAAATCGCGCCGCTTTTATTAAGAAAAGGACAGAAGACAAAATGTCAGTTTAGACCTGTCAAATCAGTGCGCTCCTGACGTAAACTGGCGTATTTTACATGCTTTTTGTTAGCTTCACTTGTATGTTTGCTTGCTTGTTTGTCCGTCTCTAACTCTTTGGACTACAAGTGAGCGGCTCATTACTGTAAAATGTCCCACCGTTTTCAATACGTTTGTTCGTTCGTTTTTTAGGGTTCCGTACCTCAAAAGGAAAAAACGGAACCCTTATAGGATCACTTTGTTGTCCGTCTGTCTGTCTGTCTGTCTGTCAAGACCCTTTATCTCAAGAACGCGTGGACGTATCAAGCTGAAATTCACATGAAATACTCAGGTCTATTGTCCCTTTAAGCTGTGAAAATATCAAACTTCTAAGCCAAGCCAATCAAAAGATACAGCCGATTATGTCGATATTTTCAACAAATTTTCGACACTCGCAAAGGAATCAAAACCTACAGGATACTTCCCGTAAACTCAGAATCTTGAAATTTGGCATGAAGGATTGTCATATAATGCAAATATAGGAAAAATTGCGAAAATCTCATTTTTTAGTTATATAATATCTATAATAAACATATTTTAATAAAATGGAACTTACTACCTTATTTCTCACGAACGAATAAAGTTATCAAATTGAAATTTATACCAAATACCTAGGTCTATTGTCCCTTTAAGCTGTAAAAATATCAAACTTCTAAGCCAAGCCAATCAAAAGATACAGCCGATATGGCGATATTTTCAACAAATTTTCGACACTCACAAAGGAATCAAAACCTACAGGATACTTCCCGTAAACTCAGAATCTTGAAATTTGGCATGAAGGATTGTCATATAATGCAAATATAGGAAAAATTGCGAAAATCACATTTTTTAGTTATATAATATAATAAACATATTTTAATAAAACGAAACTTACTACCTTATTTCTCACGAACTAATAAAGGTATCAAATTGAAATTTATACCAAATACCTAGGTCTATTGTCCCTTTAAGCAGTGAAAAACTCAAACTTCTACGTTAAAGCAATCAAAAGATACAGCAGTTTATACCGACACCTTAGACGAATTTCCGTCACACGCTAGGGAATCAAAACCTACAAGCAGAGACATTAAAATTATATTTACAATAGATAGGACATCACGAACAAAATCGTAAGCCAATACTTTTATCGACTTGGTTAAAAGGCACTCAGTCTAGTCTGCGCGTCAGGACGTAATTTGTGTCCACCAAGAATAAACATTTTCTAAGGAAATATGCCATGTTGCGCTTTGTGTTACTGTACATCTCGTTATAGTAAAACGACTGACTTCGGAATGTTTTTCTATTAATTATTTATATTTCGTCTGCAATTCAAATTTTAAAAAAAATCTTAAATAGTTCTAGAAAATTTTCCATTATTCTAATAAGCGCCCTCTATTGTTGAGTAGTTTTACTATTTTCTTGTAGAGATGTAGTAATGTTGTTTATCGATTTAGTTATCGATAATACTTATTAAGATGAATACATTTTGTTGTATTTTATTGACATTTAAAATATAGCTAAATAAACTTAAAATATTACTATATTTCAAGTTTATTTATTATTAACTCTATTTAAACATAATCATATCATATTAATAAACAAAATTGAATGAACAATTACTATTCATTTATCTAGGTTTTTGTTATTTTTGGTTTCCGAATAAAAATAATATTGTAGGGAAAAAGTGGATACGATTTGTCCAGATAGACCGTAGAGAAGAAAATTGGCTTCCGTCTCATTCGTCGAAATTATGCTCAATGCATTTTAAAAGAGAAGTTATCTACTTTGGAAAGACTTGTCGATCAAATTAAAAAAAAAAAAAGAATCGGTACCTTGTATTAGAAATGAAATAGTAAGTTATTAATTTCAGTACTTGGGTCATAAACAAAACGGTAAATTAAAAATGAAAAAAATTAAATTATCTTCTTTTTTGTGAAAAATCAACATTTATTATGTGAAATAGTAAAATAATCATACTGTCCACAAAATCAGAGATCAAAACCTTATTTTCATGAAAATATGTGACATTTTGGTTTTTATATGTCCACCGAAAATACCAAATAATCCACAGAAAAGTTTAAAATAGACCTTTTAATCAACAAAATGAACTCTAACACTTTGTAACCTTAAGAACAAAAACAAATACGTTGTACTTTACTTCTTCATATTAAAAATAAAACAAAAGGTCCAAAATAATCAATCCAATAAAATAAAACTTTTACGTCCACAGAAATGACGTCTTTTCTGTTATCTTATTTACTGTATCGTTGGCGTTAATGTAGGACTTTTCGAAGTTTTATTAGAGACTGAAAAATGTAGATAATCAGTTGATTTGGAACTAAAACAGACGTGTTATTGGTTTTAAATTATTCAGACAGAACATAAAAAGGGTGTATTGAATTTCTTTTATAATTGTGTCCTGTGAAAAAATGTTTCTATATTGAATTTACAAGATTCTGCACTACCTTTTAAATGCAATTTAGGAAAGTTTTTTTGCCTACGATATTTCTATAATGATCAAGATAAAAACTAGTAGCAAAATAAAAGATGGTGCTTACGTAGCACTTTAAAATATGAATTCTTCATCTTCACTGTATGTGTAAAGATTCATGAACGGTTTCTTAGGTTGTTACTGAAAGAGAACCAAGTCTTATTCGTCTTACATAGCGCAGAGGAACTAAAATATCTGAATCATCCGAATCTGAATTAATGGAATCTGAAACAAGTCTCAATCTTTTGTAAGGACGAGCAGAGAAATTTTGGAAAACTCCTTCTTCTGCTGTGACTTGAATTGACCTTTAAGATTCTGTAGAAGCATCAGGTGTGGTTATATTTCGGGAGTGCTTGGTCTTCCAGGTTGAACACTTACCTATTTGTTTGATTTCAAAATAAGGACAAATTATCGTTGGTGCGCAAGACAGACAACTTAGTCTTCTTGCATTTAAAGTATTTATTCATTCTCTGCCTATGAAATTGGAAATAAAATGAAACATTTATTTATTACGGTACTGAGTTGTTGGTCCATCGCTTAATATAGTAGGTATGTAACTCTGACAAGTTTGGACTTATTTCTTCGATTTTTTGTAAGACAGAACTAAGATGAGCACATATTATTACAGGTATAAATAGAAGGAAGAAGGGGGTGAAATTAAGGCTATTGATCAATGTTCTCCTAGACAACAGCGTCAAATTAGGAAAATGTGGCGACATGACTCTTTAATGATAAATGTTCATCTTAATCCTGTAGGTATTTCTGTTCTTTTTATACTTCTGTCTTTCTTGCGTATCTCTTCAGCAGCATCGCTCAGTTTTGCACGCGCTCTCCGCATGCTCATTATTTTTTTGTTCTTGACGCCTAATCTTCTTTTCTTCATCAGTTAGATGCCTAATTTTACTTGTTCTAGGCGAAATTGCTGAAATTGAAATCATAACCCACATATATGTACATGTACCAATTTCAGCATTAACAAGCGAGCAGCAAGCAAGCAAGCGAAAACAAGATAATAAGTACTTTTTTTAAAATGTAACTTAATAGATCATGTTTGTCAAAAATAAGTATAAATACTATTTAGCGTCAAAGCGGGAGTGCAGGCAATGCATAAGTACCAAGCTAAACCTAGCAGCACAAGTTTTTTAATGTTGATAGTGTCATAAAAAGTATAAGTCGGAATAGGGAGTCACTTTTGTGGACGTGGTCTATTCCGTGGACATTGTGTCCACCGAAAAGTTTGTCCACGGAAGGGTTAAATTAACTAATATTATCATCCAAACCTCAAACTTTTGAGGTTACAATATGGCGCACGTGGTTTTTGCAAATAGCCTCTCATATTACAGCACGTTAATCGATATATGGATTTTTTTATGCCAGTACTTACCAAAATATGAATGGAACAGAAAAGGTGCACGATCTTTTACACAAAAGTAAAACAACACTTGTTTATAAGTTTTTCAAAAACTTTGCCAAGGGGCGCTGACGGGTGTCATTTAAAATTTTTGCTCGTTTTGATAGCTCGATAATGTTGCCAACCAAATTAAATAAACTAAGGCTGCGTTGCATTTCACATATATTGAATATTCAATTTAGTTGGACCACGGAAGGGGTCGCAAAATTGGTAACAACATGTTTATGTCTTATAATTCATTTGTATTGTTTGCTGATTTTTCCTAATAACGTAAAATGAGAACTTTAACATGTAAGTAATAAACATGTAGGAAAATATATTCACATTTTTATTTTCAAGTATTTTTAATCTTTAAGCAAACCTATGAACCTAGGTTGAGCACGGCCCACAGAAGGGGATCTAAGTCTCACTTTACTTTTAATATTTTAATGTAAATATAATATAACTAGGATATTTTATCGTAAATGACTAAAACAAATAAACAGTTAATTTATTACAGTAAAATATTAATGTATAAAGTATGAATTAATATATTTTTTTAAAAGGCACAATTTTTTTGTGTGTTTTGTTTTGACCCACTTTTCTACTTAACCGTAAAAATTGGAATAAAATTTACGGTTAAGTGGATAAGTACATAGATTACATAACTTATTTATAATGAAATATATTCATAAAATATGTAGGTACGTATATGTAGTACAATGATTGCGAGCTACTTTGTGATTTTGAGGATTCCGTACCTAAAAGGTAAAACGAACCCTATTCATGAGACTTCTCTGTTCGTCTGCCCGTCTGTCACCAGGCTGTATCTCATAAACCGTAATAGCGAGACAGTTGTAATTTCCAGAGATTGTGTTAGTATTTCTGTTGCCGCTATAACAACAAGTACTAAGAATAAAAATAATAAAATATTTAAGGGGGCTACCATACAAAAAACGTGATGTTTTGCCGTTTTTTGCTCCATATTAATAACGGAAACAGATAGACGCTTAAAATGTTCACAGAATATTTGGTTATATATTCAAATTACAAATAAATAATTAAAATAAAATAAATACTGAAGGCGGGCTCCCATACAATAACCGTGATTTTTTTGCCGTTTTTAAAGATAATGGCGTACGTATCTGGTAAAGGTCTTGCTCCAGCAGACTACCATTTTTGTCGTGATTTGGACAATTATCTACGTGACAAGAAGTTTTCTTCCCAGGAGGCAGTTCTGCTTTCACACAGTTTGTGCAGTCTAGATCCTCAGAGTTCTATCACAAAGGCATAAACGATCTTCCTATATATTGATTATAAATGAATTATTTAAAAAATAAGCAATTATTTAGATTTTCAGTACTAATCGGCAATTTTAAACTTTAACGCCTATTATATTAAAAGAATTATATATATAAGAAACTTGTAAACTTAAAATTACCCATAATTATTCTACTTACTAATTTTTGTTTCAAGCTATCATAATGCGACAAAACATCGTCGTAGGACCTTCTTTGAATATTATCGATAACTTTATATCGAAATGATACAAACCCTACCACAGTTTTTTGCATTGCCATTTAAAAATATTTGCAAACAAACGTGTAAAAAGAATAATTTTGCTAAAAACGAAATGCAAACGAAAATTGCAAAACAAAATGCGCTTTATGGCCTAAAAGGTCTGTTACATTCAAAAATCGCAATAAACTGAGCGTTAAAATAATTCGTAAGCATAAAACATCTAAAATGCCAATAGACGGTGTCACGGTAAATGAATAGTAGCGAATAAAATTCTAAAACAGTTTTTGTTTGTACAAGACAAGTTTCACTTAATTTGTTTACTTTTCAATATTTATTTACCCGATTTGAACTATACTAGGGTATTAAATCGGATGTGGCAACATAGACCACACTGGCCACCTACCGGGCAATAGCTGAATCATCATTCTCCTGCCCTTATCCCAATTTATTTGGGGTCGGCGCAACATGTCTTTTTCTTCCATGCATCCCTATCAGAAGCCATCTCCGCAGTCACTCCCTTCTTAGTCATATCATCCTTCACACATTCCATCCATCGTTTCTTTGGTCTTTCCCTACTCTTATAGCCATCAACATTCATAATTAAGACTCTCCTCACGACATTCTCCTCAGTTCTCCGTAACACATGCCCGTACCAGGACAACCGATTTCCATACAACTTTTCAGCTACCGGTGCCACTTTCAGACTTCCTCTTATGTACTCATTTCTTATTCTATCCATTCGTGTAACACCACACATCCCTCTTAGCATTCTCATCTCGGCTGCATGCAATTGCCTTTCATTCATCCCTTTCGTAGCCCAACATTCTGATCCATACAAGACAGCAGGTCGGATCATGGTTTTATATATTTTCCCCTTAAGTTTAAGGGGAATGCGGGAGTCGCAGATTGTTCCCGTGACCTGCCGCCATTTCATCCATCCAGTGTTAATTCTGTGCTTAACCGTCCGATCTATTTCGCCATCGCTTTGTACGAGTGAACCGAGATACCGAAAGTCGGAGCAAATTGGTAGGAGTGCGCCATCAAGCGCTATGGCTCCAGAAGTGGAGAGACCGCCGAAATCGCAGAACATATATTCGGTTTTGGTTCTGCTGATTTTCAAGCCAACATTCTCCAGCTTCTGTTGTCATTTCTCCAATCTGCTCTGGATCTCAGGTCCATCTTCACCGACGAGAACAATGTCATCGGCGAACAGCATGCACCAGGGTGCCTCCTCCTGGATGTCCGACGTAAGAGCGTCCATAATCAACAGGAAGAGGTACGGACTTAAAGCCGATCCCTGGTGCAAGCCTACCGCCACACTGAACTCGTCGGTATTGCCAGCAGCCGACCGGACGTAGGTACGAGATCGACTGTACATAGCACGAATTAACTCTACATACTTCCCAGGCAAACCTTTCTCTTTCAGGGCCCACCACAGCACATCACGAGGTACCCTATCATACGCTTTCTCCAGATCAAGGAACACCATGTGCAAGTTCTTGTGTGCACGTCTGTACTTCTCGCACACTTGGCGGAGTGCAAAAGTGGCGTCCATTGCTCCTCGACCTGGCATAAACCCAAACTGGTTTGGGGTAATCTCACTCTCCTCTCGCAATCTTTTCTCAATCACTTTCTCCCATACCTTCATACTATGTGACATGAGCTTTATCCCTCGATAGTTGTTACAGTCCTGTACATCACCTTTATTCTTAAAGATGGGCACTAGTGAACTATTGCACCATTCTTGTGGGATCTCTCCTTCATGCAACAACTTATTGAAGAATAAAGTCAGCCACATACATCCATCTCCTTTTAAACACTTCCATACTTCTACTGGTATATCATCTGGGCCCATAGCTTTTCCATTTTTCATACCTTGAACTGCTATTCTTACTTCATCCATGCTAATTTCTCTTACTAAACCCATATTCTCTTGTACCTCTTTGAGCACGCCACTCCATTTATTCTCTTCGTTCATTAGCTTTTCAAAATAAACCTTCCATCGCTCTTTTATTTCGTCATCCCTGGACAGAACCTTACCAGCATCGTCTTTCATACATTTGATATTACTTATATCTCTCGTTCTCCTTTCTCTTGCTTTTGTAATCCGGTAGAGCTCCTTCTGGCCTCTAGGGCTGTCCAGTGAGTCATACAACTTCTCCTGCGCCTTAGCCCTCGAAACTGCTACCGCCTTTTTGCCTTCCTCTTCCATTCATTATAAATCTTCTTCTTGTCTTCTTTTAAACTATCATTCCCGTTTTCTACACCTTGCCATTCTTTAAAAGCTATTTTCTTTTCTTTGAGTATCTTTTGCACATCTTCATTCCACCACCATGTATCCTTTTCTATCACACCTTTCCCTTTGGATTCTCCAAACACATCTTTAGCTACTCTCCTTATATAGTCCGCCATCTCTTTCCAACATTCATTCACAGATTTTCCTTCCATATCCCCCATTTCAATCATCTTATCTACCACTTGGCTCTTAAACACACTAGCATATTCCTTTTTTTCTATCATACGCCATCTAGTTTTGGGCGAGGGCCGTTCCTTGTTCTTTCTGGATGAGACACTGACTTTTACCTCCATTATCAATAGTCTATGTTGTGAGACTAAGTCTTCACCTGGTAGCACTTTACAGTTTTTGACACTTTTAAGACTGTTTCGTCTTACTAAAAAGTAATCGATTTGTGTCGCGTGGCGGCCGCTTTTATAGCTTATGAGATGCTCATTTTGTTTTTTGAACCACGTATTTGTTATTGCCAGGTTAAAGGCCGTAGCAGCTTGCAGTAGTGTCTCACCATCAGTGTTACGGTCTCCGTATCCCCAACCGCCATGCACTCTTTCATACCCATCCTTCTGCTTTCCCACATGCCCGTTAAAGTCACCCCCAACATACACTTCTTCACTATCTTGCACATCCATCATCACACAATCGAAGTCCTTCCAGAACTTCTCTTTTATACTTTCCTCACACCCTGACTGGGGTGCGTACACACTAACTATATTAACAACCATACTTTCCACAATCACTTTAACAGCTATCACTCTATCACTCACTCTTTTAACGTCCACTACACATTCTTTCAAATTACTATCTAACACTATCCCCACACCATTTCGCTTACCATCGCTTCCACAGTAATAGAACTTATATCCTTCTCCTATCTCTCTTGCCTTCGCACCTTTCCACTTCGTCTCTTGCAGACACGCAATGTTCACCCGTCGCCTTTTTAAAACATCTGCTAGTTCCCTTCCTCTTCCAGTCATTGTACCTACATTCCAGCTCGCACATCTCAATTTTACTTCTCTCACATTCCGAGCTTGCCTCTTACGTCGCACCCGCCCGTTCTGGTGCGACAACCCTTGTCCATTTCCCACAGAAGCCGGGTGCTGCCCCTGCGCGTCGCCTGTGGGGTACGCCCTAGCCCTATCGCGCATTCTATTTTTTCCCTTCATGTTGCTTGGGGTTTTGGCAAAGTTTTACAGTCGGCCGCCAGCCTGACACCAACCCTCCTTGGGAATGCTCTTGTTGGTGGTTTACCCGCCACCGCGCGGAAGTTAAATGGACATCCCGCCATTTGTCGGTCGTCAGAGCCTCGTTAGTGAGCAGCAGGGTGCACCGCGTGCAGGTGAGGTTGACGTTTGGGGAGTCTGGTTGTTGTGCGCTCCCCCTTACACCCCAATATCAATAGCTGAATATATTTTATATAAACTTATTTCATTTTTACTATTTATGTCTCCAATTGTCGATCTAATTTTGCTATATTGTACTAGATGGCGGAACTGAGCCATGGGATCACAGTTTTTCTATGCCATTTTGACACATGCCCTCTCTATATATCTTAAATCTCTTTGCCTACAAGGTACTTCCCGTGAACTCAAAATCTTGAAATTCGGCACGAAGCAACGTTATATTATAGTACAGACAGATAAAGGAAAAATTGTGAAAATGATAAATTTGAAGTTACATAAAATATTAAAATATTATTTTTGCTTACATGACATGAAATATTTTTTTAATAATTATAAACTTACTACCTACCCTTTTTCACATGAACGCGTAGAGATATTAAAGTTGAAATTCATATCAAACACTTCTTAAATCTAATTGCCTCTAAACTGTGAAAAATTCTAAATCAATGCTAGTATTATAAATGCGAAAATAACTCTGTCTGTCTGTTACGCTTTCCCGCCTAAACCTCTCAACCGATTTTGATGAAGTTTGGCACAGACAATCTTTAGACCCTGAGAAAGAACATAGGCTACCTTTTATCCCGGAAAAATTTGATGTTCCCGAGGGGAATTTAAACAGCTCGATATAACCGAACTCCACGCGGGCGAAGCCGCTGGCGGAAAGCTAGTACGTAATAAATTGTAAACCGCTACGTTTGTACGGCGGAACCCTCGGTGTGCGAGTCCGACTCGCATTTGGCCGGTTTTTTTTTTTAAGAATATCGAACAAAAAAGTTGACAGTAAATATAGTTTAAAAAACTAACAAAACATGTTTTTTTAGTTTTTTAAACTATTTTTACAGGCTTTTTTTTAGCTTCACTTGTATGTTTGCTTGCTTGTTTGCTTGCTTGCTTGTTTGTTTGCTTGTTTGTTTGTTTGTCCGTTTCTAAGGTGCGTATTCCAGAAGGATACTCAAGCATTGATCTCTACTTAAACAAGACTTAAAACTGGTTTCAACCAATCAAATGGCTTGAAACGAGACTTAAGTAGAGCTTGAGTTTTGAGTGACGTTCTGTAATACGGACCTAACCCTTTGGATTACGAGTGAGCGGCTCATTACTGTAAAATGTCCCACCGTTTTCAATACGTCGGTTCGTTCGTTTTTTTAAAAAAAAAAGAATATTGAACTAAAAGTAGAAAATAAATATACTTTAAAAAACTAAAAAAAAACATGCTTTTAAAGAATATCAAACTCAAAAGTTAAAAATGATTTTAAAAAAGCGTGAGGCGCTTTGTGCCACAATTTTTGTGTTATGCGCCTCAGGCTTTTTTAAAATTATTTTTAACTTTTTAAATTTTTAGTCGTCATGTTTATAATCGCGTCTAAATTGTCCATAGATATAGGAATGAAATCCTACATCTATGAAATTGTCTACGGAGTATTTTAATTTGACAGGATTCAATTAAAATGTTATCTTCTATCCTTTTCTTAACGAAATAGAAGGAAAAAGATGCACATAACTTAAAATTAGTTAAGTTTGTGATCTGTCTGTTACGCTTTCCCGCTTAAACCTCTCAACCGATTTTGATGAAATTTGGCACAGACAATCTTTAGACCCTGAGAAAGGAGAAAGGACATAGGCTGCCTTTTATTGGGATCATCGAGATCCTCGGAATGAGAACTTCCTCACCTTTGAATTTTTCGTTGAGTATTGTGGCGTAAATCAAATTGTTCATAAATTTACTTACCACCGTCTTCCGTTGCACAGTTATGATTGGTTTAAGTTTCGAATCATGATTACTACGGAACCAATCTTTAGTCGTAAAGTGTGCGGTGGTAAGCCAGGTACATCCAAGGAGTTTAAAAATTCCATGGGATAGTTGGTGTCATCTTCATTTGTTACACAGTCAATAGATTTGAAAGAATGCAGTGTACCAATGTTCTCATTCTGAATTATGTAGTTTTAGTCATCTACATCTTTATTTTCCGCTGCCGATATTGCTCGCTTACTCAACCATTCATTATTTTTGAGGTTAGTAATGATGTTTGGGAATACTTTGTTGATGAGTTCGTCTTTCGATAAGACAAAGTTACAGAAATTCTGACGAAATGAAATTAGTCCGCTCGATTTTTTCGACAGGTACTCGACCATTACCGATATTCCGCAATTTCTCATAGAAATCTTCAGCAGATGTATCGTTCAGCAATGCAACTCTCATGTTTGTTGTCAGTTGAAGTTTCGTAACATAGCGCCATAGATTCGATTATTAGAGGCAAGCGTTTACTGCGTTGGCAGCAGTCGATCTGGGAATTACTGGCAATGTTTGGCGGAAATCGCCAGACAGTAAAATCATTGCGCCTCCAAAACATCTCGAGTTATTACCTAGATCTTGCAATGTTCGGTTAAATGCTTCCAATGCACGTTTATGCGCCATTTTGCATTCGTCCCAGATGATGATCTTCGATTCGGATAAAACTTTGGCCACAGCGGAGCGCTTTGTAATGTGACATGTTTGTTCTTCAATAGATTGAAGATTTAACGGAAATTTTAATGCAGAATATGCAATGTGGCTGTTATTCCAGAAGAAGCAACTGCAACGGCAATGTTGGATCTTGCGTGAACAGTGGCTAAAACTACTGACATGAGGAATGTCTTACCAGTTCCACCAAACGTTAGTATGCATGCAGTAATCATTGCTGCAATCGTATTGAAACGCTGCCTGAATCAAATCAGTATTTGATGAATTTCTTCTTGTGTTTCGTAAATTATCTAGCTGTTAATCTCTGAGGTTTACTCGATTATTTCACATTGTTAACCAAGCCGTTCACGGGTTGCTTCCCTTTGCACTTGTGAGTCGAAGCACGCAGTCGAGCGGCGCTTATCACGTGCAATTTCTTGATCTTCTTCAGTGCTAATCTAGTCAAGAGTGTTCTTCGGTATGACTGAGTAACTTTCGGGTCCGTTTTTGTAGAAATATTGTTTTAAGATAATATACGGTTTTATTATTCATTAATTATGCTTTGAATCGGACAAATGTGGCGTTATTTCTGTGTGGTCTATGAAAATGGTAAAAAAGCTGAACGCAAATATTAGGGTGTTATAATATTTTTTAATAGCATAACGTTATGCTATATTATATAAATATAGCTGATCCGCGCACCTACACGTTGTATCCATGGACGTATTTAAATATTTTTGAGAGTTGTTAACACTGTAAGGTTGGTACCCGTCAAACATGTCATCCCATTAATTATTATTTTTATATTTTGAAATTTAAATACACGATTTTATGAGCAAAGTTGATATTATGTTGTCCATTCAAAAGTCGTTTTAATGCATTCTTCAATTCGAGTGGAACTGAGAGTACAAATACTGTCAAATGTTTGACAGAAAGTAAGTGGTCAACTTTTATATGGGAAAATGGAATTGTCGTTTTACTCTACCTTACTCGCAATTTTCCCTTATTTGCTCACCGTGTAGACCTACCCTGGACTACGACAAACATTTTAAAACCAAAATCAGCTCAATCGGCCCAGCCGTTCTCGAGTTTTAACCAGACTATCGAACAACAATTCATTTTTATTTATATAGATATAAATTCATATTGTTTATAAAAGACAATAAGAATCCACATAAAATAAAATAATTCATAGCTATAGAAATTTATCATAAAAGTATAAATTATGCTTTCGATAAACGTGATAACAAGTTTTTATAGTTTAAAATAATGTTGCACGTACCTCTATATCTTTATACAGTGTTTGTGTTTTGTGTTGTATTCATTCAAAGCATTTCCATATCTAGTATACAGCATCTCATTTGCGAAAGGAGCACATATAAACCTATCCAGAGTTGTTTAGGCACGTTTATTTTACCGAATGTTGTGCTGACTACCTCATATTGTGCTGAAAACTGTAACTCTGTAGGAAACTTACCGATTGTGCGATCTTTTATTCATCCATATTACAGAAACTATGTTCACGGAAACAATTTTATTGCCCGAAATGACATTGCGTTAGTTGTTACTCAACAAGACAAGAGAAAAAGAAAGCTTATAAAATTGAGTGCTTTAGATAATATGTCTACCATCGGTCTGAAAGCGCTGATTCCCATAATGGACGTAGATAAACCGAGATTAGCAGTAACGTCAATTGAACGTTGTTACTTAAAACAACCATTTGGATATTATGTTTGCGCCACCAACATAGTCACAAAACGAACTATACAAGTTTGTCGAGAGAGACAAGAACAAGGTGTGCCATTATTAATAGAAGATAGAATATTTGGCATAATGGGCATCACCGATAAAGACAGTTGCATACTTCCTCAGCGGAGTTTTACTGCACTAAATCCTGCACTTTATTGGATAAGTGAAACTGTCAAAAAACTGGGTTACAACGATACAGTAATTACCACATTGCACGACATGTCCAGCACTTTACATCGACACCCTTCTAAAACTATTTTACCTACTTCTGCAAATAATCTTACTCGAACTGTACATGCTTTAAAACTTAATCCTACCGCAAGTCCTCTTGATGTTTTTGTTCCTAATATTACTCGTTCTGTTTTACGTAATCTTATTGCTATTCCTCCAACGTTCCCACCTCTATTTACTATTGACCCTAACCTTAAGTTTAGCCTTCCAACGTTTCCTCCTACACCTATTGTTGGTCCCAACCATATGTTTAGACCTCAAATGTTCCCACCTCTATCTACTTTTGATCCTAACCTTAAGTTTAGCCCTCCAACGTTTCCTCCTACATCTGCGTTTGATCGTAATCATATGTTTAGCCCTCCTTCATCTACGTTTGATCCTAACCTTAAGTTTAGCCCCCAAACGTTTCCTCCTCTATATGTTTTTGATCCCAACCTTATTGTTAAACCAAAATTTCCTCCTTTATCTAGTTTTCATTCAAATCTTAATATTACTCCTATTGATTCTTTTCTTGTGACCATTGCAGGAAGTTCTCGAACGTGGCGTACTATTCCTAGTAATTTTCATATTACTGGAAATTCATCACAATATCCTTATCGTTCAGCGCCTAAGTTTCAATTCTCGAATACTCAAGGTCTAAAAGAACGAAACCAAGAAGAAAACAAAAAAAAACCAATAGACTACTTTCGTGACGCTCATAAGTCAATGAAAAAACTAAATATCACTAACGACAATATTGCTTTTATAGTAAAAGATGTCAGCCCAGCGGTGCGGACCCTATCTAGCGTCAGTATGTTCAAAGTTGCACCAATCATGAGAACACAAAAACTTATTTCTTCAAAAACAGCAAAACGCATTAGCGCCGTAACATTTGTACCATTGACTACCTCCAGAAAAAGAAGCACGACATTATCGAAATCTTCTGCATCAAGGAAGATTGCAAGACTTGCTACAAAACGCACGACAATTACAATTCCTTTCATCAAAATTCTAGGAAATAATAAGACTACCAACGTTATGGATTGGTTCAATGTAATGGTTAAAAGTAAACTGAAGAATAAGACATCTGAGTTCTATTTATTTAGTACAACAACTACTGAAGCATACTACCCTCTCTCGTACCGACCTATTCCTGATTTCAGAGACCTTACGTAAACCTATTTTCATGTGTTGGTGTTTTTTGACTTTTTTGTACAGACGACAGCACCTCAAGCTACTACAATATGTCAGATTTCTGTATTAAATTTTCAACCTTATCTCTAAAGCAATAAGGCTCAAGGTTGATTGGGAAAATTTTGAAGTTTCGGGTAGCTTGACCTACTGTCGTCGGTACATAGATGTTGTAAACTTCAAATAACGTTGCAGTATAAGCAATATCATAAAAATATCAAATTGTTTTTTATTTATTAAATAAAATTTTCCTTACTTAACTATGATAAAAAGCACAGCCGAAGATGATTTATGGACGGTGTTGTGAAATGGGTCTTCTTCTTTTTCTTCTTCTTCAGCCTATAGAGCTTCACTGCTTGAATAAGGTATTCCGCGCCACGCACTCGCCTCGAGCGGACGTCCCCATCTTCGCTCCGTGCTGCCGCCGCTCTCGCTGGCCTCGCCGCGCTCTCGCTCGTGCCACGTGCGTCGTGCCTCTCGGGTGTGTCAGTGTTCTGTGATAGTGTCTACGTTGCTGCACTTATCGAGCAGTGTATCGCCCTGCATCTAAAGCTGCAGCAACGCTATATCCTATTTCTACAGATTTGGTCAAAAAACGTACATCCTATTCCTAGCGGAATACTGGTCAAAAACTTACATTAGTCAGTCGGATTGGCTCGCGAAAGCGAGTAAATCCCTCCGACTACCGGGCGAGTAGTCACTCCCCGGTGAAACCTAACGGTGCCAACGAATCTGTGTGGCGTCGGATCTTCCGATTTGACTCGCAAGAGTCCGATCGTCGTGTGTGTGTGTATGCAGTGTCGTGTCGTATGGTGTGCTGTAGCTGCGCTGCGGCCGATCATCAGGTCAGTTGATGGCTTCATCGTTGCCTCGGGAAAGACGAGGAGGAAGAAATCCTCCTCAAACCAGGCCCCGAAGTTGGCGGCCGCTGCCTCCGCTAGCGGCTCACCCACCCCCGCCCCAGCCCCCCCAAACATTGCCGCCGCCCCGCGTGCCGCGACACCCAACCCCGCCCGCTCAGCCCCCAGAGCCGCCTCCAAAATCCCCTCTCCCCCGCCTATCTTCATTCAGGACAAGGCGAAATGGACTAACGTGTCCGCGTGGTGTTCTGATCAAAAGATCAGCTTCACCAATGCCAGGTCTACACAGACTGGCATAAAGGTGACCGTTCCGTCCTCTAAAGATTACCGGGAGCTGACCAAGCTCCTCCGACAGAGAAGTGTGGCCTTCCACACCTACTCACTACCAGAGGATCGCCTTACTCGCGTAGTAATCCGCCGCGTGCCAAAGGAGATCTCCTCCGACGACATAAAGGCGGACCTCCTCTCACAGGAAATCCCTGTGAAAGAGGTCCACCGTATGCACAAGGCACGCGGTAAGGTGCCCTATGACATGGTCCTAGTGATCAACCACCCAGTCGAAGGATCCACGCGCCACGCCATCTTCCTGGTGAAGAGCATCTGCTCCCTCACCGGGATCCTCATTGAAAAGCCACAGTTGCCAACTTTATGGGCACTCCCAGGCTCACTGCCACGCCAAACCCAGGTGCGTTACGTGCCTAGGCGATCATTGCACGGCAGAGTGCCCCCGCCCTAAGGACCGTGCGCTCTGCAAAGAGCCACCTAGATGCGTCCTCCGCGGCGCGACCGGCCACACGGCCAATTATCGCGGGTGCCCCAAGGCCCCCAAATCCTCCTCCTCCAAGCTAGCCAACCGGGCTAACGCACGCTAAAAGCGTGAATCCCCAGGGAATCAGATCCCAGAGCGACTGAGCCCTCAAAGGCCCAGTCCCTGGAATCAACTAAACCACCAGAGGGCCTTCCCGGCCCTCGTGGCGTCTGCTCCCCAGACCCCCCCAACCACCCCCGCCTGGCATGACAAGGATCCTCGTATCCGTCCTACCACGGCCCAAAAGGCGGCCCCGTCCCCTCCTGCCCCTGCACCTATGGCTGCAGCAACAACCCCCTCACCCCCTCCCTCGACCCCAATGTCAGGAAACGGTCCCACAGATGCTTTTAATATCATCTCGGGGACCTTTCTTATTTTTATGTCGCCTCGCGCCAGACAGATGGCAAACGACTTAAAAGTCTGCAATCTGCAAGCCATTATTAACAATGCGTACCCAGAAATTACGCACGCCCTTTCCTCCCTTGCATCCAATAAGTAATTTATGGATAATACGGCCAAACAGAGAACCAAGCTCCGATTCCACAAGCTGGCTCACTTCAATGCCAATGGCATTAGAGATCAGAAGTTCGAGATCTCAACCTTCCTTCGAGATCACCAGATAGACATCTTCCTCGCTCAAGAGACCTTTCTCAAGCCTAGTCACCGCACACCCCTAATTGCTAACTACCGTGTAGTTCGCAACGACAGGCTACGGTGCCACAAAGGCGGTACCCTTATTTATTTCAAAAGGGCTCTTCATTGCATCCCAATGGACCCCCCACCCCTCTCACGACTCGAAGTTTCAATATGCCGTCTCGGCATGACAGGCCACCGACCTATTACTATAGTGTCGGCCTATCTCCCACCCATCTCCGCTGCAGAGAATCATCAACTCTTAGCAGACGACATTGCCCTACTTCTTGGGTTGAGTCATCATCATCATCAACCTTTTATCGTCCCACCGCTGGGCACAGGTCTCCTCTCATACAGAGAAGGATTGGGCGTAATCACCACGCTTGCTCAATGCGGGTTGGCGATTTCAGACTTATAAAGTCCAGGTTTCCTCAAAATGTTTTCCTTCACCTTCAGTCATTGGTGTCCAAGATATACTTAGAAAGTACATATAACTTTAGAAAAGTTACATTGGTGCCCTGACCTGGAATCGAACCCGCGCACTCATACTTGAGAGGCTGGTGTTTTAACCACTAGGTCAAACAGAGAACCAAGCAGTAGACTTGGGTTGAGTGACTCCGTTATAATAGCGAGCGACCTCAATGCCAAACACACTGCCTGGAATAGCACCAGGATCAAATCCAGAGGCAGACTCCTGTTTGACCTCTCCACCCACTTAAACTTCGATGTCGTGGGCCCCATGACCCTCACTCACTTCCCCTATGAACCCGACCACACCCCAGACGTCCTCGACGTAGCGCTCCTAAAGAACGTCAACCTACGGTTAGACTCTATAGAAGCGCTATCAGAGCTTTCGTCTGACCATCGCCCAGTCATCATTCGACTGGTTCCCCGTACTGGCCTCTCTGACCCAGGTCAAGCACCCCAGACGAAAGTAGTAACGGACTGGAGGAAAGTAAGCGATCGGCTGAAATCCACCACATCCCCCCACTTGGACTCCATACCTACACGCTTCGACTCTATCGCTGACACGACAGCCGCGATCGATTCGTTCACGGATCACGTACAGTCAGTCCTGAACGAATGTTCAAGGGAGGTTCCAGTGACAGAAGACTGTCGCTGGAAACTCCCTGCTGACTTGCGTGAACTGTTGACCGAAAAGAACGCGGCGATCCGTGCCTACAGCAACTTCCCCTGCGCGGCTAACAAAACCCATATGCGCTATTTACAGAGAACTGTAAAAAGGCGCATATCGGAGTGGCGTGAGGCTGGCTGGGATAAGATGCTGGATGAGTTAGAGCCCACCCATCAAGCCTTCTGGAACCTTCAGAGGAAACTAAAATCCAATGAAGTTGTGACCATGCCACCCCTAGTTCGTCCTGACAATTCCATCGCCTTCGATGACGATGACAAGGCTGAATGCCTCGCCTCCTGCCTCCTACCAGTAGACCAAGCTCATCTCCTTGAGGTTGACGCTGAAGTCGAACGTAGAACCTCCCTCCCACCCGTTGACGACCCTGAGGATCCCCTGCCTCCCATCACCCCTGATGAAGTGCAGGACATCGTCAAAGGTCTACAACCCAGGAAAGCACCCGGCTCTGCCGGCATCACCAACAAAGTGATCCGCCTCTTCCCTGCCCACCTAATCATCCTCTTGACCACCATCCTCAATGGTGCACTGGGGAATAACATTTTCCCAAAAACGTGGAAAGAAGCCACAGTCATAGGCATTCCCAAGCCCGGTAAGCCTAAAGCCGAACCGTCTAGTTATCGTCCCATCAGCTTACTCAAAGTTCTCGGTAAGATCTATGAGAGGCTTATATATAAGCGTCTCAGAGCCTACGCCAAGAACAAGGGCCTTATCCCATTAGAACAATTCGGGTTCCGTACCCAACACTCCTGTCCGCAACAGATCCTACGCATCACTGAACATATTCACGCAGGGTTCCTGCGTGGTATGTACACAGGCGTAGTTTACTTCGATGTAGCGAAGGCGTTTGACAAAGTCTGGCACAACGGCTTAATCTATAAGCTGTACTAACTCGGTGTTCCTGATCGTCTCGTCCTCATCGTACGGGACTTTCTATCAAACCGCACCTTTCGCTATAAAATCGAAGGAGCGCTCTCCTCCCCCCGCCCAATCCGTGCAGGTGTTCCCCAGGGCTCTGTATTAGCCCCCCTCCTTTTCACGCTTTTCACCAGCGATATCCCGAAAAGCAGTAAGGTTCAACTCGCTCTGTTCGCAGACGACACAGCCATCTACTGCTCGGGACACAGTCCAGACTGGATTCGCCTCCATCTTCAATCCGCGGTCAACAAGCTCGCTGACTGGTTTATGAAATGGAGGATTGAAGTCAACCCCCTAAAAAGCCAAGCGGTACTCTACAGGAAAGCGCGGGTCAGTTGACACTGACCCGCGCTTTCCTGTAGGGTACCCATCACCTTGGACGGCAAACCGATCCCTTGGGAGAAACAAGCCAAGTACCTAGGTCGAAAAAACCTAACTTAAAAACCTAACCTTAACCTATCAAAACCTCAACTTCTCAGAGCACATTGAGACAGTCCGCGCTCGCGCCGCCTTCGCTCTAGGTCGACTCCACCCCGTTCTCAACCCGCGTAGCAAGCTATCGCTCAGGTGCAAAATGCGCTTGTACAAAGCTTGCATACGCCCGATTATGACCTACGCTTGTCCAGTCTTCGCACATGCCAAGCCACGTCATATCCATAGGATGCAAGTAGTGCAAAACCGATTCCTCCGTAAAGCCACAAACGCCCCTTGGTTCGTCCGAAATGAGATCCTCCATCTTGATCTCAAAATCCCCACCATCCAGCAGTTCATGAAACGCCTTTCCAAGCGTTTCTTTGACACTGCTGCCAAGCACCGCAATCCTCTTATAGCAGCGGCCGCCAATTACACTCCCTCCACCATCTCCCGACTTCGCCGCCCTCGGCATGCTCTCTCAGACCCCGATGACCCCATTACCCTCCTCCAAGAGGCCAATAGGGCCACCAGCACATTACACAAACACAGACCGACCTACCGACCTCGCCGCCGAGGTCCACCGCGACGCGCTCCACGTAGTAATCCCCTCCCCCGTCCCTTGTCCGATGAAGGCCAGCCCGCGCCGCAGCTGAACCAGTAATATCATAATGTCCCAACCTCTGAGTTTGTTTCGGCGTTTCTTCTCACAGCTAGTACTAGGAAACGCCGCGGTCATCAAACCATTAAGTATAACTTTCGATCCAGCCGTCCCGTGCTGTCCTCTCTAGCGACGCCCTAAGCCGAGGTTCGTACCCCACAGGGGGTGCACTTAGTGCGTAGTCGCCTAATTTTAAGTTAGTTTTAAGTGCCCCTGGCTGGAGGCTTCACTTTTTAATTAAGGCATCCACAGGAAAGTCTGGTTAAGTAGTTACGGCCTCTAATGGCCACCATCGAGATGCCATATCAAAAAAAAAAAAAAATGCTTGACTAAGGTCTCCCCCAAGGCTTTCCACGATGACCGGTCTTGTGCTGCCTGCATCCATTGACTTACCGCGACCTTCACCAGGTCATCGCTCCACATTGATGATGGCCTACCTCTATCACGTGAGGGATCACAACATAGTATTGTTCGCAGATGACACTTATTTTATTTTTAAGTCAAGCGTCTGCTAGCAAATTTTGACGAAGTTAACAATGCACTTTCTAAAGTTGTCCATTGGTTGTCCATTAGTAAACTTTCAGTTCAATTAAATAAGACTTGACCTAAAGGTCTTGGTTACCAGGTCATAAAATTTAAAAAAAAATGACGTTCGAGACCACTGTCACCCAGCGCTGCCAATCGCGGGGAAAATCCCCGATTTGCGGGGAATTGAGGGTCAGCGCGGGGAGAGCTCGGGGAATGACATAAATCGGGGAATTTCGGGGAATCCAGACTAATTCGGCTAAAATTATTTTATGTTGGGTACCTAATACTTTACAATTATGAATGCCTGCTCAACTGTCATTTCTACACCATTTTGTATTTCTCAACCATGGAAGTAATAAGTACTACGTACAACTGGAAGGCTTACTGTGCGACTAAGCACGCGCCGAGTGAGAGGTCTTTTCCCTTGCGAGAAATATATCTTGGTATGACAGCAAATGAAAGTGTTAACAATATACGCAAGGATCAAACTATTTCTAGTACTGATTTGGATGCATTTTATAAATCCTGTTTAGCATTCTATATCAAACTAACGGCAGATATTGTAAAAAGGTTTGACTTCAGCGATCCTTTGTTTGAATTAATTTCTGTCGTCAAACCCTCTGACGCCCAGGCTTTTCAACATTAAAACTCTGTATGGAGTTTTTACACGTTTCCCCATTTTAAAAAAATATGTTGACAAGACAACGAATGGCGAGAACATGCATTGCTGAAATTTAAGGGCTTAGGTTTAGAATCACTACTACTCGTTGAGTACTGGCCTAAGGTTTTTAACCTAATGAATAAGGCTGGTAAGTTTTTGTTTAAAAATTTTAAAAAAAGTAATAGGTCTTCTATTAATATTACCTTTTTCAAACGCGTCTGTGGAGAGGATTTTCAGCAACTTAAATAATATTAAAACACAGCACCGTGGGAGCCTCAACAATGACACCATTGCTGCGATAATGCATACCAAACAAGGTATAGCTAAAGCGGGGAATATTTTAAAATTTGAACCTGATTTACCTATGATTACAGCGAAAATATGGCATAAATAATATGTACAATAATATGTCCAAATAAAATAAGGGCCACCAAATATTTAACGTATTCGTATAAATAAGCAATAGTATTAAATATTTTTTGCATAAAACAGTGTTTTTATTTCAAAAATATTAATTCCGGGAATATGTGGGGAATTAATCAAAACAAGCGGGGAATTTCGGGGAATTGACAACACTGACGCGGGGAATCGTGATTTTTTTATTGGCAGCACTGCTGTCACCTCACCTGTCACTGTGTCGCACTCGCAGTGTAAAATTATTATAAATCTGCTGCTTGTGCATAGTTTAGTAGGTACTTATTTCTTGCGACTGCAAATTTAATTTGCCTTGGTTCAACTTTTCAAGGATCTATTAAACTATTATAATGGCTACCGCTCCTAGCGGAACTCACAACTTCAAAGTCGTTTTACTAGGAGAGGGATGTGTAGGGAAAACATCTCTACTAGTGCGTTACCTTGAAGATAGGTTCAACGACACACATCTAACTACCCTGCAGGTATGTAATATGTATCTACGACTCAAAATCTTTTAATTATAAAAAATTGTCATCAAATAAATAATCAATGTACTCATAATTACAAGCCCACAGCTACACCTATACAAATAATTTCTATGCCTTTGATACCATTGTGTTGTAGGAATATGTGATATTATATTAATTTGACAAATAGGAATTATTTACACAATTCAAAAATAAGCCTGTTTCTATTTGGGGTAATCAGTGACTAAATAAAGGGTAGTTTTTATGGTTCCAGATGAAATATCACAAATCTTAATTCAACTTTATCAGCATTAGTGCATACAGGTTTTATCAATAAAGTATTCTTTGGGATAAACTTTAACCATAACTTTAACTGAAGTTTAACCGTATGTTGTAAACACCGGGCAGTTTAGCAGCACATGAGCCACTATTCTATTATCCTCCATGCATGCCCTGCATAATGAATTGTCTGTAGCTTCTATAACGAAGAGGTATTTATAAATTGACCCATGGGCAGTTAAAGCCACAGTAACTGTGTACAGCTTTATATAAACAGCTTGCTTTGTGAGGCAGCCATATATTGTGGAAAGTGCTTCCTTAACTTGTAACCTTTCCCAGGAAACAACTTTATTATATTTTGTGGGTAGTAGAGGAAATTTGGGCAAAAGAGAATTGCCTATGTGTTGTGAAACATTAAGCAATTGAATATTGGAAATGTTCTTTTGTTTACATTCCCTTACAGTGACCAGTTGCCACAAGAAGAAAATAGGATTAGATTTGAGCTTGTTGACATTTAATATTAAAATATTATGTTTCTTCTATAATTGACATAAAAAATTATTTTAAGAAGAATTTGTATTTGACAAGAGATAGACATAACAATGTTATGTATTATCTTTCTAATTACTACAAAAGACAGATAGCTGTGTCGCTTTTTTCTATTACAGCCAAGAATGTGGCTAAACTCGCGGCGCTGAGATTCGCGGGTAGGTGTGGAAATAAGTCAGACGTATCTCTTGCATTTAATTTTTGAAAAAATAGTAATTTCTAATTTTATAACAATTTTTTTACAATTTATTAGTGTGTAACTTCTGTACAACTAGCACAAGCGTTTGCGGCACTCTGATGAGACTTCAGCAATAATTGCACACCACCTGCCAGCTCATCACTTAACACCAATTTATCTCGGTCACTGGACGCAAGAACTAATCCCAATAATGTCTCAGCTTGATGAAATTTTCACTGCACAGAAGAGCCTGGAGGATAGTTTTATCTGGAAGATGGGTGAATTGGAAGCACAAATCCAGAGCGCAGGACCAGCAAAGGATACTGTAGCTAGGGTCGCTGAAGAGTTCCGCACGTTTAGAGAACTGATCTTTAGCATGTTGAGCCTTCTGAGGAGACAGATCAGCGACAGCGACAGTTTGGAGTCCAGGCAGAGGAGAAAGGCTCTGATTTTCCAGGGAATTGCCGAGGTTGACGGGGAGGTTAGCAGCGCAGTCATCCTGGAGGTTATAAGAAAGAAGCTGGCCCTCAATACTGTGACTGCATCTTCCATCAAGGTCTGCCACAGACTAGGTGTAGTTAATAAAGATCACCACAGACCCATCCTCGTTAAGTTCTCCAGCTATGATGACAAGGCTGCAGTTTGGAGAGCGAAGACTGGACTTAAGGGTTCTTCCATCTCTGTCAAGGAATTCCTAACGAAGACCCGTCAATCCGTATTTGGGAAGGCGCGGCTCCACTTTTCGATGCGTTCGTGTTGGACTCAGGATGGCGTGGTTGTTGTTAAGGCCCCCGATGGGAGCAGGCACAAGGTTACAACATTGGACGAACTCAGACCACTGCTGGAGAAGTATCCAAAAGTTCAGACGTCTGGAGGTAACCTGAAAGACAAAGCACGTTAAATTTGCTAATATTATTATGGGTAATTGTATTTCACAACATACCAATTCCTACATTCTGTAGGTTACTTACTTACCGTCTATCTATTACGCTATTGATATGTCACAATCTTTGTTATTCCTTAATTTCTTGTCTCTCATGTCTACATATTTTTACAATGTTAAATCGGTGTTTACCCTCATTAAGTTTTCTTTTTTTGTTCTCATTTCGTTAAATCATAGAATACCCTCATTAAATTATATAAAGGCCAAACTTGGCAAAAAGGGGTATTATAAAATCACATTATTTAGAAGACAAAAAAGCTTGGGACTGAGCTGCTCGCTTTGTTAAGCATTGTTATTAGGCAATATGTTTAATTATAACGTAACATATTATAAGAATTCTCATTTTTAATGTGTGGACTTCAAAAAAGACGATGATCCCTGAGTTTGTTTCGGCTATTTCTTCTCAGAGGGAGTCAGTTAGGAAATACCGGCTTCATATAATTTAAAAAAAAAACATATGACATGTAAAAGTGATCAGTGCTCCTACTTGCTTAATAAACGATTTCATTTCATTTCTTAGCCTGCTGTCCAATGTCAGTTGTGCTGATCTCTTACCAGAGCGCATAAGTACCAGAAGGGGAGTGGAGCGATATGCTCAGCTCCCACTGGTACCATAATATCCTCAATTTTCTTGTAAGTTTATTGGCTGCAATTGTTACTGATGTTTCTTTTTGTTTCAGGCCACATTTTTGAACAAGAGATTAAACATCAATGGTAAACGTGTTAACCTTTCCATTTGGGATACAGCAGGCCAAGAAAAATTCCATGCTCTAGGCCCCATATACTACCGAAATTCCAATGGAGCTATTCTCGTTTATGACATCACTGATGAAGATTCTTTTGTAAAGGTGTGACAATCTTCATAATTTCAGCTGAACACCTCTACAACGAAATAAGTCTCTCCTAAACCTCAACCAGTTCTGTGCTGCCGTCATAGAATTCAGTCTTCACAACTTCATACCTGTGATGTATATCTTATTACATCTATACTAATATATAAAACTGAAGAGTTTGTTTGTTTGAATGCGCTATTCTCAGAAACTACTGGTCCGATTAGAAAAATCTGTTTGCGTTGGATAGCCCCTTAATCCAAGAAGGCTTTAGGCTATACAACTTGTAACAAAAAGGGTATTTACATACCAAGGGCATGGCATCTTTAGATGATATCAAACAATATCGGAAGGGTTTTAACTCAAAATAAAATACACAAAAAATTGGTACCAAATTTTCGGTTTCGTGTGTTTCTTAAAATAAAATCATAACAAACGTGGTAGCACACTAGATACGTTAATAACTACTCGTTACCCGTCACTTTACTTTCCAAAATCCGATAAATGTCTTCAATATCTCTGTGCGACTAGTATGATAGTAGCCTATCACAGGCGGTGTTTTTCCTCATAACTTCCTAACATAACAAGATAGGATTAAAAAACCCTTCCAATATCGTTTGATATCATGTAAAGATGCCATGCTTTTGTTATGTATATACCCTTTATGTTACACGTTGTATAACATCACGCTGCGACCAGTAGGAGCGTAGCATATCAAAACCTACGTAGGTGAAACCGCGGCGCGCAGCTAGTAAATTATAGTTATCACGGTCATAATCAGGAAAACAAAGCAAATCTTTAAATTTTGAATGTCATGTTTTACATTGATAAATAAGGTGGATGACTCTGAATACATAACCAGATGCTCTAT